>LOEQ01000802.1:222793-233127 GCA_001685075.1 Bramus lutescens | reverse complement strand
CCTCTGGAAGAGCAGCCAGTGCTCTTAACCACCGAGCCATCTCTCCAGCCCCCTGGTTTTTTATTTTTAAGAGATATCATAATGAGTTTTATTTCTCCAAATTCACACTTAGCGTGTATGAATGGATTATCTTTCTCACAGATGCCCCATGAACCCAAAACAGCAAAGGCAGCTTAAAGACTGATGTCACAGGTCCTAAAGATTAATCCAAATCAGTACTGGCCTGAAACTAGTTCTCTCAAAACAGCCTCCGAGGAAAGCAAGTCATAACTATTCATATTCTGTATAGAGGCTATATCTCTTGAGGGCTCATTTGAACACTACACACACCCTGGTTGAGATACGAGACAATCTGCCCACCTCGGATAATGCTGGTTAAGAAAAATCTGCTGACCATCTTAGTATGGTTCAGTAGCCATATTTCATCGCTAACAAATGATCTCTTTGTTCCTCACCTGGGATACTTGTAGGCTCTTGGAATTGGACTTTCTCATCTCAGGAGTCAAATATAATGTTCACTTGGGTTATTAAATTGACAGGGACATGCTGCACCAGACTTGGGCAGACTTCACAGGTTTTCTCCAGTGAATACATTTAACTAAACTTCATTAGGGCACTGCCCGGCACATTCAAGGCATCAACAGATGGCAGCTTATTATCAGGATCATCGTTGTTATTGTGGCCCTATAAGGGTGAGATGCAAACAGACTGTCTCAGTAACCACTGTGTTATTACTGGCATTTTGACTACAGGCTCGTGCAAATTCCAACTGTATACTGTCATCTCCAGAGGTCAAAACATCATCGGGCAGACTACCAGGAAAGCAGGTAGCTAATAATTCCTGTGTAATTGCCATTAGGAAGGCAATATTTATAGTCCGTAGTTTTTAGAAGTTGACAATTTCACCCGCTCTCCCAGGGGACATCTGGCAGTGTTTGGAGACATTTTTAGCTGTCATAAATGAGGAGTACTGAGACCAGGAGTGCTGCTTAGTATCCTGCAGCACACAGTACAGCTCCACAGTAAAGGATCAAAACATCAACAATGCTGAGGACGAGACTCCCCTTTCCAGGTCTGCTACTGCCCCCAAATAATGAATGAGAATCATTACAACCAATTCTATACACCTAGGATCAGGAGACAGCCTCATCAAAACGCATAAACTATCATAAACTCCAATCTACCTACCTACCTATACATTTAAACCAGAAAAAGCTTAAAAGAAAAGGTAGAGAACAGACCATGGAGGAAAGAGAAAAAAGAAGGTCTACAGGAACCTTGTCCTGGAAAGAGCAATCTAAGGCACAAATACAGGGTGAACCGTGAAAAGGCACACTGACCCTTAGAAGCCTGGACTGGGCTGGCCCTTCCTGATCCTGTTCAGTCAGGCTCTTGCACAGCACATGCTTTTTTGAGGACATACATTCAAAGAATGTATGGATCCTGGGAAATGAGACCTCAGGGAAGTTACCTGGCTAAAATCACACGGGCTTTAGACAGGAGGACTGGGAATCAAATCCAAATCCTTAGATATCAAGCATCATGTCTAACCACGTCGCTAATCTAACGAACCTATAGACTATACAGTTCTAGAGGGAGGGGAAACCTATTATGATAATAGCCCACCAGGTCATCTTTAGGCAGCAGAATCTTTGAAGAGCCAAGCTTACTGGACTTTCTCTCTATTCAATGAATTGATATGCCCCAGAATGAACTTGTTTTTGCTAATTATGGCTGTCCATGCCACAACAAGACTAATTAACAGAGAAAAAAGCAAGATACTAATGGTTTCAAGGATATCCATCCTCTTCTTCAGTTTGCACCCCAAATTATGTAGACAGCATGCAGAGTTAGGACTTGTTCTGAGCTCTATTTTCAACTTTTTTTTTGGAGACAGGGTTTCTGTTTGTAGTCCTGGCTGTCCTGGAACTTGCTCTATAGACCAGGCTGGCCTTGAACTCACAGATATCTGCCTGCCTCTGCCTCCTGAGTATGCTGCCTCCACTTGGCAAGGGTATTTAGAAACAGGAACTCAAGCCTTATAATATCTGCATCCCCCAGGGAACAAGGATGGCACCCCATCCTCCGCAGCCCAACAGGGGAGACAAAGCTTGAGTCAGGTGCAGAGATGTATCCAAAGAGAGCCTGCAAGAACAACCACAAATGCCTGCCAAAGGTCAAAGGTCATCAATAAACAGGGCAGTCATTCACTGGTGGTGGGGAGTGACAAGAGCCAGAGGAGCAACTTCACAGGCAAGGGATTTGCCAGCAGCAATGAGATAGGCGCTGGTCACACTGGGGCGGGGCTCAGAAAGTGAGGGATATATAGGACAGTGAGAACCAGGGTCCTCATATAAGGGAAAAGAGTTACAAATATGTAAAGAATAAAAGCCAAAATTAGCATTGTAATTCACTGGAGTTGTCTGTGTGATCTTGCAGCTTTCAGTATACAAGCAGATATAGAAATACAAATGTAAACATGTCTGTATATATATGTTTCTATTTACACACATGAATACATATACATATGCATGTACACGAATAAATATATAGATACATGTATTCATCCACAGATAAGATACCTATTTACTTGTATACATAAACCTCCTGCCTTCATCCTGTCCACTCAGAGGACCCAGCGCCCCGATTTTTCCTCCCTAAGTAGCAGTGTATACTGCACCAAAAACTTTCTAACTTTGACTTCTCCACTAAAAACAGCCACAGCTCCTTGGAGAAATAGTTGATTCCATGACTAGAAACCTGAAACATCTTGCGGATTAAAAATAATAAAGTGCTAACAGAATGATGGGATAGTCAATGGATAGAAGTAGCATTCAGATTCCCAATGTCCACATTTAAAACATAAGTATTACATTAAATAGTAACAGTAACGAATTAAAGCTAGCCAGGCATGGTGCCACATGCTATAATTATAGCACTCAGGAGGCAGAGAGAAGAGGATCAGGAGCTCAAGGTCATCCTCTAATACTTAGAGTCTGGCACTAGCCAGGGATACATAAGCCTGTTTCAGGGGGGAAAAACACACAGAAACCTCTATGTGGATCTGGACAGACGTCTCATTTGATAAAGTGCTTGCTATGCAAGTATGAGGGGTTGAGTTCAGATCCCAAGCATCCACATGAGAAAACTTGGCATGGTGGCATGCACCTAGAGTCCTAGTAGTGGAGAGGCAGAGGAGGGTCCCTGGAGCCTGCTGCCCAGCCAGTCTTGGGAAGCATGTGCTCCTCATTCAGGGAGATACCCCATCTCAAAAAGTAGGTGAAGAGTGATGGAGGAAGGCATCTTATGCACATGTATGCACACACAAACATGTATACACATACACATCACAAATCTATTCTGAAAGATAAATAAAAGGAACAAAGCAGGGTATGGGTGGCACATTCCTATGATAGCAGCACTCCGGAGGCTGAGACAGGAGGAACATAAACAGGGCCAGGGGCTGAGGAGACTTAGTTTAGTGGGCAAAGTGCCTGTGTAGACACAAGGACTTGATTCCAAACACAAGCGCCAGGCACGGTGGCACGCATTTGTAATCCTAGTGCTGGGGCAAGCAGCGAGGACAGGCGGATTCCCGAACTTGCTGGCCAGCCAGTCTAGCTGAATCAGTGAACTCCTGATTAAGTGAGAGACCCTGTCTCCGAAAAACAAAAGATATCAACCTTTGGCCTCCACACAGGCACTCAGGTGGACACACAACAAACACAGCCAGTCTGGACTACACATTGAGATGATGTCTCAAAAATAAATAAATAAATAAAATTGATAGTTTCATTTAAAAATGTATTTAAATAATTTTAAAGTATTTCCCCCAAAGATAACAAAGGGATAAAGTAACTTTTTAACAAAAGCTAGCTAAGATGAACTGTTAAATTGATGAAAGTAAGGCAGGCAGTGGTGACGCACACCTTTAAACCCAGCACTAGGGAGGCAGAGGCAGGGGGATCTCTGAGTTTGAGGACAGCCTGGTCTACAAAGCAAGTTCCAGGACAGCCAGGGTTATACAGAGAAACCCTGTCTCAAAAAAAAAAACCACAAACAATAACTAATAAAAGTATCAGTAAAGAGAGCAATGAACTCCAGATACCGTTTTCTAGCATAGAAGGAGAACACTGCTATCAGCCCTGTGGCAGTCAGTCTCTTGGGAGCTGGAAAACCTCCACTGAAAGTCAAACTGGGGGCATACAAGGCATGCAAACTCCAGAGTCAAGGTCGGAGAAGGTAAGCAAAGACTGTGCAACTATTCCCGCCAAAGGCTAAGAGGATCTACAGCAGAAAACAACACTAATTCTGAGCTGAATGTCTTCTTTTAAGATCTTTTTAGTACATGATACAACCGGAGCAACCGATAAATCTGAGACCTGAGATTTGAGAGGCAGTAGTGTACAATGTTAATTTTCTCGTTCCTTTTATAGGATAGGTACAATGTGGTATTTTCCTATATGTAGCCACTGTGAACTGATTAATTTAAATGAATTAATATACCTACTACCTCATATTTATATTTTTGAGGTAAAAGCACTTGAATTTTACTTTCTTAGCAATTTAGAAACACACAGTATGTTGTTATTATTAAGAACCATAGTTGCCATTCTGAAAAACAGAGCTGGAAGACTTATCTCAGCTGGGGATGTAGCTGGGTGAGGGACGACACAGCACTCGACCCTGGGATCATTCCTTAGCACTGCCATGGTGACACACCAGTCTTTCAAGACCCTGGCCTTTCCCACAGGCCACCTCTTATTTCTCCTGTTTCCTACTTGACTACATGAATACAGACAGGTCCAGCTTTCCCCAAAGCCTATGTGCCCTGAAGCATCATATTCTAGAGGCTGTTACTGAGCCCGAACTTTACAGGCTGCACAAATCACACAGCCTTGTAAATGTCACATGGAGCCTCTTCCTCCTTCCTCTACGGACTATCCCCGCATCCCAAAGAAAAACTATCTGCCTCTGCACAGGAGTACTGTGAAGGACACAATGACCAGCTCAAGAGCCAAGAGCCCTCAGGCCCAAACTGTGTGCTCGGTGATGTCAGAGACGTGGCATCCCACAGATGCAGGAACTTTCCAACATGCCGAACCTTCACCACACACAAGTCAGGATGAGGCTCTGAGCCAGATAAAATCTAGAGACAGTAGAAAAGCATCTGGCCAATGAGAGACAACTGTGTAGCTGAGGGGCCAGCACTGAAAGGATAACTGCATCTCAACTCTTCCTATGACCAAGAACCTGGTGAACACGCCCAGAAATTTTCCAATACACAATACGTGTGGCTCATACTTATGTCCCAGTACTGGGAAGGATGAAGCAGAAGACTTCAGGCTTGAAAGTCAGCCTGGGCTACATAGTAAGTACAAGGCCAGGTAACTACACTGGAAGACTTATTAAAACTAAATAAACAGACAAACAAATACAGAGAATTAAAAAATCTTCTAATTCAGAGCACCCAGAACTAAAACAACCCAGCATGGAGCAACCCAGGACTGTAGACAGACACATGACAAATATTCAGTGGACACCTATATGTGCTAAGCTCTGTGCTAGGTACAGGGGATAGACTAGAGGCAACCCTTGCTCCTCCAGAGCTCCTGCCCCAAACAGAAAACATGTCCCCAAACCAAGTATCCTACAAAGCTGGGCAAGCACAGTGCTCATGGCAGGACCCTGGACTGGAAGTATTCCTTAAAAACACCCCGGCTGCTGGACTACCTAACAGCATGAGAAAAATGGTGCAACTCAGAAACAGAAAGGCCTCACTATCTGTCCCTCCCTCCTCCCTCTCTAGTTTGTTTTGAGACATGGCCTCATGTAGGCCAGGCTGGTCCACGTCCAACTCCTAACCCTTCTTCCTCCACCTCCTAATTGCTGGGGATTACTGGCCTGAGTCACCAAACCCAGCCACCTTTTCTCATTGTTACTAATACATAATACGAATGGGTTTTACTTCTACCCTACCCACTCCTGCTCTCCCCCTTCTTTTTCCTAGGCTTTCTCTCTCCACTAGCTTCTTCCTTTAAGCCCTAACAGACACCTTTATTCTCTTTGCTTTTTGCTTAGGCCTGCTTTTTCCCAGATATCTGATTTTCCCACACAATACCTCATTTTTTGTTTTTCAGAATAATTGTGTCAGACCCCACAAAACTTGGCTTCTATCCTATCCCTTATTGTTTGCCAATGGCCAATAAAATGGACTTTTATCTTTTCTCAATATCCCATTTCTCCTCAAAACCTTTTTGACTGAGCACATCTAACCATTCAGCTTCTGACATCATCTTCTATTCTCTGAACTCCCACACTCTCCAGATTTGTTTCCCCTGTATCTCTAAATGCCAGCATTCCACGAGGTCATGTACCATCTACATCTCTACATAAATATTTTCTGTATAACCACGCATGTCCATATGCTCAACTCTACATACAATCTAAGAAATCAGCTTAGACATTCTAACCAAAGTCCAGGCATACTTAAATGGCTCTATCAAGCCTCCCCTGACTAGCAATTCCTTCAGACTCAGCACCACTTGGCATATCCTTTCTAAACCTACCTCCCTATCTGACTTCCCCATCTCCGCTAGAGGTGTCAAGCTGCCTTCAGGGAAGTGATGGGATAACAGCTAATCCCGAAGGTTCCTGAATGAGCCCAAGTGAATTCATGTCTGGCTGAGAAATTTATTGGGTATCATTGAACAATTTAACCCCTCTGAGTATCAAGCTGAGCAGTGGTGGCACACACCTTTAATCCCAGCACTTGGGAGGCAGAGGCAGGTGGATCTCTGAATTCGAGGCCAGTCTGGTTTACAGAGTGAGTACTGGGACAGCCAGGGCTACCTGGAGAACCCCTGTGCTTGTGGAAGAGAGGGTAGGCAACAAAAACAAAACCATTTACAATAACAGCAAGAGCCTCACAGCTTACATCTATTTCGCTTACATCTGAGGTCATCCATTTCTGATCCTTAAGCAGAGGGAATTTAAGAAGGCTCAGCAGTAGCTCAGAACTCACCAACCTAACTTTGACCTTCCAACTGCACCCTTCCCCCACTACATATGTATGAACTAGACCCTCATTTTATTTCCCTTCTTATGTGATTAAGGACTGTTCAGTCCCATCCACTATCCTGAGAAGCCCCATGTTATAACTTCCTGAAGGCAAGCTCTGAAGTGCCCACGAGACTGTGCCACTGTGTCCCACTACAGTACCTGACCAGCCTGTTCTCTTGGTATGCCTTGGGGAAACCAATCACCTGCCAGACAGGACCAGCATCCCACCTGGACGGCCTTCTTCCCACAGTCTGCAGCTCAATCTCTCGTGTCTTCTCCACTCTGACTGTCCCTCCTAGTCTAGGCTCACGTAGCTCTGACCTTAAAATTATTCATTCTAAGACCCTGGGCTCCACCCCTACATGCCCAATCAGTTATTATAGGCTTCTGGATCCTTCATGCATCATCTAATGAGTCCCCTTATCCTTGTCATTTACACTTCCGAGTATCTGTGTGTATGGGTATCAAGTATCTAGTTAGCCCACACCAGCCTAGAATTCCTGGACTCAAGTTGTCTTCATACCTTATCCATTAAAGCAGCTGGGACTATAGGTCTGGGCCACTGCACCTAATCCATTCACACTCATCCACCCCTGACCCCACCCTACCCAGTGCCAGGAATCGAACCCACAGCCTCTCACATGATAAGCAAGCCCTCCACCAACTAGGGCACATCCCTAGCCTCTATTTGCACTACTTTGACGGCTCCTTGAATTTCAAAATGTGTTTCTAAAAATCAGAGACTAATCACCTAAAAATATAGCTTCCATGCCATGTCGTCACTGAAAGAGATGCATTTTAACTTCCTATGGGATAAAAATCTCATCTCTCAATGATGAGTTTTCCTACTTCTCTTAGCCTTTGCTAATCCCGTGTTTTCTGTGTGTAAGTCCACCTACTATACCCCATTCATCCAAATTTTATACCTGTTAAACCCTATGTTCTCAGTGGAACCCTTCCTGAGCACTTTCAGCAGAGGTAAACAGTGCAAATGAGTTAGGCAAAAGTGAGTCAAGGACGTGACTACAAAGGAAAGAGAGATTATTCCGAAAAAGATCAGAGAGGTGGGGACAGGCCAGATTCCATAGGCTCTTCTTGGACATTGCAGAGACGATAGAAGATGTCTTTAAATCTCAGTAAATGGCAGAGCAACTGAAAGATTTTTGTAACAAATAAATAAAATGACTTTGATTTCAAAAGATGACGCTACAGCAGATGGCAAGACTATGTACAGAGAACCAAGTTCAGACATAATGGAATTGTCAAAGAGGCTATTCTGTTCATCTGAGTGACACAGAACACTGTAGATGAGGATAGCAGAAGGAAGTGACCAGAAGTGGAACGCATATAATAGGTGGATAAAGGATTAAAAAAAAGTTACGGGGGTGCTGGAGAGAAGGCTCAGAAGTTAAAGAGCACTGGCTACTCTTTCAGAGGACCTGGATTCAATTCCCTGCACCCACCTGGCAGCGTAGCTCCAGTCTCAGGGGATCTGACACCCTTTTATGGACGTGCGGGGACCAGGCATGCTCACATGCATATGGTGTGCAGACACACATGCAAGAGAAACACCCCTACATGTAAATAAAATTATGCATACATACACACATATTGAACATATAAAGAACGTGCTGAGTAGGAAGTTTATTACCTAAGTCTGAGCACAGGTCTGAGTAGCAACAGGCATAGCTCTTAGAATGTCTGTAATGACAGACAGGTTTGCATTAGCAATGTCCCATACAGAATCCATACACTCATACGTGCCTTGATATGCTCCTGGGGTGACTGGGAAATTTAAATAGATACATGTGGCTACACACAGTTGTCCTCCGACCGCCAAGTGAGCACCCTCACACTTGATACAATAAATGATTTTTACAAGGCAGGATTGAGTCCCAAAAAGGAAAAAGGAAAGGGTATTCCAGAACTGGAAATGAGTAAGTTATATATAATAAACAACCAACTGGTTAAGTATAACTAAAGAATAGAGATGTAGCTCTGTTGGTAATATGCTTGCCTATCACGTAGGAAGTCCTGGGTTCAATCCCAGGTAGCTGAGTATATGTGGGTTCAATCAAACAAACTGTGCATGGTGGCTCATGCATGTGTAAATCTGTAAATGTGTAATCTCGGGAGATGGAAGATCAGAAGTTCAAAATCATCCTCAACTACACAGAGTTTGAGGATAGCTTGGGATATGTGAGACCCTGTCTCAAACAAACAAGCAACGAAAAGCCCACAACAATGTGTGAGCTTGCACTGGACATGGTGGTTCACACTTGCCATCCTGGGAACTAGGAAGGACAACTGCCAGTGTGTAGTCAACCTGTGCTATGTGGCAAGACACTCACTCAAGGAGGAAAAAAGGAAGAAAAAGTAGTTTGGACTTGAGTTGGCCATCGTGATACATGCCCAAGATTCTAGCACTCTAGAGGCTGAGGCAGGAGGATCTCCATTTTGATGCCAACCCTTGAGCCACTGAGCACAAGTGAATTAGTACAGAATCACTGGTTGGATCTAAACAACACAATGGCACAGGGCTAGTGGCACAGTAACAGGATTAATTCAATGACAGGAGTTACTGAGATTTGAGTAACACGTCTGAAAAACGCATCTACTCTGGGGACCACACAGACTGATTTATTCGAAAGAGTGGTTATGAAGACAGGAAGCAGAAACTCCCCAGGCCTGCAGTCCTCTTACCAACTGTCCATCACCGCCTGTGAGTCTGACCATCAGGTAANCCCTTGCTAGCCAGTGGCTTCCACCAACCTGAAAGCTAAGGATATGGTAAGATAGTGCCAGAAGCCTACAGAAAGATTTCTCAATTTGTTGTGGCCAGTCTGCCTGATACCTCAATGTGAATTGCACAGATCTGTGCCTTTCTTCTGCTCTGTGATTATAAAATTTCATGTAAGCCAGGAGTGGTGGCTTAGACCTATAATCTGTCTAACATGAGAGGTTGAGAAGGAGGCCCACTATGAATCTGAGACCAGACTAAGCTACATAGTGAACTCTAGGCCCCACTGAGGTATACAATTAGACAATGTCTCAAAAAAGTAATCCATTTTTTGTGTTTACAAAAATTTTTTAATGCAGACACTTTTAATGGAAAAAAGATGGTTAAGGCAGCTTTTTAGAAATTTATCAAATTTTATCTTTTGAGTGTGTGCAATTTATGGTATGTCAATTAAAGCACAATAAAATCTCCCCCCCCCCACAGGGTTTCTCTGTAGCTTTGAAGCCTGTCCTGGAACTAGCTCTTGTAGACC
>LOEQ01000802.1:60976-78201 GCA_001685075.1 Bramus lutescens | reverse complement strand
GCTGATTGGCCCATTAGCTCAGGCTACTTATTAGCTCTTGTAGCTTATATTAACCCATTATTCCGATCTATTTTAGCCATATGGCTCGGTACCTTTTTCACCTGGCATGTCACATCCTGCTTCTTCCGTGTCTGGACAGGAGTGGGAGGAATGGGCTTCCTCCTTCCTAGAATTCTCCTAGATAGATAGATAGATATAGATATATAGATGGACAGACGGACGGACAGACAGATAGAGAGAGCATTTTGTTGACACTGAGTTTAACTGAAAACTGATTCTTTCAAGGAGTGTTCAGTGTCTCCTTAACTCCCAAAGCACTTTCTTTCAGGTGCAGTGTGGATCTGCCTTTCTCTGGGTTCTAGGCACCTTTCCTTGCCCATCTCTTTCTTTGGCGTATGTGAAGCCCTGGTCGTTGTACCCTTCAGACTCACATTCCGTACATCTGTGAGCCGGCGCCTGGTTCCTGCCAGTTGACTATTCACCAGCTAGTGATCTGGTATCCTTTCTTGTCTCCTTGCCTACTTCCTTCAGCTTTACATTTCCCTTATCAGCTTCTTCAGGGAGGACCACAGCTGGCTTCAGCTTCTCCCCCTCAGCTCAGATGTTTGTGCTCACCTGATCCTTCCTCTTGGTCACTTGCACGTTTGCTTTGTTTAAATATTTTATCCACACCTCTCTTATTCTTTCCAATTAAACTTTATTTCTCATTTATTGATTTTTAGGGTTACTTCCTTTTCTGGTCTAGCTCCATTGCTATAGCAGAAAAGAACTAATATGCACCAACCCTGCAATAACATTTAGAATTTCTTTATGGAAATGGTGTCTGAGGCCCTTCAAATGCAGTGGGCTTTGTTTATTGCATATTATATTGAAATAACACAGTTTTCATTGCTATTAAGGAGGGAGAGCTGAGGGCCAGAATGAGAATCCACCCAGGAGGACTGCTCTCAAGGGCTGGGATTAGCTGGATTATTTGTTCCTTACTTTCCCTTTCTAACTTGCTTTTTGTGATTTGTTTTCATTTATTTTCCAGACTTTTTTTTTTGAAGTGGGAACTTGCTCTGTAGCTCAGCCAGCCTGGAAGCATGGTTTTGCTGTTTCAGCTCCACCCCCAGGATTCTGGGAATCTACCTATGAACCCATCTTTGCTTTTGCTGTAGTATTTATTGCTTCCAAATCACATTCACTTTCCTTGAATCCTGTTTTGTTCTGTTTTTGGAAAATGAGTAGATAAATGGAAGGAACATGAACTTTGAACTATAAATAAACTCAAGTTTCAAAGCTATCTTTCCATATACTAGACATGAGTTCTTGGGCAAGTTACACTTTTAATTTTTCCTTCTGACAACTAAGTTTTAAAATATAAAGCACAGTTTTAAGGCAACAGTGCTTTCTAGAGACACCCAACAAGTTTATTTATTATTTCCTTACACCTCTGATTTTCTCTCACACTCTTTCTTTAGTCTCTTACAATTTGTGAATTAAAAAAAATTATTTGAGACAGGGTTTCTCTGTGTAGTCCAGGCTCTCCTGGACCTCACTTTGTAGACCAGGCTTGGCTCAAACTCAGAGATCTACCTGCCACTTCTTCCTGAGTGCTGGGATTAAAGGCATGAGTCATCACTGCCCAGCTGTGATTGGGTTTGAATGAGTCTATACACTTAAAATTTTGAAAAAGCATTTTCTTTCTCCTGCCTTCTTGATGCAATGTCATCAATGTAATGCATCTGCCAAAAACAATTAGTTTTTACAATCCTAGAAAAAGCGTCAATTCACTGTAGGGAATAAATGTGTCTGAAATCCCAGTGTTAGAACCTAAAGGTATAGCTGAGGTCAGCTGCATATGAACTAATGCTGAGAAGATAATCAATTTGGTCAGACTCGCAGTGGAGAACATGTGACTCCTAAGTTTTCCACAATGCAGGAAATACTCTGTATTTTTTCTCTCCCCCCCATGTGTGTGTATGTGTGCGCATGTGTATGCATGCGCACACATACATTACTTGGGTGTCTTCCTTGACTGCTTCTCCACCTTATTTTTTAAGACACGGTCTTTCGTTGAACCCAGGAATCCCGTCATCTCTGTTTCTGAAGTGCTGGGTTCACAGGCATGAGTCTGTGTGCCAGGCTTTGTGTGTGGGTATTGATCACCTGAGCTCACGTTCTCATGCTTGTGCTGTCTGCACTTTGGCACAGTGGCTCACCTTAATCTACTGCCGTTTCAGCCAGCAATTGTGACTGTGCAGTTACAGCCTAGCCTGACTGTCTGGCAGTGGCCCAGCCGCTCAGGCTGAANTGAAGCCTGGCAGGAATTCTGCCCCCCCACCCCCGCACCAGCTCTGCTGCTGCTGCTAAAGGTGGCATCTTCCGGTGCATCTCTGTTTCTTCTAGATGCTCTCTGATGACTTTCTGTCAACTAGTAGCTCACTCACCCTCCTGACTCAAGATCAATTTTATTTAGTTAGCACAAATGCAAACTCGGGGTTCACAGTATAAACAAATGTCTCCCAATAAGCTTGTGCAGCAAATATTTTATCAACTGAGCCGTCTCTCTAGCACCAAGCACTTTTTGAATTGAGGCATAATTCATATAACAAAGTATTATGTTATAATTTTATGAACTATTCTTAGCTGTACAATATGGCAGTACTTAGTAAATTCACAGTATGGAATGGTCTTGATTGTTCAGTGTGTGTAGCATTCACTTCCTGTTGTCCCCTCACACCAGTTCCTACTAATCACTGGTTGACTTTCTATCTTGATGGGTTTAGTTTTTTGAATGTTTCATACAGAAGGAAACATACAATGTATGTTCCTTTGTGTTTGGCTTCTTCCACTTAGCATAATATGTAGGCAGAGTTTTTCTGTCCCTACCAAAATAAATGCAGAGCAACTTAATATTAATATAAGTGCTTGTCCAATAGCTTAGGCTTATCATTAACTAACTCTTCCATTTTAAATTAACCCATATGCATTATTTAAGCTCCGCCATGTGGAGATGCTTTTATTGGCATGGCACATTCTTTTCCTGCTCCCTCAGCATCTGAATGGCAACTCCAGACTCCGCCCTTCTTCCTCCCCTCATGCTTAATTTGGCTCGTCTGCCTAACTCTATCCTGCTCAGCTATTGGCCAGTCAGCTTACTTACTAAACTAATCACAGTGACATATGTTCACACAGTGTACAGAAGGATTATTCCATAGCATTAATGTCTTTGGTAATCAATAAATATTATTAATAAATTTCAAGTATTACAGAAAAGTAAAATGAAGAAAATAAAACATTCTGCTGTCCCAATCAGTCCTTATGAGACCTCTTGCAGTGTGGCTGATATTGCTAATGCTACTATCATATAAACAGGCCAACACAATTCGTACCTCTTTTCTTCCCAATTCAATTTTCTGTTTCATGCCCTGTATGCAACTTGTTCTATTGTCTGCCTGTGCATCACTTCCTTCTCTTTAGTGGACGTGTAGGGTTTTAGTATGGGATGGTAGACTAGGTGGTCTAACAAATCTGGAGCAGGATAATCTTTTCTCTCTCCTCTTTCAGTTACTTGCCAAGTAAAATAATTTGCTTTCTAATCTGCCCAGTGTGAGTTATCCTGAAATCCTGCTATTGTAGAAATAAATGGGCAAGGTTTGTATTTCTGTAGAATCAGTGTTGTGTGACAAGACTTTTCCCAGGGAGATGCAACACACACACACACACACACACACACACACACACACACACCCCTCAGATAGAGAGCCCACAGCAAACTAAAGAACAGATACTATCAAAGTCCAATTTGGTGAACCAATGAATTATATTGCTTATAGGAATGTTGGTGAGGAGTTACTGACATGGTCAGAAGTGATTCAAAGGCAGCTGCACCACCAAAGCCCACCCTGTATGAGTGACAGCTCATAAAAGCTGAAAACCTGGAGCATACAGCACAACCTGCAGTTGTCGTGGGTCTCTTCCATGCAGCTCAGCTGTTCTCTGCTTCTTTCAGGATGCTTGTCTGGTCTCTGTGTCTTCTTTGCAGCTTGGTTCCTCTGAGAGTGATGCTCAGTGGTCTTGACTGTTTCTGCCCAGGGAGGAAGAGGCCTAGTAAATCTGGTGGGCTTCAGGAACTTCCTGAAATGATTTTGCGTTGTTTACTTCCTGCCTTAAGTAGCTTCCCTACAAGTAGAAATGTTTCAGTCTCAGAGGATACTACTCCTAACACAATGGTCAGCTTGGGTGTGAGGAGTTTCACACATCAGTCTGTTGCGGAGCCCTTTCCACTCCACAGGGAAGCTGATTAAACAACTCCAAATAACTCCAGGAAGTTCCTGAAACTGACCAGATTCACTAGGTCCCTCCTTCCCTAAGAATGCATAAGCAATAATAACACCTGCAGATAGTCACCATCCATCAAGGCCAGGCTGGGGAAAGAAGCAGCCATCAGCTAAACTAAGTTGTCTGGAAGAGGCTCCTGCCAACACCTGGAAAGGATGCTCTCCCAACAGAACGAGCTGCCTGCAGATTGTGCAGTGTGTGTCTGTGAGTCATCACTCGTGCTGGGGGTGCGCTTTGGTGATGCAACTGTTTTTCTTTTCCTATAAGTAACCACAATAAAACTTGTTGGTGAAAGAAAATGAACAGGCTCAGGACCTCCAAGACCAATTTCTCAACATAAAGGATTTTTATTGCCCCAGAGGGAGATAGGGCAGAAAGTAAAGAGACAAAGAGAAGAGAAACAGGAAGAGAGAGGAGGAAGGGAACAAAGGAAAGCAGGTAGACATATTTGTCCTGGGGAGACAAAGGTCTGCTTCTGGAAAGAGAGGAAACAGATGTAGCCCCCAGGCAAATGGAAGCTTATAAAGGTAAAATGGATCCCCTGTGTTAGGATGAGGTGTTTAATTTTCATTGGACAAGTTTATTAGGCAAGCCAAAGCAGCTTTTGATTGCTGGACTTCAATATTTTGATGCTGGACTTCAATACTTTGATAGCTGGACCTTGGTGGTCTATTTTAGGAGGAGGAAGTGGCCAAATATGGGACTAGACCTTGGTGGATAGCTTTAGGAATGTAATCCAATGGTTTTTAGCAGAGGGACTCAGGAAGAAGGGCCCCAGAGCCATGCTTGACATGCTCCAGCTGGCCAGGGTCCCTTCAATTGGTTCACGAGTTGAACTTTGATGGTGTCTGTACTTTGGTTTGTTGTGGGTTCCTATATGTGGGTGGGGGAGTAGAATGTGTGTGCACTGTGTCTCCCCAGGAAAAGGTCTGTCGGGTATCAAGTTAAAGCTCAGTATACCTTGAGGCTGTTTCTAATTTGAGATTCATTTTCTTGGAATCAAAACCCAAATCAAGGCAGTGCTCAAGGATGCAGAGCAAAGTCCCAGAGACCGGGACTCAGGAAGTCTGGACTCAGTTTCTCTTCCACCAGAGGCTACATCTGGGCCTTTGGAATGTGATTTACTTATGGAGCCTAGTTTCTTTATCTTTCAATAAGGCTGATGAGCCAGGCAGTGGTGGCACACACTTTTAATCCCAGTCCCTTGGGAGGCAGAGGTAAAAGGATCTCTGTGAGTTTGAGGCCAGCCTGGTTTACAGATCAGTTTCCAGGACAGTCAAGGCTACACAGTGAAACCCTGTCTTGAAAAAAAAAAAACAAAAACAAAAAACAAAAAAAAAGGGGGGAAAGAAATGGGGTCGACGGAGTGGGTGGTCAGTATGATGAAGAATAAGCTTCAAGTGATGTCATCGCTCATGCAGCTGTGCCTCTTCGTCTGTTTCCCAAGGACAGGACCCCCGAGTCTGCCGTGGTATGACCCTTTCCTCCATCCGTTATCTCTGGTTGATTCAGTGGTAGCCACTTGTGATAAGTCAAGTCTGCCAAAATCTTTCTCTAGGACTTTTGAATGTGAACCACAGAATGTATGAACAGTTCCTCTCTTGTGGTGGGAGCCTGTGAGAAGTGAAACTCGGTAGCCATTGGTAACCGTATTATCAGCGTAGCGAGGTATTAATGTGGATAAAGACTGGGTTCCCTGCCCGGTGGGAAGTAGTCACACAAAAAGGAGCACCCTCTAAATGTGATGTTTGGATCGTGTCCTGGAACAGAATCCAAAGTACTAGAAAAGAAAAAGGAATGAAGCCTCGGGTAATTTCATGCATCGGACGCGACCACACCCAATTCTGGGGACGTCTGTGAAAGCGTTTCTGTGAGAGTAACATTTGAATGGATGCACAGGCAAAGCAGATGGTCCTCCCCAGGGTGAATAGAAGGCCTGAAGTGGCCCAGGGGGACAGTTTGTTCTTGTCGCCTGCCTAAGAGCAGGAACGCTGGTCTCATCCCTTCAGACTTATTCTCAGGCTAGGACTGCCATCGCCGGCTCTCCTGGGTCTCCGGGTGGCCCACTTTTTCAATCCCATAAGCATGCAATTGCCACTGCGGTCTCGTGTCTGTAAGTCCAGTACTCAAAGGCAGAGCGGGAGGATCACATGTTAGAGGACAGCCTCGGCTACAGAATAAGACCCTCAAAAGCCGAGGGCCTGGAGCTCAGTGGTAGCACCTGCTTAACATGCTGTGCACAGCGTCAGGTCCTGTCCCCAGGGCTGCCTGTTGAATAAGGGCTATTGGTGACTTTCAACTCATTTACATATGTTCTTCCTATGTTTAACTGGTTTTTTTTTTCTATGTCACACCTTTAGAGTAGAGTTTGGCTGTAATGTGACACCAAATTTAGTTCATTTAAGAAATGGTTCATGAAGAAGACTACCCATCTTAGAGAACGGGCCTTTCCTCCCTCCCTCTAAAACATCGCTTCCTCTCTGCATGAGTGCCGTGGATTTTAATTACACCAGAGTTGTGATGGTTAATCTTGGTTGTCAACCTGACCCCTTTGAGAAGAATGAACCCCAGTTGCAGAACTGACTCCCTCAGTTTGGCCTGTGAGCATGCCTGTTGGGGGTGTTTTCTTGGACGACGATTGGTGTGGAGGATCCAGCTCCTTCTGGGCAATACACGCACGAGCAGGTGGTCCTGGGGGGTTATAAGAAGGCAGGCTGAGGATGCGTAGAGGGATTAAGTCAGTGTTCTTCCATGGTTTCTGTTTCAGTTCCTGCCTTGCGCTCCTGTTTCGACTTTTCACAGTGATGGAGTGTGGCCTGTGAGCCGAAGAAACCCTTTCTCCTCTGGTTGCTTTTGGTCATGGTGCTTGTGACAGCAACCGAGAAACAAACTAACACAGAGATTGGTACCTGGAATGTGAAGAACCTGAACATGTTGCATTCGTAGAAGGTTTTTTTGAGCTTTGGACTGGAAAAGGCATTGAACACATAGACCTTAGTGTGCTGTTCTTTGGGAACTTGGAAAATGAGCATGTTGAGAGAGACACATTTGGTGGAGGTCTGGGTTGTGAAGTTTCAGATAGAAGCAAAGACCCTGTCAGGGCCATTTGTATAATATATTTGAATTAAGAATCTTTAGCAGTAAAACATTTGCTTTATTGAGACAATTAGTGCTGGTCAGCTGGGGCTGAAATTAATAAGAGACCAACATCACTGAGGCAAAATCTTTTAGGAAGTTATTTTTTCAGGATCAGCACACAGAAGTTGTGGTCTGGCAGGGCTAAGCCTACACCCCAATTGGCAGTGGCCTTTGTAGTGTGTATAACTACCCCACATGGTGCTGTATTTGAAGGCATGAAGCTGAAGCTTCGCTTGGTTTGGCAGGGTCAGGATCCCTTAAGAGAAGCCAGAAGGCCATTGGTGAAGGTGCAGCCTCAGTTATAGTGGAGATTAGTGTATTGGAGATGCCAGTACTGTGGACCACAAAGGACAGTGGCAGGTGTGGTTTGACCTGAGCCTACCAGATACACCAGATAAACTGTGCATTGGATGGCAAAGTTGGAGAGGTGGGGCTACTCAGGATATTTGGAGCTCAGAAAATCTTGAGTGAGACTATGTAGACCAGGCTGGCCTCAGACTCAGAGACATCTTCTTGCTTCTGCCTCCTGAGTACTGGCATTAAAGGTGTGCACCACCGCGCCCTACTGGACTGTGTTTTACACTGTGATAGTAATATAAAATCTTATGGACCAGTTCTGGTTTAATAGTGATGTGTTATATGTAAAGAAACAGGAGAGATTGTGTCAAAAAAAAATAATAGAATTGACTTCCAAAAAGTTGTTCCCTGGCCTCCATAGGTGGGAGTGTGGGTGCACACACACAATCTTTTTTAAAAAAATTGTTAATTGTCAATAAAAATTCAGGGAAATGGTTCCTGTGGTTGGATATATTCCCTCAAATATTTTACTGCAAGAGGTAAAATCGGCATCCCAGAATTTGAAGCACAGAGAGAAAAATGACAAGCGGAGGAGAGTGGAAAGTTCTGGTATCAGATAAATACGGGTTTGGATCCCCTCCCCCTCCCTGACTTTGTGTCCACTGTGAAGTTATTCTTTTTAATGCTGCCTTACTTCCCCATCAGGACCATTTTGTCAACTTCACAGGTTATTTATTTATGTTGAGACAGAGTCATGTCAGGCAGGCCTTGAACTTGTTGTGCGGCCGAGGATGATCTTGAACTTCGTCTACGGTCTGTGTTGGGATTACAGGCATGGGCCACCATATCCTGTTTGTGTAGTCTTGAGGATTGAAGCTCAACTTAATGCATGGTCCTCAGAAATGTCAGGCAAGCACTCTACCAGTTGACCTGCATCCCCAGCCCGTTACTGGGTTTTCACAAGACGCGCGCGCGCGCGCGCGCGTGTGTGTGTGTAAGGTAAATTGCCACTCAAAACTTTATAACAGAGATTTCTATGCTTAAAAGAGAACTCATTTTCTGTGACTTTTTAGGGGGGAAAGTGTCATTTAAAAATAAGTTTTGGGCCTGTGAGATGGCTCAGTAGGTAAGGGGGCTGCCCCAAGTCTGATGACCTGAGTTCAATTACCAGAATTCACAGCCTAGGAGGAAAGAGCCAGCTGCCACCAAGTTGCCCTCTGATCTCCACAAGGATGCCATGGCACAATACCTCTCATTCATAAATAAATAAATAAATATTGAATATAAAAATAACATTTCAGCTGCGTGTGGTGGCATATTTGTGTAATCCTAGCATTTGGGAAACAGAAGCAGGAGGGTCAGGAGTTAAAGGTCATCCTTGGCTACATAGTGAGTTCAGGGGTAGCTGGGACTACATTAAACCTGTTTCAAAACTCCAGGCAAGCTGGGCGTGGTGGCTCATGCCTTTGATATTAGCACTGGGGAGGCAGAGGCAGGTGGATTTCTGTGAATTCCAGGCTAACCTAGTCGACAGAGTGAGTTCCAGGTCTGCCTAGGCTACACAGTAAGACACTGTCTCAAGTAAGCAAGCAAACAAACAAACCTCCAAAAATATATATTTGCTGATGGGCATGTGCTAGACAGCATAGTTGTTTTCCAAGCCACTCCTTTCCCTTCTGTTGGTCCAACTCTGGACTTCTGTAATATTTCCCTGGGAATTAAACAAAAATAAGTTCTCACTATGTAGCTATAATTTTAGCTGAGGCTGGCCTGAAATTTTCCTTGCAGCACAGGCTGGCCTTAAACTTTTGATCCTCCTGCTTCTACCTCCTAGTGCTGGGGTTACAGGCGTGGACCGCCACGCTCCCCTTCCTGGGATTCTTGCAGTTAGTTGCCTTTTGGCTTGGTTCCCAGTGACTCCTAGTAAACCAAGCTCCCTGTGTCTTCGGAGCCTTGGCTCCTATTGGTGGTTCTCCTTCAATTCTCCTATGACACAGACCTATGTGGCTTCTCCTTTGGTCAAGCCTTTGCTCAAACCTGACAGCCTCAGCAAGTCCCTTCCTCATCTACTCCAATGGTACCCTTCTGTCCTGCCCCTCTCTTCCCTCGTTTGCGTCTCTTCCACCCTGGCATGTTATTACATAGCTTTTTTATTACCTGCATCTTCCCCCATGAAAGCAAGGACTTCCTTGGTTACTGCTGTAACCCCCAGCCCCTAGCACAGGCCCTACCCTCTGTCAGTACCTGCTAATGAAGAAAAGGGACTGGACAGCTTGGCAGAGCAAGGGCTAAGGTTCATTCTGGACTTCGCATCAGCTGCTCCATGCGGCCGTTCAGGCAAGGCTGGTGCACTGCCAATGAAGTGCTCTGGCTGGTGGAAGGAGGGGTTCCCAAAAGAGCTTCTAAGGGAGGTGGGAGGAGTCCTGGGTCAGGTGGGGTACCTGCTGGTAGGACCTGTTCCCTCTGACCCTTTCTCATGGACCTCTCCACGGCCTTGGCGACATCCTTTCTTCCTGATTCCTCCCCACTGGACCCTTTTAAGCGCTGCTGAACCTGGGACTGACCTCTCCACGCTTTCCTCAGTGTTCCTTGATTTAATGAGAATCTTTAAATGGAGGAATGGAGCCAAGAACAATGGCACTGAGCACCTGTTTCCTGACCTTTCTGACAGCTCAAGGATGTGGGGAAGAAGTCCCGCTACCGTTAGCCAGGGCGTTTCTGGTCTGCCGTTGTGTGCCGTGTAATCCCCCTCCTGAGCCTGCCCAGAGTTCTCCTTAATCAAATCACAGACTCTCTTCTCATGGGATTGGAAAATTGGTTGCATTAACTTTTTTCCATGATATTTTGTTGAGAATAAAATTGAAACTTATTGGATTTTAATTTTTCTCTTGTAACAGGATTAGCACATGGCTTTAAAAAATGTTTGCCTTGAATTTGAAGCTGTTTTGAAAGAATAAGCATTATATAATTATGATATTTATTGACTTAAAATTATCTACAATTTATAATAATGTTGATACGACCATTTATTAAGCTGAAGAAGGTGTTGTGTCAAGAGGGTTCGCATTATCTCATGCGCAGTTCTATCACACGTATTAATTAGCTCCTGTTGTATGACTGTTAGCCTGTTAAGCGCCTACACACACACACACACACACACACACACACACCCCTTTCATTTAATTTCTTCAACCCTACAGCAAGGGTAACGTTATTGTCCCCATTTTGCAGGTAAAGAATCCAAGGCTTAGAGAAATGTGCTGGTCAGCTGTAGATAGTGTGAGGCAAGGCACAGGCAGGGAGTCTTAGCAAAACTGATTTCCCACAGTTTTTAGAAGCTAAAAGTCCGAAGTCAAGGACGCACTGGCTTCTGACTTGGCATCTTTTTGTGCTCTCTTGCTTCAGGTAGCTTATTCTCTGCCAGGATTGCTTTCTGATGCCTCTTCCTCCTCTTATAGCCACACCAATACAATCCAATTACAGTTTGTATTGAAACGGGGTCTTACTATACAAGCATGGCTGGCCTGGAATGCGTTATGTAGACCACCCTGGCATCAAACTCACGGGACACAGGATACGCTTACCTCTGCCTCCTGGGGTGCTGGTATGAAAGGTGTGAGCCACAACTCTAAGTCAACACGTTTCTCTTTAATAAGACTTTCTTTTTTTCTGTTTGAGCTCTCCAGAAAGCTTCCTCTTGCTCACGGGCTCTCACTGGTTAAGTGCAGGAGCAAGCAGTGTAGACCTACTCCCGCCATCTGGCTTCTGAGTCTCCCATGTGGTCAGAATTCCTGGGAAGCTTCTGCACATAAGCCTTCCAGGCGCTCACGTTTTGGTGGGCCTGGTTTTAATAAGTGCCCTCCATTCCCAGTAACCATACTCAGGCAACTGTTCAGTGGTCGGATCTACCTGGTCTGGGTGAGTGTTGGGAATGAAGAATACCAAAACGGCGCGCTTGCTCGTGGCTTTCCCTGACTCAGTCTTTGGAATTCTCACTTCTCTGCCCCGGTTCCATGACGCACAACTAGTTGTCTCTGCTGTGCCTGGTTCCGGGGTTCCCCCTCCCATGTGTCTATGGACAAATGCATGCTCCCAGCCCGTGCAGCAGTGATGCATGCTGCTTGTTTTCTAACCCTTGCTCTGCTGCTATGAATTGCTCACGCCAATGACGATTGCATGGTGAAGAAGGAACCCTATAGAAGTTGGTGGGGATGCTTTTGACTGTGAAAGTTGGGTGATGTGATGTTAAATTAATTAATTAATTGGCTTTTTCGAGATAGAGTCTGTCTGTGTAGATCTGACTGTCCTGGAACTCACTGTAGACCAGGCTGGCCTTAAACTCTGAGATCCCCTTGCCTCTGCCTCCTGAGTACTGGGATTAAAGAAAGGCATTGCTCCACAATGCTGGATTTAGTGGCTTTAAATTCTTAACTTCACGCAGTACATGACTATGTAGTTTCAGTCTCTTTGGACCTCTACTTACTGACCTGTAAAATGGGTTGGGAATGGTTGCTGTGTGTGTGTTGAAGAGAGGGTATATGGAGGAACAATGCAAAAGTTTGTCTCACCTTAAAGGGAAATAATAAAGTTAGTTGCCATAATGTCAGAAACAATAAGATTTGAGTTGACTGCATGTAGCAGAGGGGAAGATGGGGAAGACAGGCTTTATGGGAAACTTTCTAAAGTGTTGTAACTGCCAGGGTCTAATGGAAGCTGACCACCTGCCACAAAGATGAAAGCTGCTCTCTCAAATACAAAAGGAAAAATTAGTTTCTTGTGTTTGTCCTTCCTCATGTGGGGTGCCTGCTAAGGGCTTGCCACTTTGAAAGCGTCATTCTAGACCGCTGGTGCTCAACCTTCCTAATGCTGTGACCCCTGAATACCTCATGCTGTGGTGATCCCCAACCATAAATTATTTCTGTTGCTACTGCATAACTGTAATCTGTCTCTGTTATGGATCGTAATGTAAATACGATCTGATATGCAGGATGGTTTAGGTGACCCCTGTGAAAAGATAGTTTGATCCCTGAGGGATCGAGAGCCACAGGTTGAGAATCACTGCTCTAGTCTGAATTTTTTTGTTGTTTATTTGGTTTTTTTTTGTTTTGTTTTTCGAGACAGGGTTTCTCTGTAGCTTTGGAACCTGTCCTGGAACTAGCTCTTGTAGACCAGATTGGTCTCGAACTCACAGAGATCCGCCTGCCTCTGCCTCCCAAGTGCTGGGATTAAAAGCGAACGGCTTTAGCCTGCATTTAAGACAAACCCACACCTCACTTTGAAATAGGAAGGACCATTGTAGAGACGAACTTACTTCACTCGCTAGTTCATATACACTCATCATCTAGAAGAAAACTGGCTACAGAGAGCTGTAGGTGCTCTCACATTGGTCGGCAGAGCACTGGCAGTTGCTCTGGCTGCTTTAGAAAAGGGTGCAGCTCACACTGGAGTGACTGGGGTACAAGGGCGCAGGAAACCCTGCACAATGTTTTCTATCTTAGCTCTCTAAGGCCTGGAATCCACTCTTCCCGGACAGAACTACCGAGGGCGCCCTCTGGAGGTCGATTCGTTATTACTACATGGGCCTCTGCTTTTAGCAGTGACAAGCCGCTGCACACAGTAGGAGTCTACAGAACGTGGTGGGTGCAACCTGGGCTTTGGGCTTGCAATACTATATTTTAACTGCGTCACAAGATTTGACGCAGGCCTTTCCCGAGCCAGTGGTGTGCGACGGAAATGCTTCGCAGATAGGACTCACAATAGGGATATCCTCTCTGGAATACCGATTGGGGCAGCACCGCTTAGGGAAGGGCAGAGCTTTGAGGTATTTTAAAGGAGATTAACACTTATTGTAGGAGCGCTAATCACCGAGTGAAATAACCAAAGGCCAAGCTACGAGGTGTTAACAAGAAAGTTTAGAGAATTGGGGTGTGAATATTCAAAACTGGGGCTGAGATACCTGGGTACACAAAAGGGAAGAAACGAAGTCCAAGCAGAAGTGACCAGTTTCCCTGAAGCAGCGCTCAGGAATCGTCCTTAAAACTGTTAAAGACCCAATGCTGGCGGGCGCTGCTTCGTTTGTATCAGGAACACAATAAATATTAGATAGGACCACTTCTTTATTAAAGCTCCTTGTTTAAGATATTTACGAGGACCATAGAGAGGGAAAAAAAACCAAAGCAAAACATTTCTTCAAAACGAAAGTAGAGGAGAGTCTGGCTCGCCTATTTCTTTTAAAAATGGAGGGATAATTTGCCTGCAGGAACTGATCACCCTCGAGTTCATAGAACTTTGAATGCATAGAACTTTGAGTGCCAGAACTTTTGCAATCAAGGATGGGGGTTGCTCAGATAATTTTCGTTTTCTCTCTGGAATGAGACAGAACACCGGATAACCAAGGACCAAGAACTTGAAAACGAAATTAGAGCACAGGAGGAAATGGTTTGATGTCCAAGTCACCAGTGCCCACGAGATGGTTTTCTAGGAAGCCGGTGTTTGCAGAGAACAAAATGAGAGGGTGGCGGGGAGGGCGGGCTCCGGAGGAGGCTTCTCTGAGCACGGGGATATCTGAGAATGAAGTGCTAATTTGAAAAGGGTGCAACAAGAAGAACAGAACAAGTCCCAAGGAGAGACTTAAAAAAAAAAAGAAGTAAATATTGTATTCAGCATAGTTAACTTGGGGAAAAAGAACTCATTTAAATTGGCCAGAGCAGTTGGATAGTTGAGTGCTTGTCTTTCTGTGCTGAATTGAGGAAGAGGAGGACAGGAACATTTGCTGCGCTTTCCTAGGGCTATTGGAGGGCAGGCAGGGGTAATTGCTGACCACGAGAGGAGAAGTTTCTTTGGCCAAGATTGAGAGCAACACTAATCTATGGGTATAAACCTAAATTTTTAGAAAGCACACGGATAACATATCCATATAATAAGACAACAGTAGAAGGTTCTCTCCAGGGCCAATGACCTTCCCAGCCACAGGCTTTTGACTAGGTTTACAGTTCTGACCATGAGTTCCCTGGAGCGGAGCAGGCCTCAAATCCAGTGCCAAGTGGTTGGTTGTCCCCATAACCTTCATACCGCTATTTTGCCGTCCCGCATGGATGGTCCCTCTTGTAGCATTTGGGATTTGCTGTCAGACACCACTAAGGTTTTTCTCTCCCAGCAGCCCACACAGCACGTGGTGCTGTGAGAACCAGCCACAGTGAGGAAGTCAGAAGCCCTTTGGACCCCTTTGCCTTTATTCTTCTCCTTAGAAGTGACTATTGCTGTCACTGGACTGTGGCTAGGTCTGCCTGGCATATGAATGACTATGGATATCCAGAAACGTAACTTTGGTATTTCAGAACCAGTAAAGTGAGTGCTGGGAATATAGCTCAGGGAAGAGAGCCTTGGGTTCCATCCCCAGTACTGCAGCAAAGCAGCAACAAAAAAATCAGCCACATGTATTTCTTTCAGTCTGATTTTCTTGCTAACATTAGGACTTTGTGGACAGATTTATCAGACTCATTAAAAACAAAAACAAAAACAAACCTGTCCTTAGCCTATTTAACCATTTCCCTATTGATGAAGATTTAGGATGCTTTTAATTTACTGCTATTACTGTGAGAAAAGTGATCTAAGAAGGTCTTTTTCTAATGACCAAAATATTGTCATTATATCATTTTCAGAGAGGGGATGGCATGCCTGTCAGAGTTTGGAAAATTAAACAAGTTGTTGAACCGTATGACTCAGGGTTAGCGCTGCCACTTCCCTGACTTCCTGGGAGCCACACCAAATCCCCCTGGGGTTCTTAAAGTCAATCATCACAAGTTTTCTTCACTAGGAGACACATTTGCTTTTCACAGACCCGAAACTAGAGTGGAGGCCGAATAGAAAAAGAAGAGTTTTCTGTGGCTGGGGAGAGAGAGAACCTCTAGAATGAGTAATGATGGTGTGGGGTGGGGCTGTTGCTCACCTGGGAGATTGCTTGCTGCTGGCCTAGCATTCTTGAACACCCCCCCACCACCACCGCCACACTGCATAAACTGGGCGAGTGACCCAGGTAGGTAATCTCTGCGTTTGGTAGAAGCAGGAGGATCCGAAAATCAAGGTCTGGCTATAGAGTGAGTTCAAGGCCAGCCTGGGCTGTAGGAGAATGAGATGAGAGGGGGTGGAGGGGGTAGGGAGGGAGGAAGTGTGTGTATGTAGTGGGGGTGGACAGGACAATACTGTGATTCCCATTTGGAAAATGCACTGGAATTTTCATGCTTTTTAAGTCCTTGAGGTGCTTGGAAGCCTCACGATACATCCTGGCAGCTCCTTGATGTCCTGAACCAGGCCTGTCCTCTTATCTCCTTTCTGGCTGTGTCCCATGCTGCATAGTTGCTCAATAATCCAGTCCCCCTCAGAAGAAAGCTGTCTGATAGCTCATACACATTGTGTTAGTCCTCTCCGGATCACTATACTGAAATTATGTTATTTTAACTCAGACAAAGGTTATTTTCATCTATGGCTCAGAGACCAGATCTCCACATAGGACTGTCTATTGCCTTCTGCCTCCGGAAGACACATATGATAGTAGAAGTGAATGGTAGGAAAAAAGAAACACTCAAGATATGAGCTAGGAAGCAAAAGGAAGAGTTACTCTAGTCTCTTAATCCCTTTGGTGGCTCCCATCACCTAAGGACCTCTTAGTAGGCCCTGCCTCTTAACAGCTCACAGCATGCCCCAGTATCTCTACTCTGGAGCTGTGGCTTCATTTGTGTGACTCTGACCAAAATCAGCTTCGGTAGGAAAGTGTTTATTTGCCGTAGACTCTCAGGTCACAGCCCACCGTTGAAGGATGCCAACAAGAAGACAAGCATGCTTACTATTTCTTGACGCAACCCCCATGACCAGGAAACTCATTCGTAGCTAGGAAGTACTGCAGATGCCATGGGGAGCAATGCTGTTTGGTAGCTTCCTCCTTACACAGCCCAGGACCACCTGCTTAGAGAATGGTATTGCCAACCGTGGGCTGGGCCTTTCTGTATCAAGTGGCAATCAAGACAGCCCCTCACCGACTTACTCAACCAACCAATCTCATGTGGGCTGTCCTTCATTTGAGACAGTCATCTTAGGTAACACTAGACTGTATCAAGTAGATGACAGTTAAAGCTGACTAGGATACCTGGGGATCAAACTTCCAAGGCAGGGACCTTTGAGGGATCCTACTCATATTCAGGCCATTGTACCATTGATGACAGTAACCAACAGTCCTGATACTTGTGAGGAAGAGCTGCACTTTAAACAGCATATCAAATTGATAATTCTTGACTCTCTCTGCCCCTGCATTTAACAGTCGTCTGATACATTTATTACCTGAGCCATTGGGATATCTCAGTGACTAAAAGCGCTTGCTGTACAAACAAGAAGACCTGAGTTCAGGGCTGGAGAGGTGGCTCAGCAGTTAAGAGCACTGATTGTTCTTCCAGAGGTCCTGAGTTCAATTC
>LOEQ01000802.1:31463-55412 GCA_001685075.1 Bramus lutescens | reverse complement strand
TGACCCCAGTCAACATGGCGGCAGCCACGTGTTGTATGAAAAAAGCCACAATTTTTGAGTTGTAAGGATTTTTAGCTTAATGAGAAGGACCTAAAGGCATGAGCTCTTGCTGAGCCACCATGCAACACCACAAGTTGCAGAGGGGAGCAAAAGGCTGGAACCGAAAAAAAAAAAAACCCTGCAACATGCCATGGCTGGAATTGAAAAAGCCAGCTGGGATATTTTTAAAAAGCCAGGGATCCAGTTGCTATCCAGAGCCAAAATTGTGAAAACCCGTTAAACAGTGGCACCCAAGGCCTATAATGGAACGTCTTCCAGAAATAAGCAGGATGCAAATCGGCGGCGAATCACCTGAGACAACGTGGAAGAGCTGTCCGCATGTGGGGTGGTATGGCCTAGCTGGATCTGGTTGGGTGACCCAGGAACCTAAGGCCAGGGCTGCCCTGAGCGGCGGTTATGATGAGAGAAGAGAAAAAGGAAAGAGAAGAATTGAAAAAAGGATAAATAAACCGGGGGACCCCGGGTCCCCAGTCAAATGCACTGTATGGGGAGTATGCAGTGCTAACGCGGGTTGACTGACCCGGGGTCAGTCCAAACACGATTCCAGTAAAGGAGAAGCAACTGTAGCTGAACGGGGAGAGATTCACTGATTGAAGCCAGGAAGTGGGTGGTGGGAGTGGAAAAAGAACCAGGTTCAGGGTCCTGACCCTGGGAGAGTTTCGGGCAGGAGTGCCTATCCAAGTCACATGGCACCAATTTTATGATTTTTTAAAAAAAATGCTGGCTGAGTCCCCAGAAAGTGCAGAGTCCCAGTGGCGAGCAGCGGGCGGGCGCGTGGGTGGGAGGCAGACACATTGTATGAAATAAAATTGGATACTTATTACTTAGAGGAGAGAAAGAGTGGAGAAAGAAGGAGAAGAGAAAGGAGAGAGACAGCGAAGGGAAGCAGGAGAGAGAAGAGAGACGCGTGTGCCAAGAAAGATAGAGAGAATCCAAGATGGCGAGAGGAGGGAGGGGCCGGCTGGGAGTGGGCGTGGCTTGCTTCTTAAAGAGATGAAAACCGTAACAATCACAGCCCCTCACATGCTTGTTTCTATCTCTTGCTGCTTCTTATTCTGTCCGTGGCCTTAACTGTGGATAGTGCAGGGTTTGGACCTTGGACTCACTTCTTCATTTTCTGCCTGGTTTTACTAAAACACCATCATAGTGTCAACCTTCTGTGAGAGCCAAAGTTACATTTTAAGCTTTAATTGCTATGCCTTAGAGATCCATGAAACAAAATGAGTCTGATCTGCAAGCCCCAAGTATGGAGTTCCTGAAATGCTAGAGGCCACATGTTTTCACTCCCATAAGCAAGTTTGTGTGTCCCATCTGCACTGGATGTGCTTGGTCACGTGTGGGCAGGAGGTAGGTAGGCAGGAAATGTGTCAGGATGTTTGCTTGCCCCCGATTGGACCTGATGGGAAATGCAATGAATTATGGGTTTTCCTTTTTAAGTCCTTGCCATACTTGATTCTAGGCCATTTCCTGGGAACCTAGGTATGGACCTGGCCAGAGCCCATCCACCTGACCAGTATTTTATTAAAGCTTGCTTCAAATTTGGTTTTAAACTGTGGTAGTGTTCTTAGTTTGATCGGTGGGAACAACACTTCACCTTCATGCAGATAACCCCAGAATCCATATCTCTAACCCTGACCTCTCTCCTGAGTTCCTGCCTCTTATCTCTGCCTGTCTGCCACCGGAGATTTCTGCCTGGATTTCCCACCACCCCACACCCAGAGCTGGCTTTCCCAGACTCCTGTCAATGGGGAAGGGGTGTGTGTGCGCGTGTGTGTGCATGCATGTGTGTATGTGTATGCGTGCATGTATGTGTATGTATGCATGCATATGTGTATGTGTGCGTGTGTGTGCGTGCATGTGAGTGTGTGTATGCGTGCATGTGTGTGTATGTATGCATGCATGTGAGTATGAAACTTGTTCTTCCTTCCACTGAAAACAGTCATGAGCGTGGCAGCTACAACAACCATAACTACCTACTCCATGTCAGGCACTTCACATCCCTGCCTCAATTCATCCTCACCACAGGCTCATTGGAGGGTAATTGCTTGCACTTTTTCATGGCAGGAAACAGAGGCAGAAAGAAATTTAACACCTTGGCTCATATAACACGGTTACGAAGTGGACAGAACATGACTGTCTATCCCAAAGCTTGTGCGCTTGCCGTTATGCCCACAGCTACCGAAATAATTTAATTTGCGGTTACATTTCCTGAAAGACGGACAAGGGGCAGCAGTTACCTCTGAGTCTTCAGCATTTGGTGTGAGCTATCTGTATAGGCAAGGTTTGCTAAATAGCAGGCAGTGACTGAATATGGAAGCTTTGAGTCAAGCAGACCTGGGTTCACTCCTACTGCCGTTTTCATTGGAGTGGGAGAATTGGCCATCTGGGTCTCATCTGTAGAGTGAAGACACACACACCTTACTTTCAGGAGTATTGGAAAGAAAAATGAGATACCATTTGTCAAGAATCAGCCCTGTTAGTCAGATGTGGTCATATACTCTTGTAACTCCAACACTCAGAAAGTGGAGGCAGGAGGATCAGAAGTTCAAGGCCAGCTTCAGACAGCAGCCTTGGCCACGTGAGACCCACTTTCAGAACGAAAGCACAAAACCCATCCTAAGTATTTGGAAAGAGGAAACAACCAGAGGGAAGCGGGAGGGAGAGTCTGTGGGAGCTGACTGTCAAAATACCTTGTGTGTGTGGATGAAAATGGCATGATTCTGCATAACTAATGCATGCTAATAAAAAATTGAAATGTACCCTAAATATCCATCCACTGATAAGTGGATCTATGGGACATGATACATCCATAGGATGGAACATTATCTGATGATAAAAGAGAATGAATTCTGCTACAGGCTATGATATGCATGAGCCTTGAGAATATGCTAAAAGAAAGAAGCTAGGCATAAGGAGCCATATTTTATTCCATTTCATATCAAATTTTCAGAACAGGAATAATCAGTAAAATCAGAAAGTAGATTAGCAGCTGATTAGTTACAGGTAGGACTGCTAACTGGGGGTGGAGGCATTGAGAAGGGTATGAAGTCCTGTGGGCTACTGGCTGTACAACGGTGTATCTACTAAGTCTGCTGAAGCATGTACTCTAATTGAGTGAGATACACAGTATATGAATTACATCTAAATGAAATGGCTAAGTAGCAGAATTAACCTCAAATGCTCTGTGCATCATTGGTGCTTAGCCGATTCTTACTGATGACTTTGCCTCCTTTGCCTAGTTTGCTCCAGTGGCAACTGGCCATTTGTTCCTTGTTAGGATGTCCTGACTGAAGTGCCGCCATTGTCCTCTGCCTGCCCCTGGCAAACATCTAGTGAGCTTTCTTTGTCTTTTCTTTGGAGGTGTTTGAAGACTGGGAGGCTGTCTGCCTGCTGCTCCTTATGGTTTGGCTTCTGTTTGTGCCTGGATAGTCCCGACTGTGCTGCCATTCACAGAGGCCAGACCACCTTCCCTCCCTTCCTAACCAACAGTCACTTGGTAGGTGACAACACCTTGAGGCATTGTGGGTGAAGCAGGGGACTGAAGCCGACTCAGCCTGTGGACGTGGGGCTCTTTGATTGGGACTGTGATACATAGGACACAGATCTAAAACCACGGAGACATGACACAAGTCTGCTAAGTGTGCAAGTGTGCAGTTCTCACTTAGATGCCCACAGGGCACAATTGGCCCTTGAGGATGTAAGGACTTTTTGATGATGAGAAGATGAGGTGTGTGAGGCCAAGGCTAAAAAAACGGGCCTTCCTTCTTCCTGCTTTGTGTATTAAGAATGTAATATATGGGGGCTGGAGAGATGACTCAGCAGTTAAGAGCACTGACTGCTCTTCCAGAGGACCTGGGTTCAATTCCCAGCACCCACATGGCAGCTCACATGTCTGAAGATCCAGTTCCAGGGGATCTGACACCTTCACACCAACGCACATAAAATAAAAAATAAATAAACCATAAGAAATATTTTTTAAAAAGAATGTATTGTATGCTAACCTCTGTTTGCTATGTTTTAAATCATTAAGACTGAGCCAGGTTGGTGGTGCTGCCTTTCACCCCAGCACTGGGGAAGTAGAGGCAGGTAGGTCTCTGTAAATTCAAGGCCAGCCTGGATTCTAAGCCAACCAGGGCTAAGTAGTGAGACCCTGTCTAGAAACAAATAAAAAACACAAGATTAAGTCCAGCCCTGCAGGAGTTTACTGCTGTGGGAGGCTGAACACAGGAATTCCTAGGAATCCATGAATAAAATACAATTTGGATGAAGGAGTTTGAAAGGCCCACAGAGAGCCCTTGTGTGGACTCACAGGGCTCAGGACAGTTTTTCGTCAGGAGGTAAGGAAGCAGACAACAGGAAGTTTCAAGGCCAGCCTCAGTGCACGTGCAGTGGAGAAGGGCAGGTGGTTCTGGGCCCTGTCCATCTGAGCTGGGAGCTGAGAATGTTTGAGGGGAGGAGAGACTTCACGGCAAAGGTTTTGTATTGAGCAACTTGTGCTCTGTACGGAAGCGATCAAAGCTGAAGGCGGGGCATCCTTTCCGTCTCTCTCAGGTAAAACTGCCTAATTTCACATCTATTCTCTTGAACACTAGCCCTCTCTCTTCCTGTACCTCCTGCTACAAAGTCCCTGCTCGCTTTGGTTGAACTGTGGAAGCCATGTTTCCTGGAATCCTTGCCATGTGTGTCTGGAAGGACGGGATACTTTCTCCCCTCTGTCACTCAGGGAAGGAAGCTAAATGGCACAGAACCCTCCCCACTCAGCAGAGACTACCAAAATCAGAATTCATACAACAGAATGTTGGTCCCATGGATCAAAAACACCTACTGAGCCCCTTTCCAAATTTGCATTTTGATTATAGCATTTGAAAACATGGACCTCTAAGTCAGGAGGTAGTGTTTGCCAAGCCTATAGAAGGATCTTGATTTGATCTTCAGCATCAAAAACCAAACCAAACCAAATTAAAATAAACCAAACCCAAACAAAAACCAATTCAGGTCTAAATCTCCTAGCAAATTTTTAGAATGTTCCCAAAGGTGATCCACAGAATTTGTCTCTATGTGTCCTGAAAGATTTAACATGGTCTTCCTGGGGAAGCATAAACCCCTTTGCAGGAGCGGCAAAAGTGCATGGCATATTCACACGGACTTGCATAGTTTTAACTGAGTGCTATACATGTAATTACTTCTACAATCTACAGGTGCAAACCAGAGATTGTAGCCCCCCAAATGGCTCATTCATCGACTGAATTCTTATTCATTCATCATCCTTTCCTGTACTGTATTAGTATCTTTAACTGGTCAGTCAATCATAAAAAAAATTCAACTCTCAGTAAATCTTATCAGTAGCACACAGATAATGGGAGCTCTGTTTACTAGCTGTCGATTGTGTTCGCTCTTTGATAAAGGCTGCAGACAGTCAATAAATGAGGAGACATTTACATGGCCAGGAGGAGTCTAACTAAACTATCTAATCTTTCAAAAGACAGTCAACACAATGAGCTCCAAATGAAATCCCTTCAAATACTAGAGAGACAGTTTAGTGCTTAAACCCAAGCCGCCATTAAAGAACCAATAAAGCTTTCCCCTTTACCTCCCAGAAAAGGATTCCTGCTTGCAGTTTATGCTCTGAAGGCAGGTCTTTATCATCCATGTTCAATGATCTTTAGGACCTGGGCTTGGGCAGGGGGACAGCTATTTAAGTACTGGACGGTTGACTGCCACAGTATTTAACACTGTAAATGTGACAGGAACATCTCTCTTGCATTTCACAAAAGCAAAACACCAAACTTGCTGGCTTTATTCCTCCTAATCAAGTAAGGAAACCTCCCTTTGTTCAGAATTCCCGGATACTAGTACTTTACATGTTGTTGGGACCATTTGGAGTCCTGGCCTCCAGCTGCTCTTCCCTGCTAGAGATCTTTACTTTCCTCTGATTTACTGAAAGCTGTGTCAAAGTTGTTTACCAGCTCTGCTTCACGAGCACGTGTTGCCTTAGCCTTGAGGATCAGAGGATAAGGTTTTCACCTATTGGCCCACCTGACTGTTGGGTATATAAGCCTCTGTGGTGCTGTTGAATAAAGGGCTTCTTACCAGTGACTAGAGGTCCGTGTCTCTCTCAGCATCTTTGTGTGTTTCAACCTCCAGCCCCTTGCCCGAAGCTCGCGAACTGTATGGTAGCGCACAGAGCGCAGACAGGCGTTGTCCGCTGCAACATGTTACTTGGAGATTCTTAAAACAGAGGTTGCCCAAAGACTAGGAGTTGACCCAGTGGTCCTTATCACCCAATGAAGGACCAAAGTTGTAAAGCTCTGAGATCCTGGCCAGACACTTTGGAGAAGGCAGGTTGTAAATACTTGGGTACAGAGACATCAATTTAGATACTAAAAGAAACTTTGGGTTTTCTGTGCTGAGAGAGTGAGAGAAAGAAAACGGGAAATCAACCGTGATTTGTCTATGTGCTATTTTGGCTCTCCAGAGCTCTGGGATGTCCATTAAACAATGCTATTGGCTGGACGAACCAGGCCTGGTATCGCACTCAAGGCTTCCTCTGGGATTCTTGACTTGAGGCTGCTTTGTTCCTCCTGGGTCCTCCCTATACCCTGTCTAAGAAGCCCGACTAAGGAAGTTTGGGTTTTGTTCTTTTCTCCACCCAGGGTATAGTGGCAGTCCCACTGAGCTTTGAAATTCTGGGTCTGAGAGCAGACCCACATAGTGGCCTGCAGAGCATTGGCATTCTGTTTTCCACACTTAGCCATGCCAGGAAGCCCCCTGGAGTCTCGACTTTGTGGATTAAGAAATGGTAGGAAGTTTACCAACACAGTCAGTCCAGGAACATGGCCTCGCCCTTCAGGTAGGCAGTGGGAAGTCTTGGTTGAAGGCTGGTCTGCTTAGTTTTGAATTAAGCTTTAACTCACACAAATAGGATATGAGTAAGGGGTAGATTTGGGTATGGGGAGGGACTGTTTAGGGGGCACATATGTATTCTAGGCACCGACACTCCTTCACCTTTAGAACCCCACATCCGTTGACCTCTGCTGTTACAGTCCCTCATGCCATGACCCGCTCACTTTGCTGAGATAGCTGTACATAGCCTTTGTCCAGGTGGACTCCCCGGCACCCCGTTCCCGCCGCTGGACAAAGCTGGAGCATGGCGCACAGCCAAGCTGAACTGACTTTGATTTTTTTTTTTGACTTTTGTTCCTTCTCTTCCTGTGTCTCTATCTCTCCTTCCTTTCCTTGACAGGTTCTCACGTAGGTGAGGCCGGCTTCAAACTCTCTGCTCAGGGCTGCCTCCACCTCCCCAGGGTGGGGCTTACAGGCAGGCGCCACACCTGGCTTCATTCTTAGCGTGACCTCTGGAGGCCCTGCTAGCCGCCCAGCCCTTGCCTTGTGTGTTTCTTAGGCCCTTCATTCTTTGCTCTGCTGGGAGGGGATTATTTTATACCTTTGTTTGTCTGTTTGTTTGCTTCAAAACTTTACCCTCTTCCTACCTCATTGTCACAATGACCTTGCTTGCTGCCCACTGAGGAAATACAGCCAGTAGAAGGAAACTTCCACAAACTTCCAGATTGCACTCTCTCTTCTCTTCCCTCTTCCATCTTCTTTCTCAAGTTTTAAACTGCATTTATTCTCTCTCTCTCTCTCTCTCTCTCTCTCTCTCTCTCTCTCTCTCTGTGTGTGTTCGTGTGTGCATGTCCAGGCACAAGTACTGCAGCACAAGTGTGACGGTCAGAAGACAACTTGATTCAGGCCCTGACCTACCTAGCCGATCAAGCATGACACCACAGCCCTTCCCACTCCTCTGCATTGCCAAGCCAGTCTTTGCCAGTACCACAAATGTATCTCTCACCATAAAAAACTAAACACAGCACTTGACTCTCTTAACCCACTTTCTCCTCTAGCTTACCGCCCGCCCAGTTCTCAGCTTCCTGCTCACACCTTCTCCCGCATCCTAACTTCTCCCCTCCACTAACTGCTGCTCATTTTCCTGTCTGTTTGTTTTTAGATTATCATCTTCCTCCTCCTCCTCTTCTTCCTCTTCTTTTTCTTGCCTCCTCCTTCCTTTACGTCTCTGTCTCTCGCCTTTCTTCCTTTTTTGGTGCTGGAGATGGCCTCCGAGACTCCTACATGGTAGACACATAGTCTTCCCTGAGCTACACTTTCCAAAGCCTCCCTCCCATGCTTTTCCTATCCAAGCTGCTCTAGGATGGAGTGAGTACTTCAAGACTCAGTTCTGAGCTGTTTTCTGTTATTGACCTATACCCACCACTTTCCTGTTTCATCCAATCTAGTGCTTTCCATATTTCCTCCATATCGACGGCTTCTAAATGTGTCTACTTCCAGCCTGTACCGTGCTTCTGTGTTCTAGACTATATCCAACTCAAGACCCCCCTTAGGTGTCCAATACACATTCCCAGCCTGAGCTTATCCTTCCCACCCTAATCTCTTCTTAGGGAGTGTCAACTCTAATCTTTCAGTCCCCAAGCAAGCAAACAAACTCTTGGTATCACCCTTGACTTAGTTTTCTCTCCTATTCTCATCCATTAGCAAGTCTGGTTGGCTTGTGGCTCAAAATGGAGTCAGAAAATGATCATTTTACATCTTCTCTATCACCAACACCCTGGTCCAGCTCACTCCGTTACCTGGTCTCCTTGCTACCAGACCTGAGATTTAAATCCAGTCACTTTTTACACTTTGAAACCTTTGCTCTTTTGTTTAGGCTTTTTGATTTTGTCTTTTGTTTGCTTTTTTGAGACAGGGTTTCTCTGTGTAGCCGTGGCTATCCTGAAACCTGTAGACCAGGCTGGCCTCGAACTCAAAGTTCCCCCCGGCTCTGTCCCCTAAGTGCTGGGATTAAAATTGTGCACCACCACAGCCTGGCTTATTTAAACAGTTCTGTCCCTCAGCTACACTTTCGTCACTGCAGCCGTAGACATCTCCTCTATTCTTCCTGCTCTTCCTGAGATCACACAGAGCCGTCTTTCCCAGAGAGGTGTGAGCGGATGGAAAGTCTGCCCAATGACAGAAGGAGAAGCTGCTACTGGGCAGCTCTTAAAAGAGGGGCATGCAGTGGTCTAGATCCTTTCTGTGCTTCCCACTGTCCTCCCTGCTATGCAGACAAAGGACTTTGCGGCTGGGCTCCAGCAGCATAGTTTTTCATCCGGAGGTAACCTTGAGGTCTAGGCCACTGTTAGGATAGGAAGTGGAAGGGTAAATGTGGCCTAGGTGCCTGACTCCTGTGGTGCCCCCCGCACAAACCTTAGCCTGCCTTAGTCCCATCTAGAACTGTGCATATGATACTCTTCAATTAATAATATAATTTGTATTGAATAGAAAATAGGGTATAAGATAAGGTAATGAGACTGAGTGTATAAGTTTTCACTGAGGAGAAATGTCCTTGTGTTTAGGTGCTGAGGAGGAAACACTGTTACCATGCACAGTTTCATTTACAGAGACAGTGTAGCCATCATTTTCACCATCAGAGAAGTTTCTGGGAGACACAAACTTAGGATCTCTACAAAGACTTAGCAAGCCATTGCCAACTCTGCTACAAAAGAAAGTGAATAAGAAGGTTTTCGGATGAATTGGAATTTGGCCAATTTGATGTTGTCTTCAAAACAAATGATGTACGGTTTTAATTTTCCTATAATTGGATTTAAGGGTTATTTTTATTTTTAAATTATATGTATGCGTGTGCACAGGGGTGCGTATATGAGCACAGATGCTCACAGAGGCCAGAAGATGGCACTGGATCCCCTGGGGCTGGAAATAGAGGCTGCTATGAGCGGCCCAAAATAGAATCGAATGCAAGGGTTCTCTGTGAGAGCAGAACATACTTTTAGCTGTTGAGCCATTACTCAGGCCTCAAATACAGTCTTAAACCTGATACAGTCTTAAAGCCTACGAGGCTACTTACTGTAAGTCTGGTTATGGAGAGAGAATAGTTAAAGGCATGGAAAGTTAGTTGCAAGATATTTGTCCTGTGAAATCCAGGCCAGGACATGACTCACCTCAAGATGACTTCTGATTAGTGGATGAAGCATGTTCTCTCAAGTGCTGCCACTGACACTAGTTTTAAAAAGATTTGTTTTCTGGGAGGTGGTGGCGCACACCTTCAATTCCAGCACTCGGGAGGCAGAGGCAGGAGGATCTCTATGAGTTTGAGGCCAGCCTGGCCTACAGAGAGAGCTCCAGGACAGTCAGAACTACACACAGAGAAATCCTATCTAAAAAAACCAAAACAACTATATAACTATATATATATGTTTTTATTATTGAAGAATTTCATACAAGGTATATGATCATATTCACCCCAACTTCTTAACTCCTCCCAAATATCCTCCTCTCTATACCCCAAACTTCTTGTTCATATATATGTGTATATATACATATATATGGCATATTGCATATATGTATATATATGTGTGTGTGTATGTATGTGTATTTATTTATTTAATAATCCATCAAATCAAATATGTGCTGTTCATATGTTCTTCTGAGTGTGGGGCCAGCCATTGGAGTGTCACATTTGTTTTTGGAAAGTCATTTAAACTCAGAGTTTATTGATAGAATGGGAACACTATGGCAAGTGGGCATTAGGGCTCTTGAGATGGCAGAATGAGGGACGAGCAACAAGCTTAGCTCACATTTTGCAAACGCTTTAGTATTTTGGAATTCGTTCACTTACTGCAAAAGTTACTGTCAAAACACCACACTTCCTTCAAGAGTCTTTGGATGCCTGTTCTTTAATTGTTTTAGGATGTGACCAACTCTTGCGGAGTTGAGCTAGTTGGCTCCATTATTCCCCTGCAACATTTCCTCTGCACTCGCTGATTTCCATGGCTACATGATGATTGCTTCCTGAGAAACAAAGGAACACATGTGTTTAGGAGTCAAGAGGAAGCATACAGATCACCTATTGAACTGCAGCCCTGTAGAAGCCCGGATACATGGAAACTTTTCTTTCTTTCGTCGTGTGTTGGGAATGAAGGAATTCACATCAATTATTCTCTTAGGATTTACTCTGGAATTATTGTACTTGCAAGGGGCCAGATGGTGTCAGGGACTGTACTCCCAAGAGCTGTGTCAGAAAGGCTGTTTGCTACATCAATATTTCTGAGTAGTGACCAATCCAGAGATAGGAGGTAATGGGAAATTTGAGGAGATTATGGGTAGGGAAACCTGGTGTGGTGAGACATGTCTGTAATCTGAGCATGCATAGGGCTGAAGCAAAAGGTTCATATTCAAAACCAACCTGAGCTACAGTGAGACTTATCCGAAAAAAAAAAATCAACCAAACAATCACCAGACAACCAACCAACCAAAAGACAAAAGAATGGGTACAGGAAGAAGGAACATCTCACTAATTCTATTTTATTTCAGTAATTCATAATGATATCAACAAACATTCACTAAGACTTCCATGTGTGAGATTCTGTACTAAAGACTCTGAGAACAAAAGTGAAAACACCCAGAGATGAAAAAATTTTGCTGGTCATGGTGGCACACACCTTTAATCCCAGCATACAGGAGGCAGAGACAGGTGGATTTCTGTGAGTTCGAGGCCAGCCTAGTCTATAGATTGAGTTCCAGAACAGCCAGGACTACACAGAGAAACCCTATCTTGAAAAATCAAAACAACAAACAAAAAAGGAAGGAAGAAAGAAAAGCTCCTTAGTGTTCCATATACAGCATCTAAATCTTGTCCAAGTCTTTCCTGTACAAATTGGTACCTATAGTGGCTTTAGGTGAGGGCCGGGCTGTGTGTGTTGATACTTGAACACACAGAAATTCACTGAATAGAGCCGGGTGGTGGTGGCTCACGCCTTTAATCCCAGCACTTGGGAAGCAGAGGCAGGCGAATCTCTGTGAGTTTGAGGCCAGCCTGGTCTACAAGAGCAAGTTTCAGGACAGTCTCCAAAGCTACATAAAGAAATCCTGTACAAAAACAAACAAACAAACAAAAAGAAATTCTCTGAATAAACAGATGTCTAGAAGCCCATTCCAAATAATAGGAATAGCATCTAGTGTTGTGGAGTAATCTTTTTGTACACTATGAAGATGTGTCTTTTCCAAGGCACCTTCTGATTGGTCTAATAAAGAGCAGGATGGCCAAACACTATGCAAGAAGACGCTAGGCAGGACTTCCGGGCAGAGAGAGAGGAAGAGGAGATGAATTGTGGTGAGAGAGACTCCAGAGTACACAGAGAGGAAACAGGAGGCACAAAATGGACGAAAGGTAAAAAGCCATAAGACAAAACTTAAGAGCTAATGGGACAAGCCTAAGCTATAGGCCGATTTTTCATAATTAATAAGAAGTATCTGCGTCATTTTTTTGTGTGTGTGACCCAGTGGCCCAAAGAAAAATCTGTCTATAATCTACTGATGTCCAGATGTTCAGAGATGCTCCGGTCAGAGCTGGAGATTAGAGCTCGGCAGAGATCGCTTTGGAGAAGAGTCCAGTGAGGATGTCCGTGTGAGGGCATTATCATTCATGTGTTCATAGCATGGAAGGAGCTGTGCAAATTGAGGAGAGTTGATGAGTCCAACTTTAGACCTTTCTGGTGGTATGCGGTATGGTAATGGAAAGATTATGTAGTTTTTAGCAACGAAGTTTGGAGCTTAAGGGAGAAGTGCAACTGAGAACTTTAGATTTACGACCTATACAGCGGGAACCTGAGCACACAGGAACCTAGAGTAAGGATAAAAGAAAATTAAAGAAAGAATTTGTAAATTCTCGGGGAGACAAGTACATTTATAAAACAAGCTAACAAGAGGTAACCCAGGAAGGAAACTAAAGAGAAGCCAGGGTGCCATGACGAGAGCCACACGAGAACGGCAGACGAAGGCTATCCTAGTGCGGTCCTTCAGTGGCTGTTGAGAGAATGCCACAGGAAACAGCAAAGGGACCGCTAACCGGATCCTTTCTCTACCAGTTCCTCGACTCCACAAATTTGTGGCTATCTTTCAAATATTGACCCTACCCTTTGTTCCCAAAAATAAGTTCCAGAAGTCTGGCAGAGCAAACGGGTGCTTTCCTCTGGATTGCATATTAAAAGCTCTCGAGTCAGGTGAGAAGGGATTGCCCTGTGCTTCTGCCTTTCCAGTTGTCTGGAAGGTCAAGAGTCTGTTTCCAGCCGTCAGCAATAACCATAGAGACGCGTGTGTTCAAAGTACAGAGAAGCCGTGATCGCTGAAAGCCCAGCTATCAAGGAGACATCTATTTCATTTCCAAGGCTCAGCAGACGCTATGGAGGACAGTGGAGAGAATGCAAGAGCCAGAGGAAATGTGTGTGTGTGTGTGGGGGGGGAGTTGTGAAACTCTGAATTCTGGGCGTGACGTGTCTGTTGCTTTCTTGAACTCACAGCAGCTGAGGTCACTTGCGCAAAAATCTCCACAGGATTGCATCCATCAACACTCAGGCACGGAGGGAGAGGCTCCTGGGACACCCCTACCCATTGAGGATATGCAGTCAATGGTTGACCGGGGAAGAAGAGACATTTTCTTAGGTGGTGTAGTCACTGGTAAGGGGTCCATGCTCCTGTAAGCAAATTCTTATCCACACTTCTATAAAAAATTCTAATGAAACTGATTGGAGGCACACACACATGCACGTGTGTGCACACACACACAAAGTGCAACTGAGAAATTTAGATTTAGGACCTATGCAGAGGGAAATTCTTATCCACACTTCTATAAAGAATTCTAATGAAACTGATTGGAGGCACACACACATGCCCTCGTGTGCACACACACTAAAACATGAGAAGAAAGATTATTGAGAGTGTGAAGGGGGCAATAGTGGGCGATGGAGGGGTGAACACGATCAAAATATATTACACATGTATGAAGATGTCATAATGAAATCCATTATTATGCATAATTACTGTATGGTAATACAAGCAGTTTTTAAAAGGATGTTCCAAGTTGTAGCCCTCCAATGATCAGGGAGCAGTGTCCTATACAATAGAGGCAAGCAGAGCATAAGACAGATCTGTTTTCAGATTCTGCTTTGGGGTTTAGAGATAGATCCTTCCAGCTAGTGTGAGTGTGGGCAGCCCTGGTGTTAACTGCAGCCAGACCTCAGCCCTCATTTTCAGGCTGAGATGACAAAGAACTTGTCTTGATGACCTCTGGGCTCCTCAAGGGCTTGAAACACAGTGGAGTTTTCAATTATGTTTTACTTTTTGTTATTTTTTAAAAAAACTTTATTTAGTATGTATACAATATTCTTCCTGCATGTATGCCTGCCGGCCAGAAGAGGACGCCAGATCTCATGACAGATGGTTGTGAGCCACCATGTAGTTGCTGGGAATTGTACTCATTCTCTGAAAGAGCAGCCAGTGCTCTTGAGCCCTGAACCATCTCTTCAGCCCTGCTTTTTGTTATTTTGCTGTGTAGTTCAGGCTAGTCTTGAACTTTTGGTGATCCTCCTACCTTGGTCCTTGGGACGCTGGGAATATAAGCATGTGTCACTATCATCTATAGTCTTAAGAATTAGCTTTACTTTGAAAGATGAATGATTACATTCACAAGCCAGAGAATCAACACATATGAAATAATTTTATAAGCACCTGAAATTTATAGTCTCTTGATATTTCCAATATCATTTATAGTTTCCTGATATTTCAAACTCTGACCATTGGGTTTTAAAGAAACATCTGTGGGTACTCATTTGAGGGAACAAAAACAAAATTGTTCCTTGGAACTGGGAGCTTGTAAGTACACAGGGATCCGATTCCCACCCTACTTCCTCAGCTCAGGGACAGATAACTTCCCACCCTTGTCACAGCCCCTCATTCCTAAGCTGGGAGAGTTCTGCCTGTGGGAACGCCCAAAAGGGAGCATGTCTGGCTTCACTTGTCCTGCTGGGGAGTTTTCTGAGGGGCCCCATGTAACCCTAGGTCTGTACCCCTAGGAGGTCACACTTCAGTGGTAACTGAGAAATAGCTAAAACTGTCTGAAAGCCTGTAGAGGCACAGGGCTTGTGGTCTCAGCTCTTGAGAGGTGACGGCAGGAGGATCAGGAGTCTAGCATCATCCTCAGCAATACATCCTGGATTATAAATAACCCTGTCTAGTCAGATGGTATTGGTGCATGCCTTTAATCCCAGCACTTGGGAGGCAGAGACAGGTGGATCTTTGTGAGTTCGAGGCCAGCCTGGTCTACTGAGTGAGTTCTAGGAAAGACTCCAAAGTACAGAGAAACCCTGTCTGGGGAGTGGGAAGGGATGGAAGTGGGGAACACAACCCTGTCACACACATATACACATACAAAAGAAACAAAATAAAATACAAAGCAAAAAATAAGTCCCCATCAACAAAAACGATGGGAATTAAGCAGAAGGGGCTATACTCTGAGGAGTGGAAACATGGCTGCTGCCTTGAAGAAAACTGGAATTCAAAATGATAGTCTACAGTCACTCTAAGAATATATCCAGTATGTTATAGCATATACAGCATCTATGTAGCTCTCTATCTACCTACCTAAAGGCAGATATAGGTGCAGACACCTACCTAAAGGCAGATATAGGTGCAGACACGTTTAAAGTTCAGGGTGGAGTTGTAGTTGAATAGTAGCAAGGCCACTGGGAAAAAAATCTGAAAAAAATATTTCCAGATGTTATAGTCTTTGAATGAGGGTATTTTGCAATTACTAACTCTTATTTAATTATATTAAATATCACTAACTGAAGAAAAAAGTTCCAAATGCATAAAAATAAACCCGATTAGGCTTTGTGTTCTGATTAATGTTTTTTTTCCACCCAACAGGAAAACATTTATTAACAAAAGTTTTGAGAACAATAAGGCAACTGGAGGTTATTAATATGAAAATAGCGTTGATTGTTTCTCCTGTAGAAATCTCCCCAGGCAGCCCATTTCCTGAAAAATGACTCAGCAAAACCGCCAAGAGGAGCTGTTGGTGTTCAATACAATTGTTAGGCCAGGGCTTATTTCTTATCTATAAAATCGCCTTTTGATTGATGGCTTGTGCTTCTTTTCAATAAGGTGCTTTGGATGGAAACAATTTCTAAACGTAAACAAATAGCTTTGGTATTAAAAGCAAAACATTTCCGTTTGTTTGGTACTATTTCCTGATTTAATGCTTGAAACTGTATTTTTGCCGGAATTGTTTGGTTTCAAAAGATGGAAAAGAGAATGATTGTTTAGAAGAAAGTGTGCAAAGGGAGGGGTACCTTGGCTCTGGGCAAATGGCCCAAAGAAACAGGTGTCCTGAGCGGTGCTTCCATGCAGAGCTCCCTCTCATCTAATGGGAGGAAGGGAGGTTTTGGCACATTGTGTTATTATAGGTCCTGTAGCACGTCCTTAAATTCCAGGCTCTGTTGGTGAGGTCTAGCGTAGGTGAAGGGAGGGTAAATGATGCAGAGAGCTGCTGCTTAAAACATTCGAGAGGTCTGAAGTGATTTCTGACAATTGCAAATGTCAGCAGTAAAATGAATGGGCCATGGTGGGGGCAAATCCACAATCCTAGGGTTAGGAGCCTGAGGCAGGAGGATTCTAAAAAGTTCCAGGCTAGTCCTGGCTACATAGCAAGTTCTGCCAGTCTGAGATACATGGGACTCTTTCTCAAATATAAATAAATACAGGGCCAGAGAGATAAGAGCGCTTTCTGCTCTTACAGAAACACTGGTTTGATTCCCAGCACCCACGTGACTGCTGGCAGCCATCTGTAACTGCCTGGGGATCCAAAGCCCTATTCTGACACACCAGGCATGTGTGTGGTGCACATACACACACAGTTGAAACACTCATACACATAAAATAAACACATGAACAAGATGGAACAACCCTTCATAGGGTGACCTAAGATTGTCGAAAACCACAGATATTTGCATAGCGAAATTAGTTACTAAGTAGCAACGGAAATAATTTTATGGTTGGGGTCAGCACATCATGAGGAACTGTGTTAAAGGTCACAGCATTTTAAGGGTGGAGAACCACTGCATTATATGCAAGTATGAAATTCTCAAACAGTAGAACAATGTAAATTTTAGATGCATTTAAAAAGTGCTGAAGCATGGCCACTAGGTGGTGGTGTAACCACGCTCTGTGACCACAGACTAATCTGTCCGCTGTATTGGCTGTTCAAAAGGAGACTGAGGAGGAAACAGACCAAGGCTGGCTTGAATTTTTTCATGAAGAAAACCCTAAAATAAACTGAAGCTGTATAACGCTCAAATATTTATTTGGTAAAGCTATTCCTACTCTGGCCATTATTTTCTTTGAAAATTCAGATAGGATATTGTAGAAAAGATTTGAACTGTCTTTCTAAAAAAGTTTTATTACTTGTGTGTGTGTGTGTGCGTGTGTGTGTCATGGGGGTGCCTGTGTGTGCACATGTGTATGTGTGTCTGCACAGGCCAGAAGAAGGCTTTAGATCCCCCGGAGCTGGGGTTGCAGTTGGTTGTGAACCACCTACATGGGCGCTGGTGTCCCAGCTCTGGTCCCCATCTTCCACAAGAGCAGTAAGGAGGTGCTCTTAACCACCAGGCCATGTCTCCAGCCTTGAGTCATCTTTTAAGAAATCCCAGATTTGCATGGAAACAGACAAAAAGAATTGTCATAATTAGTGTGGACATTTCAAAATTTTCTTGTCAGATTAGAAAAAAAATATCAACCTAATCGAAGAGCAAGCACCGCTCATGCGTGTTTTGAGTCTTCATTCCTGTGCAGTCTTCCACCCAGCAATGGCTCAAAGCGTGCCCGCTGCACGCCTGATATCACGGGGAGGCTCTGAACCTGAAGAAGAACGGAGATGGCTGACTAAGGCTGACAGCAACCAACTCTATGTCAGACAAAAGGCTTTAATAGCCTTAAAAGACAAGGAAGGGGCTGAAGAGATGGCTCGGTGGTCAAGAGCACTCTCTGTTATTCTGGAGGATCCAGGTTGTGTTTCAAGCACCCATATCTGGTGGCTCAGAACCTCCAGCAACTCTGGTTCCAGGGGATAAAATTAATTGGCTGGCCTCTTCTGGCCTCTTCAGGCACACAAACACACCTGGCACACACTTGTACACACACACACACACACACACACACACTTAAACAAACCCTTTAAAACAACGACAACGAAAAGATGAGTAATAACGTCTGGCATTGATGCTTACTCTGCGCCTAACCCTCCCTGATGCATTCCTAAGCAAATGCTTGAGAGCTGAGTCATCCTGAGAGCTGTAAGAGGAAGGGGCATTGCTGTTACCCACATTACAGGTACAAAAAGCTGTTTGGGAGGGGCGGGCGGCTAGACAAAGGAAGCTGTGTGTGCAAAGGCTCAGAGACACACAAAACCTACCCCAAGGAGCAGGTGGGCTGAGCTAGCAAGAGTGTGGGCTCATTCACAGGAATTCACAGATCCACAGCATCTCTGTGAATGTTCCTCTGTGATTTAATGAACAGGAGAATCTGGGGGAATTCAGAATAAAATTTTACGAAATTCTTATTACTTAGAAATTTCATTTATTTTAGCTGATGTGTGAAATTGTATGCAGTTTTGGCATAGATATTTTGGCATGTGATATTTTTGAAGTATTTGATTCTTTAAAGAACTGTAGGAATATAACTAATTGGGAAAACAGACCCATTGAACTATCACAAAACTCTTGTAGTGAAGTATATCCTGAATTCTCTGAAGACGATTTAAAACCATATAACGGCTTTGTGGGAACACATTTTTAATGCCATAGCTCTTTGCTCAAAGAATAGACTTCCAAATAACAAACCAAATAGTTAACCCACTCTCCTAAAAGTAATAAATCTATGTGGGTTTTAAAATCCCCAATTAATATCTTGAAAGATCTCCTAATGTTGAAATCATATCAGTACCATGCAACTTTTAACTATTTTATTTTAGATAGCATTTGTAAGACAAACTGCGATATCACAATTAAATATTTATTAGTTATCCATTACTTACAAAGCACTGTGCTTCTGTGTCAAGATTATTTATCGAACAAATATTTATCGAGCACTTGGCTTGTGCTAGTCACTCTGCTGACTGCTGAGACAGCAAAACAGCAGGGCCCGATCTCCGTGGCTAGCATCTACTTCACTGGATGTGGCCTCTCTTCATCGTAATGATCCCTGTGTCCACCAGCTTCCTTGGATATGACATGTCTGTGAACCCCTGTAGTATCCAAATTAACTCCACGGTAACTTTCAGGGCCAGTGACCCAACTATTCCTCTATGCACTTGAGCCCTCTAGGCACTAAGAAAACAAGCCCTCCCTTAACCAATTTGGGGTGTACGGTTCAGAGGGTTGAGTGCTGTCGTTGTTTTGTAAGAGATCTGCAGATGCTTTTCCTCTTGAAAAATCGAACTTGTACCTCCATTAAACAGCTTCCGGTCCCACCCTTGCCCCTCTCACCTCAGCACCTGCTGTCCTATTCCTATTTCTATGGATTGGCCTTTGGGTGCCCCATCTGGGTAAAAGGGGACAGGGTTTGCCTTTTTGTGACTACTCATTTTGTTTTAGCATGATACCCGCAAAGTGCTCCATTTGGGAGGATTTCTGTCCTTCCCTAGGCTGACAGCAAATGGACCACTGCTTGCTTATAGCACATTGCACTTAGGATGCACTTGTAACTGGGGAGCTGCTCTTTCTGGTATTTTTATTTTTACTTTTTTAACCATTCATTTCTTGTCTCCAGGAGAAACCATCTGGGCACGGATTTTTCTCTTCTCTTCATTTATCCATCCAACAAATATTTGCTGAAGGTCCTCTTCTTGCCACGCACATCACAAATGAACAAAAAAAGAAGCAAAGCTTCACCTTATGTATCTAACCTTGTAAGAGGGAAGACAGATGATGATGGGGTAAACTCAGCAGTGTGTCCAAAGCTGGAGAGCCTTGAGTGAGGGAGTCGGGGAGAGGAGAGTCCTATCAAGGGTGACATGTTTATATCCCGGAACGATGCGCTCGGAAGGAGTCTGCCTACTGAGTGTCAGAAGCCTTGAGAAGAGAAGCAGAAGCCGAGGAGGCTAGGCACAGAGGCCAGGGGAGGAGACCAACAGAGGAGGGCAGGTACCAAGGTTGGGGTGGGGGCTTGGGGAGGATGTTGGGGGCCTGAAGTTAGGGGATGAGGGCAGAAGATGAGTCCGGCTGGGCAATCAGCAGGGAACTCTGCGATCATTCTGAAAAGCGCCATAGGAATTTCACTCAGAAATAGCACTTGGAAGAATATTTGAACAAATACTAGACTCCTCTAATGCATCTGTATGTCGCATCTGCCTTCAAGGGTGATAAGATACTAAGAGAAAAACTGCCATATTGAGTTTTGTCAGTCCGGAATATAAAGGGACTGTTGCCTTCCGTGTTCTGACCTCTGTACTGATGCTATTGTGATTGTTGTTGCTGTTGTTGTTGTTATTATTATTACTAAGACAAGGCTTCACGTACCCCAGGCTCTCCTTAAACTCTTTGTTTGTTTGTTTGAGACAGGGTTTCTCTGTGTAACAGCTGTTGCTGTCCTGGAACTCACTCTGTAGACCAAGCTGGCCTCGAACTCACAGAGATCCTCTTGCCTCTGCCACCACCACCCAGCTTTAAACTCTTTCTGTAGCTCAAGAGTGAGCTTGAATTTCTGATCCTCCTGCCTCCACACTCCTGAGTGCTGGAGTTACTGAACAGTGCCACCAAACTGGGTTTATGCACCGTTGAGACTCAAACTAGAATGAGCACATGCTAGACCCATCCACCAAGAGAGCTACACTCCCAGTCTATTATTTTATTAGATAGGGTCTCATTTGTAGCCCAAGTGGGTCTGGAACTCTTGTCAAACCGCCAGCCTCTGTCTCTCTAGGGCCAGGATTACAGGGGAGAGCCCTGTGGGGCTCTCCTTACTATGCTGATTGCAGCTAAGGCTACAGTGACCACAGAAGAGGAGGGGAGGTGGTTTGAGATGTTACCCCCCACCCCAAGTCAGGGTTTCTCTGTGTAGCAATGGCTGTCCTGGAACTGGCCTCAAACTCAGAGATCTGTCTGCCTCTGCCTCCTGAGGGCTAGGATTAGAACACTCCACCACTGCTCTGCCCTGAGATGTTATTCTTTAAGGAAGTCTACCTGCTTCCAAGACTGGCTAGGTACCCCTCCTTTGAGCTTGTTTAGAAGTGCTGGGGAGTCTCTCTCATAGCCCTGACTTTGTTGCATAAAACAACGTGGCTCCCAGAACGGACTGAAAGTTCCCAGAGCAAAAAAAGTTATTAATGTGTAACTGTCCCCAGGTAGGTATTTGATAATGGAAATAATGAATGTTCCCAGGTTTTAGTTAAACTAAGGGACTTTATATTTCTCCCTTCTAAATATTGTTAGGTTAGAGTTTTATTTCTTTACTAGCCGTTGTCTCTGCTCCTTAGTGAATTGGGATAGTGACTAAAACCGGTGAAGTGGTGCACACTTTGAATCCCAGCATTCGGGAGCAGAGGCAGGTGGATCTCTGTGAGTTCAAGGCCAACTAGGTCTGCAGAGTGAGTTCCAGAAAGGCCAGGGCTATCCTGTCTCAGGAAAAAAAAATACTGACTAAAAATTATTTCTGAAGCTGTTTCTTCCACTTAGTGACTCAGCAGCCTGGGGCAAGTTACTCAGTTTCTCTCTGTTCATTTATTTTAAATGCTCTGAAATGAAGTTAGTAATCTCTACCTCTTGGTGCTAGAGAGATGGCTCAGCAGTTAAGAGCACTTACTGCTTCTGCACAGGACCAAGATTCGGTGACTCACATGGTGGTGGCTCACAACCACCTGTAACTTCAGGTCCAGGGGAATCCACTGCCCTCTTCTGACCTCTGTGGGCACCAGACACACATGTGCTGTGCTTCCGTACGTGCAGAGAAAATCACTCATGCACACAGAATAAATAAATCTAAAACCAAAATTATTTAAACAAAGAATGATCCCACTATTAAAAACAAAGCAAAGCAAAACAGGAACACAACCCTACGATTTTAGGGAAGGTGTGTTCAAATGTTGATACAGGCTTGTGTGTAGTGGTTGGTGACTATTTGGATAGAAGACAATAAAAGCAAGTAGGGATGCAAATACCTGATGTCTCTGAAGACTTTAAGAGACAGAAGGAAGAAGGTGGGGAGGTGTGGGTATCAACTAGACCAGTTTTTTAAATGATACTGGCCCAGGGGAGCTTGCTTGTTAGCCAGGGGAGATGCCAGGTAGGCTGCAGAGGGCCCACCTGGTATGTGTTCATGTTATTAGAAGTTCATATGCTATCCAGGTAGTGGTACACACATACCATCAATCCCAGTACTAAGGAGGCAGAGGCAAGCAGATCTCTGTGAGCTCGAAGCCAGCCTGGTCTATAGAGTGAGTTCCAGGACAGCTGGGGTTGTTTGAAACCCTGTCTCAAACAAAACAAAACAAAACAAAAATTTCGTAAGCTGAGTTTTATGGGGAGGAAGTAGGGAACAGCAGGGCACATGCTAAGTAGAGGTCCGTGTGTCAGGGTGCGGTGTCTGGGGTGTGGTGTGGCAGCGTGTTAGAGGTCAGAGATGATGTCTTGTGACATATAAACAGCTGCTGTTAGCTGCAGCATGACCCCATCCTTAAAGCTAGACCATATACCCACAAACAAGTGAGTCTAGAAAAGTAAATCGCAAGAGCTGAAAGTCCTTCTCAATTCAGGACTCTAAAACCTTACTTGTTCTAGATTTTCTTGGCCTTTTCTCCCTTGATAGGCCCTCTGGACCAGCTGGGTTTAAAAATTCTCACTGGACCCTTCTGAAGGGGCCTTGTCTTTTTTTCTTTTTTCTTTCTGTTTTAGGCCTCTGTTAGCTCCTTCAGTAATGATCCGAAGTATCCCAATCTTAGCCAAGTAGTATATCATATCCTCAGGTATTTGGTATATTTTAATCCCATTGTATATGGTATTGATTTTGTATTTCATTTTTTAATTACCACCAATACACAAATATACATTTGAAATTTACCAAAAAATCTTTCTGTTTTCATTCATTATTTGTGCCTCTATTTTTTTTTAATATAGAGAGCCAATTGTATATGGTTCTCACAATGTCACTTTTTCTTACAATTCCACGTCGTTTGCTGTCTTGCCATGTTGTGCCGGGACAGTTTGGAATAGAACTAGAGATTATTGTTTCTGTGAACAGAGAAGCTAATGTTTGGTGTTTCTTCTGCAAATGTCATCACCAGGCTTTTGCATAGACTTGTAAAGTAGCTGTTTTTTTTATGGATCTATAAAAACATATAAAGATGAGAATTATGCAGAATGAAACTCAGATTCCACAAGACCAAGTAGAACTGAATGCCAGGTGATATATGCCTAAGCTGGGCCACCTTTGGGGACCCCTCTTCTTTCTGGGACACCCTCACTTTGTCCCCAGTCCCTAGATGTTCCCTAAAGGCTACAAACTCTAGGTGCAGCCCCCATGTCCATAGAACCATGACAGCACTGGAGTCTAGAACTGATGGGAACCAAGGGCTAACAGGATTTCATTCGAAGATGCTTTTTATTTTTAAAGTTAATTTTTAGATCCTTCCAGAGGGTCAAGGGAGCTCCTAGCTGAGTAACAAGACAGAAGCTTAGTTTCAGAGGAGAAAGAAAAACACCAAAGAAGTCTCAGGAACAGACATGGGTCAAGAGCCTCACAACCTGATCACAGGACCACTTCAGCTTCGCTCAAGTACCCAGGCTACATCCTAGGAAGCGGCGAGTCTGGTCTGTAGCTAGGAGGAGAGATCGAAGGTGGAGACAGAGTCTCACTGAGCATACAATCTATGCTTAAGGGCAGATCCCATGTCCAGCGAGAGGGGACCAGCACACAAAGGCCCAGCAGTGGGTTTTTCTCCCCAATTATTTATTTATTTATTATGTATATAATATTCTGTCTGTGTGTATGTCTGCA
>LOEQ01000802.1:18769-31392 GCA_001685075.1 Bramus lutescens | reverse complement strand
CTGGGAATTGAACTCAGGACCTTTGGAAGAGCAAGCAATGCTCTTAACCACTGAACCATCTCTCCAGCCCCTCAGTGGTGTTTTTGCATGGGTTTTGTCTCATAAGGCTTTGTCTGGGCTTTTTTCTTTTTTACCATATAGATCTTTTGCTTATATATTTTGGTTTTAATTTTGCATTTTTAGGGAATTTCTATGTGTGCATCTGTGTATTTTTCTTCTCATTTCTTCTTTTTCTTTGGTTCTCATGCTCTCTCCCTCCCTCCCACCATTGTGTTTTGTCTTAGTCTACTTTTTCTTGTTTTTGCTTTTTTTGTTTGTTTTTCTGTTTGTTTTCTAATGAAAGAGAGAAAGGGTATGTGGATTTGGGTGTTTGGGTGGGTGGGGAGGTGGGGAGGATCTGGAAGGGTTGGGGAAGTGGAAATCATGATCAGAATATTGTGTGGAAAGAATCTATTCTCAGTAAAAGTTAAAATTTTTAGAAATATCTATAAATGCCAAGGCTGGAGACATAGTTCAGTGGTTAAGAACAGGGACTGCTCTTTGAAAGGTTCTGAGTTCAATTCCTAGCAACCACATGGTGGCTTACAGCCATCTTTAATGGGATCCAATGCCCTCTTCTGGTGTGCATGTGGGTGTTCAGGCAGACAAAGCATTCATATACATAAAATATATAAACAGATAAGCTTTTGAAAATTCTTTTTAAAAAAAAGAATGAAAAAGAAATTGCAAGTGTTGATGGCACATGCCTTTAATCCTAGCATTGGGGAGGCCAGTCTGGTTCAGGATGGCCAGAGTTACAAAGAGAAACCCTGTCTCCAAAAACCAAAATGAAAGAAAGAAAGAAAGAAAGAAAGAAAGAAAGAAAGAAAGAGAAAATAAAATGAACAGTTAAGCTCTGTCATAGTCCTCAGACCACAACACATCTTTTTCATGGATGTCTTGGAATATGGCTGCTGAAAACTTTCTATTTTCCCTTTTTCCTTCCCTTATTTGGTGAATTTGACATCAGTGCATCACCCACCTAGGAGATTGTTTTTCTGACTGACTTATGGGAGGAGAGCTTCTCCTATTGTTTGAGTGTGTATGTGTGTGTGTGTGTGTGTGTGTGCATGGGCGTGCACTGGCAGGAAGTGAACTCAAAGAAAGTTCTAAATAAAAGGAAGATGCCAACTGAGCTGGTGGAAACAGGAAGTCATTGCTTATGTCTTCCGCAGAGTGGAGGAAAGTAAAAGGCTGGGCAAACATTCACTTTACAGAGTGGGAGGAGCAGCGGAAGAGAGTGGAGTCTGAGGGGAGGGATGGTGGGGAGCACTCCGGAGCAGAAAGTGGTGAGCAAACTCCTGGCTTAGAAGACCATGGCTCTTCTGGTGGGGCTGGCTGCTCTGGAAGAGCAGGCCAGGGTTGCCCCCTAGTCATATTTGGTAATAATAGTGGTTACTATAGTATAGTGGTTTGTTAAATGAACTGCGTGACATTGTTTCCCTAAGTACTCTATTTAAATCAATAGGATTCTATATTAAGGACCTGTGCCCATGTCCTAAAAATTCCTTCTAGAAAATGTAGCAAAGTGTAACAACCAAATGAAGGGCATGTAACTTTTCATTGTTTTTTCTTGGAACTCTTCTGTAAGTTTGAAAATGTCAGGTAATTGTTTTTTAGACAAGGTCTTGCTACATAACCAAGCTGGCCTCAGACTTCTGCTTCTGTCTTCCAAGTGCTGGGATGCAGACCTGCCCAATCAGGGCTGGTCAAAACCAAAATTCTGTCTATGCTTGGGAGAAGATTTAAAACCATGTGCTATGTAAGGCAAGATCTGTCCACTCAGGTCTTTATAGCATTACCCATGTAGTTCATCTTTGATATTTGATCTATTGTGCTCATGAGTGATAAGAGTGGATTCTTGTCTTATGTGTTTTCAGGTTTTAATATGTTTCATTTGAAGTTGTCAGATGTTTGCATCATTTAGACCAACACTTTCCTACAGAGCAAAAGTAACTTCTAGGTTTGACATTCATTCATTCGGTGAGCATTTCCTGAGCATCTAAAGAGGGTAGACAAATATAAATCCAACGATAGCCTGTTCATAAATAGTCTTATAATCTGGTTCAGGTCAAAAGCCTTGCCTATAGATGACACTGACAGATGATAGGGGGCACTGTTTTCTGTGAAATCTCTGGAGGACACCATTACTGCATGCTATGCATGCTATAGGCCAGACGGTGCTAGGCACATTCTGCTTGTTCTGCTATGGAGGGAAATCAGGACTGGGTTGGAGCTGTTGGTGGTGTTGGGGAAAGCACTGCATCAGGTTGCTATTGCTGGTCATCCCCCTGTGACTGAGGACAGAATTCAGTTTTACTCTCGTGGGTCTGGGTGATCCAGTCTGGGTCTGTGTGGGCAGCTTCCTTGGTGTGGAAGGTGGGGAGGGCTCTATTACATGTGTCTGGAAGTGTTTTTCTCGGATGACTGAAAAGATTCAAGTGGGCTAACTGAGAAATATGGCAGGTTTTGGGGCTGGAGAGGTGGCTCAGTGGTTAACAGCACTTGCTGTTCTTCCAAAGGTCTCAAGTTCCATTCCCAGAACCTTCAAAGTGGCTCACAACCATTTCTTACTCCAGTTCCAGGGGATCCAATGCTCTCTACTGGCTTCCATGGGTACTTGTCATGCATGTAGTGCACAGAAAAACATGCAGGTGAAAAACCCATGCACATAAATAACGAACTAGGTAAGGCCTCATAAAACCTAACCTCTGGACTCATTGTTTCTGTCATTCTAGCTCATATGTCATTGGCCAGCAGAAATCACCAATTGTCCAGGAGTAGAAATAGTGTCTGTAGTGAGATCCTGACCCTGGTATGCATGAGGTCAGGAGTGACAACTTGCTATAATCTATGGTAGATGTTTCATGATTATATCATGTGTTGCTTTTTGTTTTAGTTGTTTTTTTAAATGTATTCTTCTCTCATACAATACATCCCGATTGGAGTTTTCCCTCTTTCTACCCCTTCCCATCCCCACCACTACCTCCCCTCTGCCCAGATCTACTGCTCTTCCATTTCCCCTCAGAAAAGAGCAGCCAGGGATAGCATCTGAACATGGCATAAGAAGATGCAAGAAGACTTGGCACAAGTCTTCATAGCAAAGCTGGATGAGACAGCCCAGTAGGAGGAAAAGGGTCCCAAGAGCAGGCAAAAGAGTCAGAGACACCCCCATTCCCACTGTTAGGAGTCTCACAAAAAACTCCAAGCTAGCAACCATAACATATATGCAGAGGACCTAGTGCAGACCTGAGCAGGTTCAGTGATTGCTGGTTCAGTCTCTGTGAGGTTCTAGGAACTCTACTTGGTTGATTTTGTGGGCCATGTTCTCCTTGTGTCCTCAGCTCCTCCAGTTTCTACAGTCTTTCCTCCCCCTCTCCTGTGGGGTTCCCTGAGATCCACTTAATATTTGACTGTTGGTCTCTGCATCTGCTCCCATTAGCTGCCAGAAGAAGCGTCTCTGATGACAACTGGGCTAGACACCTATCTATGAGTATAGTAGAATATCATTTGGAGTCATTTCATTGCAATTTTTTTCCAGTTGTATTTGGTTCTACTCTAGGTCTTTAGGCCATCCAGTTTCTGGTTCCTGGCCATCCAGGCAGTGTCTGGCATGGGCTCCCTTTTGTAGCATGGGTCTCAAGTTAGACCAGTCACTACTAGGTCTCTGCTCTCACAAGGTCTGAGCCACCATTGCCCCAACACATCTTGTAGGAAGGACAGGTTGTAGGTTGAAGGTTTTGTGGTTGGGTTGAAGTCCCTGTCCCACTGCTGGGAGCCTGGCCTGGTTACAGAAGAAGGCTCACTCATGCTCCATATCCTCCATTACTAGGAGACCTCACTAGGGTCACCCTCATAGGTCCCAGGAAGTTTCCACCACATAGGTTTCCATTAGTTAGGGTTTCTATTGCTGTGACAAGGCACCATGAACAAAAGCAACTGTGGAGGTGTTATTTCTGTTTACACTTGGACCACTCTCCATCACTGAGGAAAGTCCAGGCCAGAGCCCAAGGTTGGAACCTGGAGGCAGAAACTAAAGTAGAGGCCATGGATGGGTGCTGCTTACTGGCTTGCTCCCCATGGCTTTGCTCAGCCTGCTTTCTTACACAACCCAGGACCACCTGCCTAAGGGTGGTACTGCCCACTGTGTTCTAGGTCCTCCTGCATTAATCATTAATCAAGAAAATGCTCAGTGGGCATACATGACAATTTTGTGGAGGCGTTTTCTCAATTGAGGGTCTCTCTTCCCAAATGACTCTAGCTTGTGTCGAGTTGACATAAAACTAACCAGGACAACTATTATTCTTTTTTTTATGAGAAAGAACTTCAATTTTTTAGAGCAATGAAAATATGACAAAATTTAAAACTGATAGCTTCATATAGAAAAATGTCACTCTCCAGCTCTTCAAATGCCCACCTTCTACAAGCCGGAGGTGAAACCTGGAGTTGGTGAAGACCAAGTACAAAGGTCTGTTTAGTCCTTTGGATCTACGTTGGCTATGCTTTCCCTGGGTATTTTTAAATATCTCGTCCCGGCTCTCTTTCTCTTTCTCTGTGGCAACCAGCCTCCTAAAAATCTTGGCATCTTCACGTTCTTTATTCTCCTTATTGAAACTAATTCTGAAGAGAGGATCCGGCCCACTCACCCACAGTGGGGAGTAAGTGTAGGAGCAGGATTAAGATTTAGGCACCTCTAGGAGCATCTGCCCTGGAACATGAGGGCAAAATGCCAATACTGCTAGAAGGGAGACAATTAGCATGCAGAGAGTAGAATAGGAAAGGACCAAGGAACTATCCCAGAGACCCCCAAATCACATTTCCTGGGATATCACCTTCTTCCTAGACAAGATGCATCCTGGGGTTCATCAGCAAGGGCAGAGTTTTCATGAATAGCATGAAATTTGCACTCTATATGTTAACATAAATATTATTGTATTGCAAATAAAACTATCTATCAGCATAAGTAATATTAAAACAGAAGCCACAGTAAATCAAGTGGGTATAATTATCGGATTCCATCTCAGAGTGGCTGTCTGTGAGAACTAAGAGAGTAAAGAGAGCCAGCAGTAGGCAGGAGCTTTCTGAACTGTGTCAAGGTTAATAATAAGTAAAATGCTGTAAGTAGAGACGAGACAGTAACAGCTGTGCAGCATTCTTGGAGGCAAGGACATTGATAGCATGAGGACAGACAGAGAGCTTGCTTTTTGTCGCCTTTTTTTTTGGGGGGGGGTGACCAGAGAAGACTTACGGTTGGAGGGAAAACATCATTTGTTGTATTGAATACAATAATCCTCATATAAAATTGAATGGCTGCTGCAGCTGGGAGGTCGGGGGCGTGCAGGATCATGTTAAAAGAAGAGACAGAGCAAGCCTATGAGAACGTCCTGGCTGAGATACAGTCTTTTGAGCTCCCCATTGAAGCTACTCTAAGGTAGGATGCCTTTGTCGTTTATTTATTTTAACTTCATTTCTCTCTTTTCTTTTCTTTTTTTTTTTTTTTTGGTATCCTGAGACAATCTTGCTTCATAGCCCAAGCTGGCCTCTGGCCTTAAATTCACAGCTCTTCTTTTGCTTCAGCTTCCTTAGGATTACAAACATGCACAATTTGGTTTCAAATTCTATAGATTTTTAGTGGCTCTAAAATGATCTGTGTATACCTTCCTTGCCCCGTCCCTTTTGTTTTGAGTTTTTGAGACAGAGTGTCTCTGTGTAACAGCCCCCGGTTGTCCTGGAACTCGCTTTGTAGACCAGGCTGGCCTGGATCTCACAGAGGCCCACCTGCCTCTGTCTCCTGAGTGCTGGGATTAAAGGCATGTGCCACCACACCTGGCATCTTGTATACTTTCAAAAGATAACAGAATAAAAATACTTTTGAAAAACAAAAATAGTTCTTTACATACTTAATATCAAAGTTTTTGCATCCTTTGAGATATTATAAGAATTAATCTACCTTTTTTTCTTTGTATTGTGTTTGTTTCCTGATCCATGATCACAAAACTAAAAATGTGAGACTTTGAAGTGATCCAGTATCATCTCCTAATAGATACTCCATTTCTGTTCAGCTCTTTTCTCTACAATATCTCGGTGCAAAAGGAGCAGAAACATTAGACATAGCATCGGAACCGGCTTATATCTGGGTTACAGAGCAACACAGGAGAATGCTTGTTTTGTATTGTTCTCTTGAGCGTCCTCTTAGCTAAATGCTTCTTATTTCCACGCAAGACCTAAAAATAGCCTCTTTGGTAATGTGGGCAGTCACTTGCACAGCTCAGGCCTGGGATTAAAATGAAAAACCATGCCTCTGTGTCAAGAGGGCAGCTTTAAACAGTTCATCCTCTCTGACTGTTCGTCTGTGCATGGCATTCATCGGTGCGGGAACAAGATGCCAACGGNTGCATGTGGCAGCCACAGTAGCTGATTATGTGTTGACTGATGTTTAAAGAGTAAGAGGGAGGACATTTTCAGTGTCTTTCCTCTCAGAGAAGCTACTGCTTAAGCTTGCATTCATTTCTGCTGTTTGTTTACATTTTATTTTGTACCACATAGTCTGAATCTCTTTAAAGAGTTCGGGATAGTGTTGGGCCCACAGAAAACCACTGTGTCTTCCTACCTGGTTTTTTGATTGGCAGCATATAGTTGTAGATGCAAAAGAACTTTCTTCGTGTGGATCGTACTGTGGACTGTGCCAGCCAGTGCCTTCTGAGTGTGTGCCTTTGCTCAGTGGCTAGTTTAGAAATCTAAAATGAAACAAGAAAGGGAGTCAAGGCCCCTAAACACATTCAGTTCCTATGGTCTATGCTGCCAATGCTGCTCAGAGTCCTTGACCTACAACCACCGATCCTGTCCCCTTCCTCTCTAGTATCACAGTCCTGAGCCAAATCTACAGACTATGACCAACCATCCTTGTGAGACAAAAGAAAATAGACAGTCAAGAGAAAATTCCATTATTTCAATAGAAGGAAGAAGCATCATGGTGGTCTCATCATAGTGGTAGACGCCTATAACCCCAGCTCTCAGAAGCTAAGCCTAGAGGATCACAAGGGCCAGACCAATCTGAGTTACACAGTGAGACCCTGTCTCACAAAAACCATACCCCCAAAACTGCCAAAACAATAAAACCCCCAAGTTTAAAACAAATGAAAAATAAAAATCAAACATTTAAGGGAGGGGGGCAAAACTGATTTCAAATCACAAGCTCTAAGGTCAGAGAAGAAGGATTTAAATGGAAGTAGATTGCCTGGGAGAGACAAAAGGTCTTGCTGTGAGGTCCTGGAATTGACAGTAGGGAAAGGCTAGGACACTGAGATGATCACACTAGGAATCTATGACGCCTTCCTGGGGAAATCCCTGTGCGTGGGAACTGAGGCAGGGAAATCCCTGAGAGTTCCTCTACTCATTTCCTACTGCGAGGGAGACAAAGCCCAGCCCTTTGAACCAACACCCTAAACACCATCTTCTCCCTGCCTACTTTGATTTCCAGGCAGGTGTTGAAGAGCAGGGTTAACAATCAGGGCCATATGGGAAACAACTCCCTAGCAAGGTGAATTCAGAGACCTCCTTGGCTTGGAGCTCACATGACTTCTAACAGTGTCACTTGAGGATGACTCAGTTGCTCTCCTTTGTGCACCAAGCCAACATTCCTGGCACACTCACTTCCCCCACCATGTCAGATGGGAGAATGAGCCTGGTCTATCTGGAGAGTCATGAGTGGGTCCTTGAGATCAGGAAATATGCAGGCAGGAATCACAGATGACCTGTGGTCTCTTGTGCCGTGCTAAGGCTGTATTCTTCCCGCATCTTGATCTCAAGCCATTCCCAGAGCAAGTTACTCCCCTTCCTGCTGCCCTCAATAGATCCTTGGACCAGCATCTTGGCTTCCTTTTTGGAAGATGACCAAGAACCACATGGTTCCAAGGCCTTGTGTTAATTTTCTTTCTATTTGTGAAATATGGCACCATTGGCTGCTGTATTGTTTGAAGGAGAGAGAGAGAGAGAATTTGAGAGCTGAGACTCTCTGCTATCCCAGGATTTGATTTACCTAAGAAACATCCATTACAGCTGTACAAATTGAATTGGAGAAGAAAATTCCAGGGTGGGAAAGTAGAATCTCATAGTAACCATGGTGGCAGTTAGTTTGAATTATCCAGTTGACAGAATGGAGAGTCACCTGGGAAGGGAGTCTCAGTAAAGGACTATCTAGAGCAGCATGTGAGTGTCTTGATTGCCTTAATTGATGGGATGTACCCAGCCTAAAAGTGTGTGCTTCCATCCCCTAGTTTGGGGCCCTGGGCTGTGTGAAAACACAGAAAGCTAGCTGAGCATCAAGCATTCATACATTTGTTTCTCTTGGTTCTTGACTGTGGGCGTGGCAGTAACTTGGAGTTGTGAGCTAAGAGAACCCCTTTCTCCCAGAGTTGTTTTTTGCTAAGGTATTTTTATCACCACAACAGAGCCAAGCCTACGACAGCCACAGGGCTAGTGACTGAAGAGCAAAAGGAGAGATGATCCCTTCTGCTCAATGATTGTCTCTGGGAGGCTTAACGTCTTAGCCCTGTTGAGAAAACTTGGTGCCTATTTTTCTAAGCCTTAATAGCCTCCTCAAGCAAGGAAGGTCAATAGATTTCAACTAGCATATCATTTGTGACAATGGTTGCCCAAATCATCTTGAGAATGATCTTGATAAACTAGCGATGGCAGCTATGGTTTTAGGAGACAGCAATTGCAGCATTTGCTCGTCTATTACCATCTTCACACTAGACCTTCCTGACACTAGCCCTCAACCACTAGACATGCCTTGCACGGTCCAGATGTTGCCTGGGGTTCCTTAAGTCTCCTGAGATCCTGCAAGTGTGTGTTCTCGGCTCTTTAGTCCAGGTTCTGAAAATAGGTTTTCAGAATGTTTGTCACTGGAACAGAGTCTCCCTGATAAGAAAGCCAGTGGGAGATGGAGGGGTGGAGGTGGGGGCATAGCCACAAAGGGGCCTGCATAAGGCTGCGACAAAATAGGAGGAAAAGGGAATTGTACAGGATGACGTACCAGAAGAAATTCTTGTAATTGTTCTGTGATAACATAATTGTTTCACACTTGTGTTCACAGACTCCCTTGGGCACGTTTCCAAAAGCTAAGCGTGAAGTTCTACCCATTTGAGAGCAAACAGGATACCGTGTTTCTTTGACTTGCATGTTTTTAGGAATAAAGATAACAAACGCGACTTCAGAAAAGGAAAGAAGAGGGTTTTGTTTGTTTAAGCTTTAAATTAATATATGTCCTCAAATCTTAACATTAAAAAATTAACTGATTAAGTTAAACTTCAGAATACTCTCCTGTTTGTGTTTTCAGAAATGTAAAATTCCTACTTTATTTCATTCTGGTAAGTATATTGGTTGAGGTAAAAATCTAGATTTTAAAGGGGGCTATAGACACTAGTTGCTTGTCTGATTTCAGCTTTAGTTTCTGGAACTATGAGGCAGAAAGAACAATGCAGCCTGCTGCAAGGGGTTCTTGACCATGGAGCTCAGCATAATGCTTGCTTGACTCATAGCAAATGCTAGTGAATGCTAGGCCTTACAACTACTGTTTCCATCTGAGGCCTATATTTCAATATATGCATCTATGCCACATACACACTTTATTTTTAATATATAATCTAGAGTCACAATAAGCAAGCGCTCACATCTTGAAACTCTGAGTAGCTGGGAAATATTGTCATGAAAGTCTTGAAAATTTTTAAAAGTTTATTTACTTTACTTTTTATGTGTATGAGTGTTTGGTTTGCATGTATGTCTGTGCACCATGAACATTCCTGGTGCCTGCAGAGGTCAGAAGAGGACATCAGATTCCCCCGGAACTGGAGTTATGGTCAGTAGTTGTGACCATAAAAAAATGCTCATGCACATAAAAAAATGTTTCATTTATATCTGGGTGTTCCAGCACTCAGAGGCTTGCAGTAATGAGCTACATACATTCAGGTGAGAGAGGTGCACCATTCAAAAATCATATTCACTAATACTTAATACCTAGGACAATAACTGGTATGTGGGTGCTGGGAATGGAACCCCGGTCCTCTGCAAGAACAGTAAGTGCTCTTAACCTCTGAGCCATCTCTCCAGCCCCAGGCAATGAGAAATTTTAAAAAGAATTTTGTAGTTCTTAAAAATTTTTAGTCACAAGACAGGGCAGCGTGAATGTCAGCATCTTGATATTCTGAATTGACCACTGAGCCTTATAAAAATGACTTTAAATAGCTCATTATCAGGCTCAGAAAGATGGTTTCCTTGTGTTTCTGAAGTTTGTACTTTCTTTTTTAAGATTTATTTTTATTCATGTGTAGATGTGTGTATCTGTGTATACCACTTGAGTGTGGGTACCCACAGAGGCCAAACAAAGGTGTCAGACACCCGAGTGCTGGAGTTACAGGCAATTCATGAGCTGTCTGATATGGGTGCTGGGCAGTGATCTCAGTTCTTCTGGAAGGGCAGCAAGTGCTCTTAACCATCGAGCCCTCTACTTAGCTCTCAAGTTACTGCTTTAATGGCAGTTGCTGGGCTGGAGACACTGGCTGTGCTTCCAGAGGGCCCAGGTTTGATTTCCAGAACCCATGTCATCTGTAAGGTTAGTCTCACGGAATCCAAGGCCCTCTTCTGGCTTCCATGGGTATCAAGCATGTACATGGTGCATAGACATACATGCAGACCAAACGCTCATGCACATAAAAAATGTTTCATTTATATCTGGGTGTTCCAGCACTCAGAGGCTTGCAGTAATGAAAGTTTTATTTTGGCGACATACATTCAGGGGATAGAGGTGTACCATTCAAAAATCATATTCACTAATACTTAATACCTAGGACAATATTATGATCTCATTTATTCTCTAATCAGAGCTGTATATTGTACTACATTTTTGTGGGTGCAAGATGGAATTCAGGAAAACAGTTCAGAAAAGAATGTCAATAGGTCAGGATATAGCTCCATTGGTAGAACTTGCCCAGCATACATGAAGCTCAGCACTCTGTTCCCAGCACTGGGTAAGACTGGATGTGCTGAGGGATACCTGTAATCCATGCGCTCTGCTATACAGGAAAATGACACCTCTCTTAAAGAAACAAAAAAACAGGTCAGTGGGAAAGCACTGGCATGTGCGGCCCTGAGTTTAATACGTAGAAGTATAATAAATGAAGCAGTAAGTAATAAGCATTTGGAAGGAAAGAAGAAAGGGGGCCTGGAAAGATGACTCAGAGGTTAAGAGCACTGGCTGCTCTTACTGAGGCCCCAAGTTCAGTGACTATTACTGACATGGTAGTTCCTAACTGTCTGTAAGTTCAGTTCTAGGGTATCTAATGCCCTCTCCTGGCCTTCATGGGTACCATGGGTACCAGTCACATAGGGTAAACAGACATACATACAGGCAAAAAAAAGCCTACACATACAACTTTTTAAAAAGGAAGGGAAGAAGGAGACAAACACACACACACACACACGGAGGCTGCCCATTCTTTTCTGGCCACCCAGACCCGAAATAATCACACAGAAACTGTATCAATTAAAACACTGCTTGGCCAATCACTTAGGTGTATTGTTAGCTAGGTCTTATATTTTAAACTAACCTATTTTTATTAATCTGTGCATCTCCATGAGGTTGTGGCCTACTGGCAAGGTTTTGGCGAGCTCTCATGGGTGTCTTTCTCCTTCAGTAGCAACATGGCATCTCTCTGACCCTGCCTTTTTTTTTGGTCCCTCTATCTGCTTGGAATTTCCACCTTGTTCCATTCTGCTAAGCCATTGGCCAAAACAGCTTTATTCATTAACCAATAAAAGCAAAGCAACACATAGACAGAAGGACTTCCCACACCATTTCCCCCTTTTTGTTTAAATAAAAAGGAAGGTTTTAACTTTAACATAGTGGAATTACATATAACAAAGCAGGTATTAAGCAAGCATTATATTTACAATATTTATATCTACTTTATCTTTTATAATAACTAAGGAAAACTATAACTATCTTTTTTTTAACTCCATCAAAGACTCTAGAAGGATATAATATTACCTAAGTAAACAGGAAGTGCATTGTAAGCAACTTCCAAAACTCTAGAATTGACAGAAACAGACATCTTGCTGCCTGGATAGTCACCCAAAGTTCTTTTGTAACACTGGGGCATCCATCTTCAACCTTCAGGTCCATAGTATTTGGTAGACTTTTACATGAAGAAGGAAATTTTAAAGACAGTTCCACCTATATTGGCAGTGTGTCAGTTACTTTTTTGTGTGTCCTGCAGAATGTCTGGCAGACTCTTTCATGAAGCAGGAACCCTGAAGGACCATTTCACCTTTAGGCAAGTTTAACAGTCATTTTTCTATGGGTCCTACATGTCCAGTTCATACAGCATAACAGCAAGTAGTTCAGGAAAGAACAGTTTATTGCCCAAATGGCTAGCAAACTCCATAAGGAGCCTCTTTGATGCCCATTTTCTTATTGAAATAATTGGTGCTGCCAGGAGCAGATATGACTTATTGTCATGAAAAGTCCTAAATTTTTAAAACATTTTAAATGCCATATTCTGTTAGTCTTTGAAAGGTTTGAAGAA
>LOEQ01000801.1:262299-280154 GCA_001685075.1 Bramus lutescens | reverse complement strand
CCTTCCTTCCTTCCTTCCTTCCTTCCTTCCTTCCTTCCTTCCTTCCTTTATTTCCTTCCTTCCTTCCTCCCTCCCTCCCTCCCTCTCTCCTTCCCTCCCTTCCTTCCTTTATTTCCTTCCTTTTTTCTTTCATTTCTTTCCTTCTTTATTCCTCTTTCTCTCTCTCTCTTTTTTAAGCTTTATTTGGTATTAGAAGTGGTTAGCTTTAATGGTCAACTTGATCGAACCTAGAATAACAAAAGAAGACAGTCCCAATGAAAGGCCATCTACATTGGGTTGGGCTCTGGACATATCTGTGGGAATTGCCTTATGCTAGCAGATAGTGGGAGACACAGCCCGCTGTGGTGGCACCATTTACTAGACAGAACATCCTGAGCTGTATAAATGTAGAGAGCAAGATGAGCAGAAGCAAGCAAGCTATCAAAACACATGCATTCATCTCTTCTTGTCTTGACTGTAGAGGTAGACATGTTGTGACTAGCTCTTTGAAAGTTCTGCCTTTTGTTCCCAGGCTAATGGACTTGTAACTGCTTGTGACCTGGAATGGTAAGGTTAAAATGAACCATTTTCTTCTCTAGGTTGCATTTTCTATCACAGCAGCAGGAAGAAAACCAGGATGTTATAGTGCTGGGGATTAAACCCAGAGCTCCATGTCTTCCAGGCAGGTGTTCTACCACTGAACTTTGCCTCCAACTACTTTTACTTTTTATTTTGAGACAGGGACTCACTAAATTGTCCAGGCTGGTCTTGAACTTACAGCTCACCTGCCTCAGTCTCCTGAGTATTTGGAATTACAGGCTTATATCACCATGCCCAGGAGGCTGTTAATTTTAGTATTCTTAAGTACATGTGGGAAGAAAATCTTTAAAAAATGGCATTTCTGATTATTTAGGAGGCATGGACTCAATAAAACTTTTATTCTGTTTGTTATTCTACTCCATATGTTCATCTTTACAAACATTGCTCATTACTTCTGTACTCAGAAAAAATGACACATTAAAGTTTTTCTCTCTCCTCTCTTCTCCCCCTTCCCTCCTCCCTGTCTGTGTGTTTGGTTGCATGTCTGTGGGTGTGTATAGCAAAGCAAGAAGACACTGGGCTTCCTGTTCAATTATCCTCTGCTTTATCTTCTTGAGAAGATAAGGGTCTCTCCTTGAATCTGGAGCTAAGGTGGAAGACAGTAAGCCCCAGGAATACTCCTGCCTCTAGGAAACATAATTCTGGGGTCAAACTTCGAGCTTTTCACATTTTCTGTGGGGATTTGAACACAGGTTCCCACGCTTGCATAGCAAGTGCTCTTACCCACTGAACCAAATCTCATCTCACCAGAACCGAATCAATGCCTTTAGTAAATTCACCAAGTTCACACACCTACTGCAGAGTTGGGAGTAGCCTTCAATGAGAGGGGAAGCTGGATTTATAAGGTGTCACCTTGAAAAGGCATGACAGTGATGGATAATGACAAGGGAAATGAGGAGGGGCAGAGCGCTCAGACCTAGCAAGGCCAGAGAAACCACTGTAGTTGAAGAAACCATGGGGTCAGACAGCAGCAATCTGGAAGCAAGGCTGGGTGTGGAAACTCCTGTGCACTGGCATTATTATGATAATGTGATCATTCTTGTGGGAGAAGACTCTGAGGGGCGGAGAGGTTAGGGGAACAGCCTAGACCTTTTGATTGTGGAAATGGTGAGTAAATTTCATTTTTCTCTTTCCATTTTCCAGTCACTTGGCTCCTGCCTAGCTGCCAGCTGAGGTGTTTCATGGTACAGTAATGTTATTAGTCAAGAGAAGGCAGAGAAGGGACAAAGAGGGAAGGAAGGACACAGAGCTCTGTTGGGGATGTGATGAGTTATTGTTCAAAGAGCACACTCAGCTCCACCACTGGAATCACATGGAGAAAGAGGCACCATTTTCTGTGAAATCCCACTGAGCTTGTCACCTCACTATTATCAGTCATACAAGGAAAGAAAATAACATTTCTAGAACCTGCTGGTGACTGTCTCTCTCCCAGGATGGAGCCACACATTGAAGATGACACTGGGATCTCAAGATGGGGTTATGACAGACAGCATCTGCTCTGAGTCATCTGTGGACCAAATGGCATCAGTAGCGTATCTCAGCATCCTTCTGTTCAGGGATCTCAGATGGGGAATATTCTAGGCACCTTGGACTCACATGTTGAAAAAGATAACTGAACACCTCTGGGTTTTTCTGACCCTCTACAAACATACTGTGGTTAAAAAAATCACACACACACGAGAGAGAGAGAGAGAGAGAGAGAGAGAGAGAGAGAAACATTCTTTTTGAATTGTTATGCTTTGAATGAGAATTATCCCCATAAGCTCACCTGATACTTGGTCCCTGGTTAGTGGAACTATTTGGAAAGGACTAGGAGGTGTGGCTCTGTTAGATGAGGTGTGTCACTGGGAAGTGGCTTTGAGGTTTCAAAAGACTCTTGCTACTTCCAGTGTGCTTTTCTGCTTCTTGTGATTTGATCTATGGGCCTTTAGCTGGTGTTACAGCTGACTTGCCTGCTGCATGCTGCCCATCTACTCCCCTACTAGCCCTCTTTGATGGACTCTAACTCTCTGAAACCAGAGGCACAGTTTAATTCTTTCTCTTATATGTTGCCTCAGTCATGGTGTTTTATCCTAATAATAGAAAAGTAACCAATACAAAGATTTCAAAGTCTAATAGTTAGGAAGAAAGTTTACTTGGTAAAGTGCTCGCTGTGCAAATATGTGTTCATCCCTAGATGCCTAGGGAAAAAAAGCCAGACATGGTGATGTGATTTTAATCCCAGCATTGGGGAGGTAGGGACAGGCAGATTCCTGAGACTTATTGGCTATCCCCTCTTACCTGCCTGATGAATTCCAGCCCACTGAGAAACCCTGTCTCAAAAGATAAGGTGCATGGATCCTGAGGAATGATGCTGAGGTTGGCCCCGTCTTAGGGTTTCTATTGCTATAAAGAGACTCCATGACCACAGAAACTCTTCTAGAGGAAAAAATTCAATTGGGGTGGTTCACTTAACAGTTCAGAGGTTCAGTTCATTATCATCATGGCTGGGAGCATGGCAACATGCAGCCAGACGTGGTGCTAGAGAAGTAGCTGAGATTCCTACATCTTGCAGGCAACAGGAAGTTGACTGAGAGTGTGGGTGGTATCCTGAGCATAGGAAATCTCAAAGCCCGCCCCAACAATGACACTCTTCCTTTAACAAAGCCATACCCACTCTAAGGAAGTCACACCACCTAATGGTGCCACTCCCTATGAGATGATGTGGGCCAAATACATTCAAGCTACCCCAACCTCTCTCCTACTTGTGTACATGCAAACACTTGTATACGAACCCACCAACATACCTGCATCCACCCCTCCATACACATTCAAATATTCTTCCACTGTGGTACACCCCCAGCCCTCTTTTAAGCATGTATCTATTTAGTGCATGTGAGGCTGTGTGTGTACGAATGTGCAGGTATGTGCACATTGCAGCCTGTGTGTGGAGTCGGAGGATGACCTCTAAGAGTAGATTCTCTTCTTCCATCATGTGGGTTCCAGGAATTGAATTCAGGAAGGCAGGTTTGTTGGCAAACACCTTTTCCCCTTCAGCCATTTCATTTCCTCTCACCCCAGCTCTCTTTTTACTCTTCAGCATGAGGTAGGTTTCTTCTCTTCTGTAGGTTACATCAGGCTTGCTTTGAACCAACTTTATACCAACCCAGGCAGACCCTGAACTTTTGGATCCTTCGGCATCAGCTTCCTGAGTAGTTTCAATTTATAGGTTTGTACCACCAGCCTGGGTCTGTGTTTGTGTACTAGGTCTGGGTTAACATCCACACATTGCAACTCTCTCTCTCTCTCTCTCTCACACACACACACACACACACACACACACACACAATTTAAAATAAATCTTTAAAATTATATAAAATCAGTCTCATAGACTGAAAATCCTATTAAATGAGACAATGCACAGAAACTACTTAGCATAGTGCTTGAGTAAAATAAGTGTGTGCATGTGCATGGGGTGGGGAGAAAGAGAGAGGTGGGGGAGAGAGGAAGAAGAAAAAAGACAAGATTTACCCCCTTTCTATCAATCACACAGATGTTGTGTTTTGCCTGTGCACAGTTCCAGTTCAAGTTTAATTCCAGATGTAGCACATGGCTGGCAAGAATGCTCAGTGGGTAGACAAAGACACTTGCCACATAAACCTATGTAACATGAGTTTGAGTCCATATGAAGCTGGAAAGAGAGAACTAACTCCCAGAATTGTCCCCTGACCTCTACACACTCGCCTTGGCACATGCCCACCCCACACCTGTTTCTACAACTACCAGTAACATAAAAATAGAATAAATAAAATATTTAAATGTTATGTGGCAACTATGATGCATTTTGGCATCTTCTAAGGCTTATCTTTATAGCTTATTCTCCACTACCATAGAAAAGCTAAGAAGATACCATTGTTGTCTATTTGCCTAAATGCAGTTATGCAAACATAGCCTGTTACCATGTATGGAAAGAGTAACACGTACCAGTAGGAATCAACTCCAGATGCTCAGTAGTAGAGAGCAGAAACCAACTTTTGTTTTATGTAGCAATACGTTCTGAGCATCCAGTATACAGTAAGGCCATTAAGATTAAAAATAATTAATCACATTTTATGTGATAAATCCTGTGCAAAGGTGCTATGTAGTATTTCTGGCATTAATTATCTTCTATATGCTGGAAATACATCAGGCAGGACAGGGCCAGTTATGCTGCCATAACAAATATCTCTCCAGTCTTAGCACTTTGTGGCAGCAAGTGTTTCTTTCTCATCTATACTACATGTCAGTTGCTGGCAGGTTAGCCTCTACATTTTCTCTCTTCAAAATTCAGGAGGAAGAGCAGCCATTGTTGCCAGTCTCAAGGAGAGATAGATAGAGCAAGAGATGATAGAGAAAGAGCAATAGAGATAGAGATTGAGAGAGACAGAGGTTGATAGCTATATAAAGAATATATATATTCTATCCATGTATACCTACATATATATAGAGAGAGATAGTGAGAGAAAGACAGAGATAAAGGAAGATAAAATAGAAAGAGGTAGAAAGATAATAGATGGAGAGAGACAGAAATAGACAGAGATGATGGTAGAGTGGGATCTCGAGATGAGAGGGAGAGAGAGAGAGAGAGAGAGAGACACAGACAGACAGACAGACAGACAGACAGACAGACAGACAGACAGACTGCTGTTAGCTCTCATCTCAAAGCAATATGGGTTCAAAGCTGTTTGGATTTATTGAGCAAATATGTCAGTTGTTCATTCTTAAAATCAACAGGACCAGATGGGGTACATGTGTTCCTGTCCAGACCTAGAGGAGCAGTTGGGATTTCTGTGAGCAGTCCTTTATTATTCCCAAGGGTACTGACCCTCTCCTAGAGTAGCTCAGCTAGGTGTGGAGGATTATAAACTTGGTCTGTCTGACTCCCTGGTCTACCTATTTATACTGCATTCATTGGATCAAAATATTTGGTCTCTGAAGAGCTGATTTTTCCTGTGTTTGGATATAACCAATTGACAGAACCGGCTGCCAGTTCGTATAGCCATCAAACTGCAGTGAACTGACTCCTGGGCCAGAGAGATCTCCACAGAGCCGCGGGAGTCCCCATCTGGTGAGATTCAGGGTAACACTAAGAAGCCGGCTTTGTCATTCTAAAGTGGCACAGATGTCCAGGCTGCCTGAATCATGGATGCCAAATGATGTCTGGGTTCACTGTGCTCAGGATGGTCTTATAATCCAGACAAGCACTCTTGTTGGTAATTCAGATACCAGCCTGCTTTTTCAAACATGACCCACTTCCCAAGCAACCACTGCCCTGTGAAAATGGAACGTAATCCTGTGATGGGTACTCTGATTCCAGACAATCTTAGACTTCCACTCATATCAACAGAGTGCCGCAGGGGTAGCTCAGTTGCTAAAGTGCTTGCCAACATAGCTGAACTAGTGAGTTCACAGGTAGTTGAGAGATGGGTCTCAAAGACACAGGAGGGATGGCATCTGAGGAGCAACACCCATGGTTGGGCCTCACAAGGCTGGGTTTTGTATACACACGCACAAATGCATATACGTACTCTTGATACACTCATAAACATGCATGCATATACTCTTAGAACCTTTAAAAATCTATTTGTGTTAATCCCCAAACATCAGCATTTCAGACTTGGAAGTTTCCTGGAGACCCACTGGGTGTTATTTAACAACAGTGTGAGCCTGCCCGCAGGTTATAGCTTATCAATTTCTGTGCTATAGAACCCTGTGAAGGAAGCAGGCTGGTCGTACTCAACTCTTATGAAAGAGAAAAGTACAGAAAAGAGTCTGAGAAACTTTGGAGTTAACAGTAGAGAGAGGTGTAAATGGACTTCGGGGTCCATTTGATTCCTGTGCTGATCTCTGCCTATTTTCTCAAAAGTGAAACCTTCTATCTGGAAGGAGGCTGCTAAGACTCAGGAAGTAAACAATTCATAAGTTTCAGGAAGTCCCTGGAACTGACAAGCATTGCAAGGCCCCTCCCTCTTCAAGGTTACATAGGCAGTAAGGATGGCTGGGGGGAGGGATACCCTCGGACGTATGGAGCTGCGTGAAAGTTAGGCCGAGAGCTCTTTGATTCTAGCTTTCATTTCTAACCCAAGCTCCAGTGGGCTTTGAGGAGCCTTCCAGCTGATTTTGAGTTGTCTTTGCTCTTGCAAGTGGCCCTCACTCATATTCTTGTAAGCGACTCTAGCAAACTTTGGTGTTACAGTTACCTTGATCTAGTGTTGGTTCCCTGTCTGGGGTGGGCAGGTGTTTGTTGGTGTCTCCCCAGGAAAGGTGTCACACATCAAGGCTCCATGTACACACTCATGCAGCAGCTGTACATGAGGAGGTCTTGCTAAGTCTAAAGAAGTAGAGACATAGAAGATTAACCCAGAAGTTCTTCCAATATTTACTGCTAAGAAATTCTCCTTGGGAACCAACTTTGCCTATGCACTTGAGGGACAACTAAAATCAGGCAAATAAAATGTCAAGCTTTGTTTATTTTACTATATTAGAGCACGTTACTGCTTGAATCCCATCTTCTGACACTACTGGTGGGGGACACGAAACTCTTAGGAGATAAATTTCCCAGGAGGAAGTGACTAGGGCCATTTCCCAGAGTAGAGCATCTCTTCCCAAGGAGCCTATGTGGAGGTCAGAAAACAGCCTCTGGTATCAGCTCCCTCCTTCCACTGATTTCTGACACAGTTCTCTCCTTCTGGGTTTGATGCTGTGCACACCAGGCTGACTGACCATGAGCTTCCAAGGGGTTTCCTTTGTCCTTTGAATCTCATGACAGGAGATCTGGATCCCACTACTACACCTGACCTTACAGGGCTTCTGGGTATTCAAACTCTGGTCTTTCTGCTTCCGTAGAAAGCCCTTTAACCACTGAGCCATGTCTCTAATCCCCTCCCCACCTCCAACCCATGTTTTTTAAAATCCTCTCTTGAACTTGAGATGGACTTTATTCATCCTGCTGGAAGGGTGAATGCTCAGGCTGAGAACTTCGCAGAGTTAGAGAAGGTCTCATACTGACAACCTTGGTGGCCTTGCCGCCCTTGGCTCACTGCCCTTGCCCTCTTGGCTCCGTTCCTTTTCCTGTAGTACCTTGCTGATCTGTCATTCCAAAGCCATCTCCTGTGCCCTTCTCCGTCACCACCTCCAGCTAACAGCCTCTTTCCCTGAACTTTATGTAAGCTGGCTCCTTCCCAGGGCTCCCTGGCAGCTTTCCCAGCTGCTATTTTCTATCTGCCCGGCATCTCCCAGGTTCTCCTCTTAAGCTCTTATCCCTTTTTTGGCAGCCAAATGCCCTCTATTTTATTCTCTCCCTTGGGTACACTCATCGGATGGAACAAAGCCGAGCAATTGTTCACTTTCTTAACAGAAGCTGTTTTGAAATCAGCCCCAGCTGCAACACCTTTCAGAAGTGAGATGGCTTCCAGAGCAGATGGCTCAGCAGTGACTATTTTAAGCCCCAGAGTCACAAGAACACACCCCAAAATAACTTGGTCCAGCAGGGGTCAAATGCAGAGCGGAGCGGCTGGCTTCAGAAAAAGCGTGGCCTCTAGCTCTCTGGAGTCACTGGCTAAGTCAGGACTGGGGGTTACTGGCTAATGGGACTCTTCATGCGGTTCCCCAGCTGATGTTTCCCAGCTGACTTGGCTACATGTGCTCAGCTGCACTTGGGACCCCCTCAAAAAATGTCTCTGGATACAGTGATGCCAGAGCTTGTATTCCAGTCTTTGCAGCATCTCCCAGACTGGCATCAGGAGGATTTTTCTTTGCCCCTCTGTATCACTCAGCTCTCTGTACTTGTGAGGTAAGGAAGATGGCTCAGTCACTAAGTGTTTGTCCTGCAAGCCTGAGGACCTGAATTTGATCAGCCGTGTCCTAGTTACGTTTCTGTTGCTGTGATAAAAACATTCTGACCTAAAGAAACCAAGGGAGAGAAAGAGGTTTATTTGGTTTCTACTGCCAGGTCACAGTCCATAAGTAGGAACTTGAAGCAGAAACTGTGGCGGAATTGTGCTTGCTGGCTCACTGGAAAGCTCATGTTTTAAAAGTTTTATTTATTTATTATGTATATAGTGTTCTGCCTGCATGCATGCCTACATGCCAGAAGGTGTCACCAGATGTCATGATAGGTGGTTGTGAGCCACCGTGTGGTTGTTTGGAATTGAACTCAGGGCCACTTGAAGAACAGCCAGTGCTCTTAACTATTGAGCCATCTCTCTAGCCCCCAAAGCTCATGTTTAGGTGGGATTTTATTTGTATAGTCTGGGAACCACCTGTCCAGGGAAATGGTGCTACCCACAGTGGGATAGGCCACCTTATATCAAATTAGCAATAAGATAATCCACCACAGACTAGTCTGATGTGGTCAGTCTCTCGGTTGACACTCTCCTCTCAGGTGTCTCCAAGTGGTGTTGAGTTGATAGTTAGAACTAACTGGAATAGTCAAGTACGATGACATATGCTTTTAAACCCTTATCTTGGGAGGCAAAGACAGGTAAATCCCTGTGTCTCAATTATCAGCCAACCTAGTTGAGTCCACAAGTCTCAGCCCAGTAGAGATCTCATCTCAAAAAAGGAAATGGATAGCTTATGTAGAATGACAGCTGTGGTTGACCTCTGGTCTAGCTATGTGTGCACACATGCATTTGCACACGTGCACGCACGTGCATGTGTGCACACACACATTCAGAGAGAAAAGGAGAAAAGGGGTTACCACCTTGATGTAAAATGGTTTGTTATATCACTTATCGATTCTCTTTCATGATTACGAATTTGATTAAATAACAGCTCAGCCTGGTTGATCTTGGTTCCAAGTTGGCAGTTACTTTTCCTTCTTGATCTAGCTCTCAGCCCAATTGGCCAAGGCTGGCTCTTAGCAGCAGCCATGAAAATGCAGCATCCAACATTTGACCACATCTGCATATGCAGGGCCTTTATTTTTTCATAGCTCCGCTAAGCTGTAACTGGCCAGAGAAGTTTATGGAGGAACCTGTCCTCAGTGGGGCAGTAGAATCACTCCACCCAGATCGTGGTAGGATGGAAGAGCTGGGGTCTGCATCGCTACCCATCACACCTGGGCTGCAGAGTGCTGGCTGTGGAAGTTGAGTAGAGGATGAGGGATGGTCAAGGTGACATCTTGCCTTCTCTTTTTGGAATGAGTGTAGATTATTCTTTGTGCCTTTACGGGATGGATTCCCACTTCAGTCCATGGAGTGGACTGTAGTGTTGTTGAATTCTTCAAATGGGCATCTTGGCATTGTCTATTATTCTATTCTATTCTATTCTAGTCTATTCTATTCTATTCTATTCTATTCTATTCTATTCTATTCTATTCTATTCTATTCTATTCTCTTTTTTTACTTTAATTCTCTTTTGAATTAATTAATTTATTTATTTAAAAAAGAAAACAATCTTTTTTTCATTTTACATATCAATCCCAGTTCCCACTCCCTCTTCTCCTCCCATTCCCTCCACTTACACCCCACCCCACCCCCTATCCACTCCTCAGAGATGGTAAGGCACATTGCTTTGGGGAAGGTCCAAGACCCTCCCTGCTATATCTAGGCTGAGCAAGGTATCTAGCCAAAGAGAATTATTCCATTCTATTCTATTCTATTCTATTCTGTTCTGTTCTGTTCTGTTCTGTTCTGTTCNTTCTATTCTATTCTATTCTATTCTATTCTATTCTATTCTATTCTATTCTATTCTATTCTCTTTTTTTACTTTAATTCTCTTTTGAATTAATTAATTTATTTATTTAAAAAAGAAAACAATCTTTTTTTCATTTTACATATCAATCCCAGTTCCCACTCCCTCTTCTCCTCCCATTCCCTCCACTTACACCCCACCCCACCCCCTATCCACTCCTCAGAGATGGTAAGGCACATTGCTTTGGGGAAGGTCCAAGACCCTCCCTGCTATATCTAGGCTGAGCAAGGTATCTAGCCAAAGAGAATTATTCCATTCTATTCTATTCTATTCTATTCTGTTCTGTTCTGTTCTGTTCTGTTCTGTTCTGTTCTGTTCTGTTCTGTTCTGTTCTATTCTATTCTATTCATAATTTTCGATTTAGGGAATCTGTAAGTGAAAACAGGGCGGAGGGAGCCTCTTTAAATGAAATGAAGTTTTTTGTTTGTTCATCTCTATCTTTGCATGTAGGAGTGTTTCCAGTTTCAACAAGACCAAACTGCGGAGTTTCTATCATCTTCCAAACGATAGCAGCAGGCCAGATGTATGCAGTTCTCTTCTGAGGCCATCCCAGTGGGTCTGTGGGCTTGCAGTAGGGCTTGCGGTGCCCTGCATGTGAGATTTTTAATAAAGACTGTGTCACGGTAGCCATGTGGTTGTTATATCACTTTAAGTAGCACACTGAGTCTTTGGGATGGGGGAGTCTCTTCCACAAGGTTACAGTAATAATGCAATTGCTTCTGCCTCCTAAGACCATCTACCCTGCCCCCCACCACTGGTTTCTATATCTCATTCTTTGCATTGGACATTATATGAAACTCTTATTTATGTATTTAGATCAGCATATAATCTGTTACAGACTGCATTATCAGGATAGAGTCAACTGCTGAAAAAAAAGTCTTTGGGCTGGATCAATGGTTCTGCAGTTAAGAGCACATCCTGTTCTTCCAAAGAAGCCACTTTTGTTCCCAGTACCCTTACTGGGTGGTTTCGCAATGTCCTGTAACTCCAACTGCATGTGATACCATGCCCCCTATGAGCCTCTGTATGCACCTGCTCACACCACACACACACACACACACACACACACACACACAGTCTTTCAAAATTCTTTTTAAAATGTTTAATGGGAAAGAGAAAGGTCAAAGAATCAGTGTTGGAATGACGCCACATGAGAAAAGTTGGATGAGTCATGGCTGGCTTTAAAGGTGGGAGAGCTCATTAGCCAGAATGTGGTCAGTCAAGGGACTCTGGGAAATGCTATCAAAAGCTGTATATATGAAACCTCTTCGCCTGTTAAAATTTAATAAGATTTGGTTGTGCAAACTCTTTTCTCTGTCTGTGGAAGGACCAGAAACACATTATCAATTTTTAACTTTTTTGTTAGTCCTTCAAGAATTGTGTCTGAGGTGTGTGGTCCTATTCACCCCTCCCACAAGTTCTTCCCAGATCTCACCCCTTCCCTACTCATCCGACTTTGTGTCCTATTTTCTTTAAACACTTTGCAAGTAAGGTCCACTTTATGCTGCCCGTATATTCTTGGATGGGAGGCCCTCCTCTGAACCCTGGCTGACTTGCTGTGGCACATACTCTTAAAGAAAATTGACTGTGCATCTCCTAGCAGCTATCAATTTCCAGTAGCTCCTTGACTAGGTGTGGGACTTTAAGAGCACCTCCCCTCTCATGGAGGGATTTGGTCTGGCTTAAGCTTGCATAGGTCGTGTGCGTGCTGTTTGGATCCAATAGGGCAGGTCCACATATGAACACACAGCAACAGGTTCCTAAGGCTGAGTTGGTCTCAACTAAAACCATACAGTATTAAAACATTAACTCATGATGGATATGGCTGTGCCTCATGACTGTAATCCAAGCATTTAGGGAGCTAAGGCAGGAGGATCATGAGTCAACCTGGGCTCCTCTGGGCCACATATGGAAATCCTGTTCGAAACAAGAACAAGCACATTAATCCCAGCCTACCCTGTACGCCTCATTGCAAAGTTGGCCACAATGTATTCTAGCAAGGGGATGAGTGCAGTTCCAAGCTGATCTGTTGGCCATGAGTCTCACATTCCATTGTGAGACTTCAAGAACTTGCTCTCGTAGCTTCCTCTCCTGCTGCTCTTGGGAGTCCTGTGACTTCCATCCAAAGGCCAGCTGATGGCAGCCTTCTGGGAGATGGGGAATATGACCCAATTTCCCTGTCCTTGTCTCTATCCCTATTTGCTGGCCAAATATCAGCTATGAGTAGTCATTGCCTGCCTGCTGACCAGTAGCTCAGAAGTAACACCCAGCTGAATTCGAGCCCTTATTGCCCATCCGCATAAACTATAGCTGACAGAGTTCTATTTTTGTGCTTGTGTGTGTGTCATTGTGTATGTGTGTGGTGTATGTGCGTACTGCATGGGTGTGCCACAGAGGCCATATGGAGGTCAGAGAACAACTTTAAGCGTTAGCCTTCATCTTCCGTCTTGTTTGACATAGTGTTTTTTGTTCTCTGCTGTATCCTGTTGACCAGCTGGCTCATGAGCTCCCAGATGGGAGTTCTCCATCTCCCATCTCTTTGCCGAAGCCCTGGGATTACATACCTGCTCTACCACACCTAGATTTGTGTGAGTTCTGGAGACCCAATCTCAGTTACACATGCTTAGGCATGCTTACTGAGCCATCTCTCCTCCCAGTCAACTAGCTATGCAGCATTAGCTGTGCTACACACTTAGTTACAGTCTCAAGGACCCTGGAGATGCCGGATCCTGCTCGGTAAGATATTTTGAAGGGTGATACCTGGCTAATTTAAGTCCTACCTAGGGTCTCAGAGATAGAGCATGAAGCACGCTGTTGGGGATGCCTGCAGTACAGCTCAGGTTGAAGGAGCGATTCAAAATTCCAATCTGCTCTATTTTACTCACAGGCACTGACAACTCTGGTCTTCAGGAACTTGTCTGTTTACACTAGTGCGGTGGCTGAAATGTGCAGAAAATCAGCGCGGCCTCAAATGCTGTCCTTCCTAATTGGTCCAGGCTGGAAGAGATGTTTGACATCTTCAAATACACGGACTGGATCTCCTGCTTGCAAGCTTTTCTCCAACATAAATAAATGCTGCGCACACACCTACCTAGCCTCACCCAGCACTTTTTAAAAGGTGTGACTGATTGCTCTCTCACCCACATGATGGATATTACTGGAGAATAGATCAGGGAGAAGAGTCTCTGAGACCGGGACCCTGGCTCTCCATTTCTCTCTGCAGCTTCTCCTGCTGTGGTTTCTTTTTTGGAAATAGAACTCCCACTGACATCAAAAAGAATCGTTCTCAAAGTGCCTAGGAACCGCAGGCGGCCAGTGTGGTCCCCCAGTGGCAGACAATGGGTCCCAGATACATTCATTGGCGATCAAATTGGGTTAAATGCTCCCCTTCCAAGCTGGCCTGAAAAAAATTGCCCAACACAAGGTCTTTCATGCATTAGACCTCGAACGAAGGGCAAACCTCAAAGCCTGGCCTAGTTCTAAATTTAGATTAGTAATTTTATCCGAGAGTGGAGCTGTAGAATGAGGGTTGCTGGCGTTCTGTCTCTAAGTGCCTGTGCAGGGGTGTTAGGTCTACATTTCTGCCTTGACAAAGTTTTCTTTTTTTCCTTTTCTTTTTTCTTTTCTTTTTTACCCTTCTGAGGTGTCATGTGGCTATTTCACTTCGAAAAGAGCAAAGGAACAGGAAGCCCGCTTGAAATGTCAAGTCACATGACTGGCAGGCGCCTGAAGTGATCTTTGTAACTCCCCTTGCTCTTAATTCCAGGAACAGTACATGCGCTGTGACAACAGATTGGAACAGACTGTTCGATTTCGGGTCACTGGCTGAATGGCCCCTCTTGCGTGCCGTCTTCTCGAAGGGGACTTGTCCTCTGGTGTCACGTTACATGCCTAGGAGCTACAGAAGCAGAGGTGGAGTGAAGTATTGTTGGTGTGTTTGTGACCAGTGCTAAACCCCTCTCTGTGTCTCTGTGTCCCTGTCTCTGTCTCTCGCTGCTAGTCTCTAGTGTCATTTTTCAGGAGCCAACTACACTGTGCTTTGAGACAGGGTCTCTCCCTGGGGTTTGCCGAGTGGTCTAGGTTGGTTGGCTTGTGAGCCCCTGGGACCCCCCTGTGTCAGTCTCAGTGAGCCCTTGGGATCCCCCTGCGTCACTTGTGCTCCAGCTGACATTTTTCGTTTTTTAATGGGACTACTGGTGACCCTAGCTTGTTTCAAGTTGACGCAACACTGGCCGGCACACCTATCAATAGTGCTATATGATCTGTCAACAACCCATGATGAACACATGGGCTTTAAGGTGGCATCAAACTCAGATTCTCATATTCATGTCGCAATTGTTTTACTTTATACCTTATCTCCCATTAAACCTGTTGGCTAGTTGAATGACTGGATGAGTATCTCATAGGTTCTTTAATTTGGATCTGAAATGACCTCCCCAGAGCCCATGTGTTCATAGGCTGTTGTCAGATCGTGGTACTATGAGTCAGTGTGTTGGCTTGTTTTATGTCAATTTGACACAAGCTAGGGTCATCAGAGAGGAGGGCACCTCAACTGAGTCATAAGATTGGGATGTAGACGGGCCTGTAGGGGCAGCGTTTCTCAACCTGTGGGTCACTACCTCATTTAGGGGGTCAAGTGACTTTTTCACAGGAGTCATATATCAGATATCCTGCATACCAGATATTTACATTATGATTCATAACTATCAAAATTACATTTATGAAGTAGCAATGAAAATAATATTATGGTTGGGGTCATTACAACATGAGGAACTGTATCAAATGGTCTCAGCATTAGGAAGAATGAGAACCACTGCTGTAGGGCATTTTTTTAAAAAAATTAGTGATTGGTGAGGGAGGACCCAGCCAACTGTAGGTGGTGCCATCCCTGGACTGGTTCTACTGGGTTCTAGAAGACAGAAGGCTGAGTAAGCCCGGGAAAGCAAGTCAATAAGGTGCATCCTTCCATGACATCTCTCTGCATCAACTCCTGCCTCTAGGATCCTGCCCTGTTTGAGTTCTAGTCCTGACTTCCTTCAGTGATGGATTACAATACAGAAGTTTAAACCAAATAAACCCTTTCCTCCCCACATTGCTTTTGGCCATAATATTTCATCACAGCAAAAGTAACCCTAACTGAGACAATAGGCGATGGAACCTTTAAGAAGTAGGACACAATGAGAAGCCAGATTATTAAATAGGTGCCCATGAAGGGACTCAATCATCTCTCCTCTCTCTCTACCACCTTCTCTCCTCTCTTTTTCATTCCCAGCCATCAGGTAGAGAGCGGCCTCTTTCCATCACATACTACCTCTATATGGTATACTGTGCTATCATAGGCCAACATCAACAGGGCATTGACTGAGACCCCTGAAATCATGAACTGAGACATAATCTTTTCTCCTTATTCTGTTTGCAGCCTTTTTTTGTTTTAGGTATTTTGTTTAGAGATGTCAACCTAATTCATGAGCACACAAACAAGCACATATTTAAACACATGCATATACACATGCACAAATCCAGACATATATACCAAGACACTTATTCACACATAATATATACACATCACACCTACACAGATACACATAACATATCCACACATACACAAACACATATATAGCACCACACACACACAAACACACACACATACAATAAGGCCACACATCTAAATAAATATAAGTATCCATAGGAATAGAATAATTCATTTATTTTGACTTATCAGCCTTGTAAGGAAGGTTACAGTGGGCAATTGTTCGTGTATTTGCCTAAGTTAAAAATGGTAAAGGTAATGTTGGGGATCCGAATGCAGTGTAATTTAGCACTCCTTCCCTCCTACCTCTCCCATGGTCTCCCAACACCTTCAAATCTATGGCATCTTTTTCTTGGAATATATATTCCTAAATACCTAAGTACAGCCTGCTGAGTTCATTTAGTGTTGTTTGTGTACAGTTCCAGGGCTGGCCACTTGGTATTGGATGAGCAGTTTGGAAGTCTAGACGACTACTTCCTCACCCATGGGGAAGACTAATTCTCCCTCTCCCAGCAGCCACTAGTTGCCTGTAATTTCTGTCTAGGGTTTCGGCCCTGTCATATTTTCCCTTTTCCATTAGCATATCTACTGTCATTGTCTTGTTTAGGTCTTTGCTAGGCGTGAGGTATTATGGGTATGGTTTCTCTGTCATCTCTAGGAGACACAATCTCACAACAGACTTCCTGGTCCTCTAGCTCTGGCAATCTTTCCACCCTCTTCTACCCATATTCCTCCAGCTTTGGATGCAGGAGTTGTGTTGTATCTGTGTGTCGTGTGTATGCATCTGTTGGAATCATGCACCCCACTATCATTTGATCTCTGCATTTTGACCAGTTATGGTTTCCTGTAGTTATCTTGGCCACAGAAAGGACTCTTGACCACTGATTCATCTCTCCGGCACCCTGGACTCACAGTTTTAGACTGGACAGTTTGTCATGATAAGGAGGGAATGGGAGCTGGAGAAGCTTGGTCTGTGGCAGCAGGGATTGTGGCGAGGCTCATTCATATCTCCGTGGATCAAGAGGCAGAGCAAACATCTAGCCTTATATTTCATCACTCAAGTCCCCAGACCTCCCAGAATAACAGCATCAGCCAAGCACCAAGGTGATCAACTGCAGGGCTCCAGAAGGGTTTCAGTTTGGTGAGTTGCGAAAATGTGCTTTATCTGTATCTTTCCCCACCCATCACTTCAGCCTTGCTATCTGGGTATCCCAGTTCACTGTAACCATGGAAGATGTAGATGTTTACATGAAGATTTTCCAGAACCATCCATGTGTTCTAGAGGCAGATCCCAGACTCATCTGTCTTTCTTCTGACCCAAAGAGCAGAGAACAGAGTTTTGATTGAATTGCCTAGTAATTCTATCATGAACGGCACTGTTTTTTTCTCTCCCTTGCACACATTACAGATGGTAACAAGGGAGTTATTTTCAATCAAGGCATGCTACCACGGCAAAGATTTCTCCTAACACTCTGATCCCTTCCTCTGAAATCCATTTCAGATTGGCGGATAAAATGTGATTATATTTACACTTTCCTGACACAATTCAGGCAGCAAAATAACAGCCTGCCAGAGACATTTTTCTTCTTCATATTTAGATATGTCAACGTTGCTATGTCGGGGAACAGGGAGGGGGGAGAGAGGCAGCTTGGACTGGTGATATGTTTTAGTTGGCTCACGAATAGAGATGTTCTGTGTGCCGGTGTCTGTCTATCTCTGTCACAGAGTTCCTGGAATGCCATGCTGAATGGTTTTTGGAACAGTGGCACAGTACAGTAATCGATAGTGCTGTGTGCAAATCGAATTTTGCATTTTTTTTGCCACGACGCAGCCCATAAATTATTTCAACATGAACCTTTAATTGTTTTGGTTTGTGCTCATTATGGGATATACAGGATTTGACTCATCATTACCTTTGTGAATTGTGGTGGTTGTATTTAAAATGGAAGTGTGTTGACTCTGTCCTTTGCTTTACAGGAGCTTCTCAGTTTCAGGTGGTCCCATTTATTAATTGTTTCTCTCAGTGTCTGTG
>LOEQ01000801.1:235872-247091 GCA_001685075.1 Bramus lutescens | reverse complement strand
TCTCTCTCTCTCTCTCTCTCTCTCTCTCTCTCACACACACACACACACACAAGTTGGGCACACAGACATCTGATTTTCTAGGGTCCTTGACAATGTCCTGTGAAAAAGGTGGGAAGTCATTTATTACTGGAGGTGAAAAATGTTTCCACCTCTTCCCTCTCCTGGCTTCCCCATTCCCCATCTTTTTTCAGTGAACCCAAGTGCAATGAATGCAGTCAAGAAGAGTTCCATTTCTTGCCCCAAGTTATCACAGCTACTCAAAGTAGGACATTTCTATTCTTCTTTTTCAAGATTTGTTGCCAGGCGGTGAAGGCGTACGCTTTTAATCACAGCATTCGGGAGGCTTGTTTCCAGAAAACAAATGAAATGTAGTTAAACAAAGGGAATAGTCAACAGGCCAGGCACTTCTGAGACTATGGCAAAGTTACATAACTAATGAAAACAACCTGGTATTGGCTTAAAAACAGACAGGAGGACCGATGGAATCGAATCAAAGACCTGAATATCAGTTCACACACCTACAAACACCTGATTTTCGACATAGAAGCTAAAAATATAAAATAAAAATAAGAAAGCATATTCAGCAAATGGTGCGGGCGTAGCTGGGTATCAACATAAAGAATGCAAATAGATCCATATCTATCACCAAGCACAAATCTCAAGTCCAAATGGATCAAAGACCTCAACATAAAACCAACCACACTGAACCTTATAGAAGAAAAAGTGGGAAGTAAACTTGAATGCATTGGCACAGGAAACCACTTCCTAAATATCACTCCAGTAGCACAGACACTGAGAGCAACAATGAATAAATGGGACCTCCTGAAACTGAGAAGCTTCTGTAAAACAAAGAACATGGTTAACAAGACAAAGCAACAACCTGCAGAATGGGAAAAGATCTTCACCAACCCACTTTAGATGGAGAACTGATCTCTAAAATACACAAAGAACTCAAGAAACTTGACATCAAAAGAACAAATCATCCAATAAAAATGGGATACACACCTAAACAGAGGACTCTAAACAGATGAATCTCAAATGGCTAAAAGACATTAAGATAAGAAAATGCTTATCATCCTTAGCCATCAGAGAAATGAAAATCAAAACAACTCTAAAATTTCATCTTATACCTGTGAGAATGGCCAATATCAAATACACTGATGACAACTTATGCTGGAGAGGATGCAGAGTAAAGGGAACTCTCCTCCATTGCTGGTGGGAGTGCAAACTTGTATATCCACTTTGGAAATCAGTATGGCAATTTCTCAGAAAATGAGCAAACAATTTACCACAGACCCAGCAATAACACTTTTGGATATATACCCAAAGAATGTTCAATGTTCAATCATACCACAAGGACATGTGCTCAACTATGTTCATAGCAGCATTATTCATAATAGCCAGAACCTGGAAATAACCTAGATTCCCCTCAACCAAAGAATGGATAAAGAAAATGTGGTACATTTTACACAATGGAATATCACCCAGCAGTAAATAAATAAATAAATGAATGAATAAATGACATCTTGAAATTTACAGACAAATAGATGGATTTAGAAGAAACCATATTGAGTGAGGTAACCCAGACCCAGAAAGACAAATACAATATGTATTCACTCACAAATGGATTTTAGACATAAAGTAAGAAAAAGCCAGCCTACAATCCACAACCCCAGAGAAGCTAAACAACAAAGAGGACCCTAAGAGAGACAGACCTACATGGATCTAAATAAGAAGGAGAAAAAGACAAGATCTCTTGAGTAAATTGGGAACATGTGGGTCATAGGAGAGGGTAGAAGGGGAGCAGATAAAAATGTATAACGCCACAAAAGCAATAAAAGAAAAAAAGGAAGAGATGAGGGGAGGGAGAGAGAAAAAAAGAGGGGAAAGGAAAGATGGAGCAAGAAAGAAAAGTAAGGAGGAGAAGGGAAGGAAGGAAGAAGGGAAATAAGGAAGGATAAGAAGAGGAAAGGAGGGATAGAGGAGGAGGAAGGAATGAAGAAGGGAAGAATGATGGAGGGGAAATTGATGGATAGAAGAGGTAGGAGGGAAAGAAGGCTAAAAAGATGGAAGGAAAGAGAGAGAAGGGATAGAAGGGAGAACAGAAGAAGAGAGAAGAGGGAGAGGGGAAGAGGAAGAGGAGGAACGAAGATGGGAGGAATAGAAAGAGAAGGAGAGAGAGGGAAGAAGGATGGGGAGACAAATTAGAAAAACCCGGTATCTAGGTACGAAGCAAAGCCAAACAGGAGTATTTCTCAGTCACCAGTAGTGTTCCCTGTAAAGCAGAGATAAATCACTTTAGTCTACATGCCAGAGAATTTATTCTCTTGACAGGCATTACTCCCAAGGATGAAATGTGATCCCAGAACACCCTCTAGCTCTGCACACTTGGAAATTTATGCAGCCACAATGAATGAATGGTTTTTCACTTTCTGCTTGTTGACTCGAGCTCAAATTTGAGAATGGATAAAGCAAGGACACCTTCATTCAGGTTTTGAGAAAGAATGCTGTGCCTTTAGTCTTGCTCGTGGAAAAGCATCACTGTATCTCACAGAAGCTGGGTAATGAAGAGAGCATTGTGGAGTGGGAAAGATGTCCCTGTGCTAAGCAATCAGAATATCTGCCAAAATGTACATACGAAGAAAGGGGGGATTTAAATGCATCACTTAAAATCATAAACATAAGCAAGAAAGACTCTACAAAATACACATTTTTGAATAGTACTGGAGATAATGATGATAGTACAGATCTGTAATCCTAGCCCTTGAGCAGCAAAGGCAGGAAGGCCACAAACTCTAGGTCCCAAGAAAAAAAACAGTGATAATGGGCCAGAGCCAGAGCTCAATTGGTAGAATGCTTCACTAACACACACGAGGCCATCGGTTTTATACCCAACTAACACACATGAGGCCTTGTGTACCTAAGACCCACGAGGCCATGGGTTCTATACCCAGCACTACATAAAATGGGAAGGTGATACATACCTGCCATCCCAGCATGCAGGAGGTGGAGTCAGGAGGATTGGGGTTCAAGGTCTTTCTTGGATACATAGCAAGTTTGAGGCCAGTCTGGAATATGTGAAACCCTGTTTCAAATGACTGCCATGATAGCAATAATGATACAAAAGGAGATACAGGACCTCAGCTTGTCACCACTGCCTGGAAAGTTGGCCTTCTCTCATTCTTTATGAAGTAAAATGTGGGACCCTGGAAGGAAGCGGTGAAGAAAAATAGCCAGTGTTTCATCTTCCCTATCAATATTGCAAAAGCTGTATAGCTGATAAGTCCTGAAATATTGTCACAAGTATATTATGTAAAACAGGATTTTTAAAGGGGTTCAAAGTGGTACCATCTATGATTAGAGAAGGAATTTGGAGGGTGTGATGATTAGCTTTAGTTGTCGGCTTGACACAGACTTATAATTACCTGTAAAGAGCATCTCAGTGAAGGATTGCCAACATCAGTTTGGCCTGTGGCGAGTCTACGAGGGCTTGTCTTGACTGTGCTAATTGAGGTGGGAAGACCCACTCATTTTGGGACAGCACCATTCCCTGGAACTGAGTCCTGAGATTGCATATAAGTCCTGCAAATGAATATGTGTGTGTGTGTGTGTGTGTGTGTGTGTGTTTCATATATGTCTGATATTCTTTTTCAGTCTATGCATTTACTTTAGGTAGCTCATGGACTCACCTCATACAGAAGCTTTGTTTCTGACTTCTATTTTTAAAATATATCAATTTTAGTATTAGTCATTTGAAACTGGGTCTCACGTGGCCCAGGCTGGCTTCAAATTCAGTGTGTAATTGCAGATTTTTTGAACTTCTGGTTTTTCTGCTCCTACCTTCTGAGTGCTTGGATTACATGACCATACACTATTTACTCATGCTGGGATCCAATCCAGGGCTATATTCTTGCTAAACAAGCATTCTAACAACTTAGCCACATTCCAGCTCTGCCATCTGATTTCCAATCTTCTTGCCACTCTACTCTATGCATTTGTCCCCTGTTGCCCAACCCATCAGCTGTAGCACGTACATCTCCCATTCTCTTGTCCTGCTTCCTGCCTGGCTTCATGATTGTGAGGTGCTGTCAAAACTGTGCTGGTCCTATGAAAATAGAGCAGTTGAGAAGTCAGGTGACCATTCTCCTTGGCTGTGATTGGCTGATGGGAAAAGAAGATGAGACTTTCAGGCCACTGACTTTTATTGGACACTCTAGACATTGCTTCACATGCTTTGTGGGAATGGCCCTCTCTGTGCCATACCAGCCCATAGTTCAGGTTCTATTCTTGTTGTGTTTCACTTGCCTCCAAACTGAAACATTCTCTCCTGGAGGGAAACCCATTAAACCTCAGAAGGTTCTAAATGAATGAGCATTAAGACTCAATAAGTAAACAACTCACAGGTCTCAGGAAGTCCCTGAAACTTAACAGACAGATTCACAAGGTTTCTTCCTAAGGACTTCTGAGGAGAAGATATCCTTTGACCTGTTGATCTGCCAACAAATTGTGCAAAAAGATAAAGATTCCTGTGTTTGTGAGAAGTTATCTATGCTAGGCTGGGCTTTCAGTAATGCAGATGCCTTTGAATTGTTCCTGCTTTTGTAAGTAACTCCTCCTCATAGTCATGTAAGTAACCCTTTTCCACACACTCACAAGTAACTCCTCCCACATACTCCGTTAAGTAACCCAAGTAAATGCATTGGTTCACCAAGTTGGGATTTGGTGGTCTCCTTTTGTCTGCTGCTGGTCCCCTTTCTGGAGTGAGCAGACATTTGTTCACGTCCCCAAGACAGTACCACACAACAGCCTACTTTTTGTTACAGTCAAGAAGCTGAACTTCATTAACAGTTATGTGCCTATCTGAGTGCATCCCTTTTGTGGGACAGCTAAATTGGCTGGTTCCAAATCTGAATTTGTAGCTGGTGCTGTGGCATATGGCTATAGTCCAAGAATGTAAGATGGAGAGGTGGGAGGATTAAGAGCTCAGACCTACACAGTGAGTTCTAGTGCAGCCTGTACTACATAAGATCCTATCTTACAAAACAAAAACTGATCAAACAAAAAAATGGTTTTAGATTTACTTAATTTAGTCATTGTTGTGTGTGTGTCTGTCTCTGTGTTTGTGTACGTGTGTGTGTGTGTGTCTTGAGACAGTATCATGTAGGCAGGCTAACCTCAAATTTGCTATGTAGCTGAGGATGACATTGAACTCCTGATCCTCCTGCCTCTCTCTACCTTCCAAGTGCTGGAATTTCAGGCATGCATCAGCATGCTTAGCTTTTTTTCCCCCCTGTTCTTTAAGATGCATTGGTTACAGTGCAATTACTTAGTGGATGACATCCAGTGCATGGCAGCTTACACTGCATAACAAAACAGAGATGGCTGGAGCTGTGTGCTAATAAGCAGGATGGTAAAGAATCAAAAATGATACTGGATATAAAAATAAACCTGCCCTTGAACAATCCATGGTAGGATGTCCATGGATCTGGACTTCAATCTTGATATTATAGTAATTAAGCTCTTTGGTCTTGACTCCCCAGAATTAAAATGGTTTAGCAAATAAACATCACTTTCTTTTACAACTCTGAAGAGTATATATAATATAAAGAAACAAAGCACATTAAAGTTATTTTTCCAATTTTGATGTTTTGCGAATTGCTGAGGTGAATGAGAGAGAAGTGTAGATTTAATGTTAAATACTACAACAATAACTGAACTAAAAGTAAAGTATTCACATATCAAAACTTAACTGGTTACTATCCAACATGAAATGAATTTAGGATGTGTTTGTCTGTTTGGGTTACTGTAATGCTCTATCATAGATGGGTGACTTAAATAGCAAAAATTCATTTATACTGGTTCTAGGGATTGCAGAAGTGCACATTTAAGGTCTCTCTGAAATATTTTTCCTTAACTTATCCACAGCTTTCTGTTTACTGACCCCTTCTTTTGTGTGTTTATGAGGAAAAGAGTACATTCTTTGATGTCTGTTGTTGGTTGTTTTTACTCTTTACTCTTTGTAGCTCCTACTATCCAGCTCCCATAAACCACACAGAGTCTTATTCTTACTTATGAAAGCCCAGTCTTAGCTTGGGTTGTTGCTATCCAGCTTTTCTTAATTTAAATTATCCCATCTATCTTTTGCCTGTGGGCTTTTATCTTTCTGTATACCTTTCTTTACTTCTTTCTCCGTGACCTGCTGTGTAGCTGGGTGGCTGGTCCTGGAGTCTTCCTCTCCTCTGCTTCCTCTTGCTTCTTGATCTCTCTCATCAAAGATTTCTCCTCCTATTTAGTCTCTATGCCTGCCAGCCCCACCTAGCCTTTCTCCTGCNCTCCTGCCTTGCTATTGGCTGTTCAGCTCTTTATTAGACCAATCAGATGTTTTAGACAGGCAGAGAAACACAGCTTCACAGAGTTAAACAAATGCAGCATAAAAGAATGCACCACGAACTTGCATCATTGAACAAATTTCGACAGTATAAACAAATGTAGCAAATCTTAAAATAATATTATACAACAGATGTCTTTTCTTATGTGTAAGATCACAGTCCTATCCTTGAGAGTTACCTTAACTCTCATGAACCCTTAAAGGGCCAGTTTCCAAACAAAGCCCACTGGGAGTTAGAACTTGTTGTATAACTAATCTCCTGCAAAATGAAACTTTCCAGTAAGGTTCAAGAAGTAAACAAAACTCACAAGTCTTAGGAAGCTCCTGGAGCTTGCAAGACTCACAAGGCCCCTCTACAAAGTTACATAGACAGTAATGAGTGCTCAGAAGAGGAGACTGTGATTGAATCACCTGCCAGTTGTGTAGGAGGTTCCAGGGATAAAACTTGTGAGCTACCACCCGTGCTGGGTTGGACATTTCAGTCATCTGTGCTATTACAAACAACTCCAATCAAACTTGCTGCTTTGCTAAACAGGACTTGGCAAAGGTTCTTAGATGTAATCATTGATTTGGTGCGAAGTCAGTGCCCTATCTGGGTGAAGAGATGTTTTTTCGTGTCTTCTTAGGAAAAGTTGCATAACAGAGTTTTACCATGAATTTTGAGACACACAAATATTCACCCTGTAGTATCTTACCATCCATGGAATGAGAACACTAGATCTAGATTAATAAATCTCTCCTAAGAAAAGAGAAGAAAATGCCCTAGTAACGTTGGAAAGTCAAATAACAGAGCAGTGATTTCTGAAACTTCAGTGCTCAGAGAAATCACACAGGGAGACTTATTAAACATAGAATTGAATAAAATTAGCTCCCATATCACTTGTGACCAGAGCTAAAAAAGAGAGTATTTTGATCATATGCTTTGCACTGCCCATAAGAAAATTCTACAGCAATCCCTTCAGGGAACTCCATTTTTTTTTTATTCCACCAATTACTTCTGAAATAAATTTATCATTTCAGTGACAAGGAGACACATTTGGATGATGTTCTCAACTGAATCCTGTCAGTAAATAAGAGTCTTTTCCTCCAATCTCTTTCAGTACAAATTGATGCTATAATGTTAAAACAAACTAGTAAAATCATTAGGCAAGGATTATGGATTATAGAGTATTTCAAAATAAAGACATGTTTGTTTATTCCAAGATGTGCTGAGCAATTAGAACTGTGTGAGCAAAACATTGCCTAACCCAGGTCCTTAGGGGGATCTGCTTTGATAGGGACGAGACATTTGTGATAAGCATAACATTACCTTTTTAAAGAAAGGGCACTTCTCCAAAGCTTGAAATGAAATGTTTTTGTCTTAAGTAGTTTAATCATTCTCCCAGGGCTTGTGTTTATACAATTAATATGCTCAAAAATGCTATTAGTTTTTGTAGGCCAATAGGTTTTATCTAAAAATAGGGAGGCTAATGAGAACTGGATTTGATTAGAAAGTTCTGGGCTGGTGAGATAGTTCAGAGGGTAGAGGTGCTTCCTCTTAAGCCTGGCTGTTCCTAGGACTCGTGATGGAAGGAAAGAATCAGCTTGAAAAGTTGTTCTGTGTTGTCCACACATGTGCCACGGTGCACACCACACACACACACACACACATTCACTCACACACACAGATACATACACACACACACAGATACATACACACACTCACACACACAGATACATACGCACACACACACATGTGCATGCACTCTAAATAAATGTATAACATATGGTTTGAACAAGAGCAAACTTTGCACTGTGTTTTGTTTATACATTCATTTTGCTTAGAGATTCTCAACGAAGCACTTTTGGGTGAGTCCTTCACGGGTCACCTAGTAACCAACTGTGAAAGACAAACCACCCCATGGTAGTTACATTTGACTGTCATCATGTCAGGACTGAGACTCACCTGGGAAACATATGTTCAGGCATTTCTGGAGAGGTCTAATGGAGGAGGAACAATTCACTTTGCAGGAGGTAAGCACATCCCATGGGGCCCTGGACTGAATGAGAAGCAGAAAGCCACTGAGCACCAGGACCATCCATCTTTGCCTCCTGGTCACAGATGCAGCAAGCTCGGTTGCCTCACACTCCTGCCATGCCTTCCCCGCTGTGCTGGACTACACCTTTGAAGTGTGAGCCGAAGCAAGCCTTTGCTTTTTAAAGTTTAGAGAAAGTTGATGCCATAGCAATGAGAAAAGTAACTGATACAGATAATGAGATTAGATATCTTCCGAAGGAAGCTAGAGGCCCCCCCCTTTATGATACGTTCTGATGCTGCTGGCTTCATAGCATCTGGTTTACTCCCTCCTGTGCTACACCCCTTCCCGCAGATCATTGGACCTGCAGTGTTCACTTACAGCCACCAGCTAAAGTCTTGACCGCCATCCTGTGAACTAGGGGGAAGTAACGGAGCTTGCAGGAGGTAGAAGTAGTGGAAGGAGGAAGTTAGGTTTGGGGGGGATGAGCCTTTAATGGCAGACTGACCATGGCCCTTTTCTTCCCCTTTCTTTGCTTCCTGATCCCCACTAGCTGAAGTCTTTCTCTATGCTCCCACCTTACTGCAGGCCCGATAGTTATGGCATCAACTGAATATGGCCTGAAGACTCCAAAACATCAATCAGCACAAACCTTTCCCCCTCCGAAGTTAATCATCTCAGGCATTGTGTTGCAGCGGTTGAGAATATCACTAATGCGCTCACGTACGAAGAGCTAAGATGGAAGGCTATAAGTGCCAGCAAAATGAGTAGACAGAATTCTTGGGCTTAGATATGATGTGAGTGGACCATATTGCTTATTTTTAGTCAGTCAAGTAAGGTATATATTGTTGTCACCTTCCCAGGAGATGTACTTAAATTCCTAAAGTACTCCTGTTTGACTGAATTTAATCATTGAAACTAAAAATATAGTCACCATTTATGTTTGTCTCCCATTAGAGGTGACTGACCACCCAGACTTGTGATGTTTTATAGAGACCTATCTTGAACCCCGTTGTCTATTTTTACATCCTATTGGATCACATTAATGGAAATATAGTTCAGAATCCAGTACATGTCAATCACCCCTAATGCTATCAGGCATCCCACAGGCAAGTTTATGTATTTGATCTGAGCTCTACCATGTCTCCCCTGCAAGGCATCTTTTCATCCATCTATCCATTTATTCAAGAAGCTTCAGCTCTACACTGAGGGAAACAGAAAGCCAGCCATCCTCTCATGGGTCCCAATCCATTATCCCACAGTGTTTATATCAGAAGGAAAGGCAGAATGCAGATGGAGCTATTCAGAGGTTTGGTGAGCAGTCCCAGCAGTCTTGGTTATGTCCATAGCAATGTCACTTGACTTGAATCCTGTTTCCTTTGACTTTGGGGTGGGGTGGGGTCTTTGCCGTGGGCCAAGGAGCAATAGAGTCAACTGACCATTGCCTGAAATCTCTAAAGTGCTGGCCAACACAGACCTTGTCTCCTTATAAACTTAATTACCTCCCACACTTCGTTACAGTGATTGAAAGCTGATTAATGTACTTAGCTTGTTATGGATTGCCCAGCTAATTCTGCTCTCTGTTTCTTTCCCTGGAAGATGTGAGAACCATAGGATATGTAACTAGCAGGAAATCATTAAAGATCCACTGTTTCTTAGTATCAAAGAGATCTGGGATCAAAGAGACCCGAATCCTCTGATGACTTCCTTCATCCTTCCTCCAGCCTCGTTTATATCCCAGTCAATGGGTCTCCAAGCATCATCATATATGTGAATGCCCATTGCACTCACTGGGTCTTTGGGAGCTCACCACTGGCTATATGACGTCACTGCAACAACACTTGTGTTAAGATATCCAACTCCAGATAAAGGTCTTTCATCATGGCTGTGCTACTTTCCCGGTGTTAACAAATTAAAGAAGAAAAAAAACCCAAGCCACAATATTTGACATAAATGAATGCATTAGGTTATGGTTCCTTTAGTTTCTATTTTCTCTCCCAGAAATCAGGCTACACCCCACCATGTGGTCTTTTACCCCCTAGGTGTTGTGTCCTTGTAGCCTTCACAGTGTTCTCTCTCTTCTCTCTCTCTCTCTCTCTCTCTCTCTCTCTCTCTCTCTCTCTCTCCTCTTTATACCTGTGAGAAAGACCAGCATCTCTGATACCCGGATTAGAATTTTGTGCTCTTGTTTATGGACTTCCTCCTTGTCAGAGGCCACACAGGCTAGGTCACTTAGGATCTTCCCCTAGCCTTTCTGAAAACCTGTGAGAACCAGAAACTTCTCTTTGACTTAGGGATTTGATGGCTTTCATTTAAAGACCCCAAATTGCTACCTAGGGCCACGATACTTTTGCTCCTGCTGGCCTCCTTTCTTAAGGTCCCATCATGGATTTGAGTCTGCAAATTGCTTAACCAAGCTCTCATGAAAGTTAATTGCATGCCTGCTCTTTTCTGCAAAACTGGAGGGATTCCATTTTGAGTGAGCATAGAATTCCAATTTCAATCACGGTGGGACAACGGAGGCAGTAACAATTAATTGAACCAAAGTCTGTGTTCTTGTGCTTACAGTATGGATGTGGCTGTCTGTGGTTGAACATTTGCCTGTTATACTAGGCCTTGGGTTCTGTCCTCAGTACTGTGAAAAGCAAGGAAGGACCGGGAGGAGGTGGGGAGAGAAGGAAGAGGGAAGGAAGATGTTAATGTAAGGGAGGTAATGGAAAGAAAAAAATTGATAACACTTTAACCAAACAAAAACAGAGATCATGGGGCTGGAGAGATGGCTCAGCAGTTAAGAGCATTGCCTGTTCTTCCAAAGG
>LOEQ01000801.1:205089-228612 GCA_001685075.1 Bramus lutescens | reverse complement strand
GGTGTGGCTCAGTGGTAGAGCCCCTGCCTAGAATCCCCCAGTGAGGGGCTGGAGCATGGCTTAGTGGTACAGCACTTGTCTGTCATGCACAAGGTCCTAGGTTCAATTCTCAGCACAAAAACAAACAAAACAAAACAAGAAAAGATTAAAGGATTTAAAAATGAACCAATGAGAATGATAATTTGTAATTAAAGAGTTCAAGTTCTTATGAAGTACTTTACACTTTAATTAAATGGCATGCAAATAATAAAATTTACTTGGGGACAAAAATTAAAGATCAGCCTTTCTAATGGCACTCAGGGAACAACCCAAAGCTGGCAGATATTGAATTTTCTTGAAGTCATTCAACTCACGAGTGAAAGAAACTGCAGTGGGTGAGGCCTGTGCATGTAGGACATCTTCCCTGAGGCTCCCCATTGCCTAGAACTCCAGGTGTTAGGATTTTAGACTTAGCAGATAGCTCAGAATGTAAGAGAGGAGATGACGTCCAAAAGGAAGGCTATATAGAAATTTAAGTCTTCATATCTTCATAGGTTCTAGTTTCATTTTCTTGATGCAACAGATACCATGACAAAAAACAACAACAACAACAACAACAACAACAACAACAACAAAACAAATTAGAGGACCAAAGGTTATTTGGTTTGCATTTTAAGCCATAGTCTCTCATTGAGGGAAGTCAGGGCAGGAACTCAGTCAACAACAGCAAGGCAGAAATAATGGAAGAACAGTACTTGCTGGCTCATTCACTGACTCACTTTTAGCTATTTTTCTTAGACAAACCAGGACCACCTACCTGGGAAATGGTGCCACTCACAATAGCCAGACCCTCCTCTGTCTATTAATAATCAAGACCATCCCCCATAAATAGCCCACAGGCCAGTTTGACCTGGACAATCTCTCAGTCGAGACTGTCTTCTCTGGTGAATTTAGGTTGTGACTAGCTGACAGTTAAAGCTAGTGAGGGCACCATGCAAGCTACCTTCAAATACTGGGCCGACACATCCATTAGGCTTATGTTGGGAAAATATAAAGACCTCTGGCAGCAAGCAGCAGGTGTTAGGTTATTATAAAAACATTTAAGGAAAGGAGTCTCAGTTGTGGGACTGGAGAGATGACCCAACACTTAAGAGTACTTCTTAGAGGACTCCAGTTCGGTTTCCAGCTCCCATGTCAGGCAGGACACAAGCACCTGTAACTCCAGGTCCAGGGGATCTCATGACATCTTCTGGCCTCTGTGGGCACTTGCACATGCATGCCATACAGACACATACATGTACATACACACATATTAAATGAGAATAAATATTTTCAAGTACTACACAAAACAAAGAGACAAAAAATCTCAGTTGTGACATGTCAGAGGAGAGAAAGAGACTTTACTTTCCCAATTACTAAGGTTTGATTCTATGTCCTGGTTAGCTTTAACTATCAACTTGACATAACCAAAAAATTATCTGGGAAGAGAATCTGGATTGGAAATTTTCCTAGTTTAGATTGGTCGGTGGTCATGTCTGTAGATTATTTTCTTGATTGTTAATTGATGTAGGAGAGCCTAGCCCACTGTATAGGAAAGCGAGCTAAGTACAAATCTGTCTGCAGCCAGTAAGCAGCACTCTCTGTGGATCGAGCCGTACCACTTCAGCTATAAAGTGAGTTCTTTGGTTAGAGGCAATGCTGTGTGGGATAGCATGCTGGCCAATCTTCAAGTTCCTGACTTGACTTCCCTGTTATTGACTATGACGTGGTATTGCCTGCCAAATAAAACCTTTCTCCTTCAAAGTAGCTTTTGGTCAGGGCATTTTACAACAGCATAGGAATGGAACTAGGATAGCCTGAGATCAAAAGAAATCAAATAGGCATACCCTACTAAAGGATAAAATAAAACATTGATATGCTCAAAGTCATTAGCCTGCAATGAAATCATTCATTAGACCAAAAAAGCAACTCATCAATGAAAATAGCAGAATTTTGTTCATTGTAACTCCCACAGTGTTCAGTCAGTACACAATAAACAATTACTGGACATGGAAAGAACAAGAAAATGCAATCTACAGTTGAGAGGAAAATCAATCAATAGATGAAGACCAAAGATAGTCTCAATGTTATAATCAACAAACAAAGGCTTTCAAGAAGTGAGTATACAATCAATGATGTAAAGTAAAAAGATAAATGCAGCTGAGCAGAATTGGAATATTTTTAGAGAAAAGAAACTACTAAAAAATAAATTTTAAGTGCTAGAACTTCAAAGAAAAACAGTGTTTGAAATACCAGTTTTACTGAAAGAACCAAATAACATTAGATGCAAAGAAAAAAGGTATTTTGACTTTGGAAGGAGGTGTAATATTGAAAGAAACTTGAAAAAAATTTCAATATATGTATTACAACATGTATAAATAAAGTCCTAGAAGAAGAGACTAGAGATTAAAGGCTTGAAAAACTATTGGAAGAAATTAGTGGGCATAAAAGATTGCTATGAATTCAAGATCAGCATGGGCTACATTGTGAGACACAGTCTTAAAAAACAACAAATACTTTAAAAATTAAATTGAAAGAAACATGTGAGTACATCAACACGATTATGCTGTGGGAAACCAAAGATAAAAATGATGACTCCAAAGCATCCAAAAAGAAGCAACAGGCATACAGGGGAACAATGACAGTCAGAAGAAAATGGAACTGTCTACCTGAAATTCTACACCTATTAAAATTATTCTACAAACAGGAAAGACAAAATAAAGGCCTCCCAGATTAGGAAAAAAATCAAGAGAAACCATACTCAGCAGACTTGAATGAAAATACACACCAATTTTTTTCTTTTGGTTGTGAGTTAACTGATTTCATGTCTCATTTTAGCTCATGATTTTGGAGGAAGTTAAGTTTATCATTGTAGGAGAAGCCAGGTTTGAACCCTACTCCATCCATAGGAGGGGTAATGTGTTGTAACATGTTTTCATGGTGGGAAACAAGGAAGCAAAGAAATCAGGTTGAAATCAACATTAGGAATACCCTTCCAATACCTCTCAGTGGCCTATTTCCACAGTCTATACATTGACTTCCCAAAGACTCAGCAAGCCTTCCCTATAGCACAACAAAGTGGGAACTGGGTGTTCAAAATACAAGCAGCGTGGGGATGATTCTCAGATTAATACTGTAGCAGGTTGGAAGTCAATGAAATCAGACAGAGTCTTAGGTCTGTATAAAGGAATAAAGAACATTCTACTTGATACGTACAGTTAATCTTCAACCATTGTAGATGATGTATTTGAGAAGTCCCTTGCTCCCTAAAGTTTACCTGAAACTGTAAAATCACCGTAAAAGTCGGTTGTGGGAAATATTTTAGCTACATGAGGCACGCATTCCTAGGTACATTAGGAACGTTTTTGCTTCCCGTGACAAAATACCTGAGAAACACAGCTAAAGAGTGAAAGGGTTTGCTTTGGCTCACAGTTTAAGGGTACAGTCCATCATGGTGGGGAAGACATGGCGGCAGGAGCATGATGAAGTTGACCACATTTCATCGTTGTCAGGAAGCAGAGAGAGATGGATGCTGGTGCTCAACTCACCTCCTCTTTTGTATACAGTCCAGGAATCTGGCCCATGGAGTGTTCAGGGTGTATCTTTCCACCTCAATCAGCCTAATCTAAAACCTCCCTCACAGACATGTCCAAGGTTCAGCAGGTTGATGATGTCGTCAAGACTGGACAAGATAGCATTGCCTTATTGTTTGAGGTTTTATACTACAAACAAACAAATAAATAAATAAATAAATAAAGTTGCACCAGTAGTCTGGGAACAGAGAGGGAGCAAGATTAGGGCTAGGCTACAAAATCTCCAAACCTGCTCCTCGGTGGCACATTATCCTCAGCGAAGCTCCACCACTAAAGGCTCTGTAAAGTTCTCAGACAACACTGTTATATAGTTCAAACATATAAGCCTGTGGGAGACAGTTCACATTCAAATCTCAATATGTCTTGTTGGTCCTAAGTGCATCCTATCTGGGATGGGTGTTTCTGAGAACACACACCAACTATGTAAGCTTCATTCAAGTATGACTTAGAGCATATTGGCCATGAAATCAGTGCTTGTGTATCAACAAGACAGTCCCAGAAATGTGTTACACATAAAGACACCTGAAACAAGATTACATTCTGGAAATTTTGTGATGAAAGGCCTATAGGAAGATAGCCTTGTATTTTCTTCAGGAATAGAAGTTACTACGTGAATACCGCTTTATAAAGTATATAGACACAAAATATATAATAGCAACAATGGTCAAATGTTGGAGCAATGATGCACTAGTTGTATAATTCTAATGTTTCATATGCTTTCATAAGTGTTTTGTGGTGGGGTGCATATTGTAATAATTCCCAGAATACACACCACAAATGAATAGGAAAAAGCATATCATGAATAAATTAGATGGGTTAATGTTTTAGTTAGGGTTCCTATTTCTGTGAGAAAGCACCATTATCAATCGTAATATGGGGAGGAAAGGGTTTATTTCATGATATACTTCCTGGTCAGAATCTATCTTGAAAGAAATTCAGGGCAAAGACTCAAGACAGGACCTAGGAGGCAGGACTGAAGCAGAAATAGGATTATTGGCTTGCTCCTCATGGCTATCTCAACCTGCTTTCTTATACAACTTAAGCCCACCTACTTTAGGAGCGGCATCATCCTCCCCTGAGAGGAGCCCACCCATATTAATCACCAATTAAGGAAGTGCCCCAAGGCTTGCCTATTGTCTTATGGAAGCATTTTCTCAATTGTGCTTTCTTCTTAGCTAACTCTTTCAAGGTGATAAGCCAACAAATAAATAAAACAACTAAAACAAACAACAAAACAAGCCAGATTTGGTGGTGCATACCTTTAGCCCTAACACCTGGGAGGGAGACGAGTAGATTTCTGTTTGAACTTCTGTTGTGGATTTTTAAGGCCAGCCTGCTCTACATAGAGAGCTCTGGAATAGCCATGGTAACATAGTGAGATCCTATCTCAAAACAAAACAAAAAGTCCAGGACAGTTAAAAAAATACAATATTGAAGGCATTTTTTGACTAATTAAAAGTAAGTTCAGAGATATGCAAACTAACTTCAGAGAAATAAAAACAGACTTCAAACAAAGATCAGGATGCTAAGACTAACTAACCTAACCCCTATAAAGTAATGGAATATGCATTGCATTAAATGTAAAAAACAAACAAACAAAAACCTCCCTGTTGCTGCTTCTACAGGGTTATCATCTTTGATCTGGGGGAGTTTGTAGTGATAAAGGTATTTAGGGGCCACCAACTTTCCAGGGGGAAGCCTCTCACCTGTACTCTGTAAGTCTATAAACTTATTTACAAACAAACAATACAAAACAAAGAAGAAGAAAAAGAACACCAGATTATTGGTCACTGTCCCAGAATGGTGACCAAACACCTGATAGAAACATTTTAAGGGAAGTTCCACTTTCCATTTTGTTACTATTGTTAAACACCATGATCAAAGCAACTTAAGGGGAGGAAAGGTCTTTATTTGGCTTACATGTCCAGGTCATACTCCATCATTGATGGAAGTGAGGACAGGAGCTCAAGCAAGCAATGGAAGCAGAAACAATAGAGGAACACTGCTTGCTAGCTGGCTCACTGTTGTGTGATACTGTAACTGAGGCAATGTAAAGAAACATCTGTTCATCTAAGATAGGGAATCAATGACAAAACAAAAGTAAGAGCATCAAAGTTCACCTTGGTGAAACAGGTTTTACTTGGCCTCCTTACAGAAGCGTTTTAAAGGCTGCTGCATCGCTGCGCTGCATCACTAAAAGCCCAGGCTGGCATGAAGAACAGCTCAAGAAAGCTGGAAACCTGGGGATCATCACACAACCTGCAGGCAAGGCAGTTCAACAGACTAGAGAGTGTCTTCTTCCAGAGACCTCACTCAGCCGGCCTGATCCTCTTCTAAGCAGCACACCTTGTCTGAGAATCTCTCTTTCAAGGTCTCATTGCTTATGAACGCTGGGGAAGGGAGGGCCTTAGTGAATCTGGTCAGTTTCAGGAACTTCCTGAAACTATTTTAAGTTGTTTATTTCTTGAGCTTAATGAGCTTTCCTGGGTGATGGAATGTTTCACCTCCCCTTAGAACATCCTACTGTTTTATATACTTGTAAAAATACTGCCTTAAAGTACGCTTTCGTCCCCTTTAATATCCAATGTGTGAAGGAGTTTTCCTTTAAGAGGGAAGATTTTAATCTCAAAGGAAACTGATATAAACACTGCTCACTGGTTCAAGTTCAGGTATCCTACTTACATAGCCCAAGACCACCTGCCTAGAAAGTGGTGTCCCCCACAGAAGACTGGGCCATTCTACATCAACTAAAACTCAAGATCATCCCTCAGGGACATGTCCCCATGGATTAATCTGATTTGCAAAATCCCAGTTGAGACTCCTTTCTCAGGTGACACAAGGTTGTTTCAAGTTGATAATTAAAACTAACTGGGGTAGGAAAAAAGAGTTATTTTGGTTCACAGTTTCAGTAGACTGGAATCTATCACAGTGATAAAAACGGAATAGCTCTGCTCATGATGGTAGGAGCCTGAGGCCACAGTTATTTATGTAGTGCAGAATCAAGAAGCAGAGACTAGTTAGAACCAGGAGTGAGTAAAATCTTCAAATATCCATCTCTAGTGACCTACTTCTACCCACGAAGACTCTCTTACAAGGGCTCCCACAGCCTTCAAAATAGTGCTACAAAATGAGAACTCAGTGTTTAGAACATGGACCTATGGAAGACAGTTCAGATTCAAACCACTACTGGATAAATAACAAAAGCAACAAAAAGATGATAAGTAAGTAAATGAATGAACTATTTCAGAAAAATATTTGTCCAGTGTGGGATGGGGAGTAGCTCAATGTTTGGCTAGTACGTATAAAGTCCTGGGTTCCAACCTCAGCACCATATAAAGCAGCCATGATGGTTTACACATGTACTCCCAGCAATCATGAAATTGGAGGCAGAAGAATCAAAACTGCTTTGTCATCATTGGGTACCTGCTAAGTACTGGCACCCCATCTGGGCCACACGTGACCCAGTGTAAAAAAAATTATGCAATGGGTTAAGTAAACACTTTTTGTCATTGCTAGAAACACGTAAGGAACCATGCCTCCCACTTTCAATTCAAACTGTGTATTGGTGGGTCCAATCTCACTCTTGGTTCTTAAGATGAAAATGTCACTCAGATGTGGTATTTATAATGCTTTCTCTTGATGTACAATGATTGTACAAAGCACAAACACATGACCTAAATATGCTAGTGTGCAGCCTGGTATATACTTTTCACTGGAATTTTTATGGGAAAACAAGCTCTTTGCTTTTATGTGTCAGAGATGATGAAATATAAACCTGGGTTTGCTGGGAGACTTCGGTGCCTTTTTGATCCTCAGGCTTGACGGCAAGTACATTTACACACTGAGTCATCTTGCTGTCTCCCACAAATATGTTTTGATACTATGATTTTTAGCCACTGGATTCAAGCATGCTTGATACCTTATAAGTTGTCTTTTCAGTTATTCAAGCAAAAAGATTTCTCTATATATCAACATCTATTTATATATATATATCCCTGTTTTATTTCTATCATTTGTAGCTGGTAGATACACAGCAAACAAATCATTTTCCAAATGATCAAAATCAATTGAAACACAACAGAACCATTGAATGAGCTTGCTTATAAATTCGAGCCCACTTCATTCATCCATGAGAAATCCTTGCAAACTCATAAACCACAAATTATTACAGAGAGCTGGCTTCCACATTTAAAAGTGATGGATATCCTTCATAAAACACTGTGCCCTCCAGTTCTCACATAACAGATTATGAAGCTCCCAGAGGATGTGATCAAAACCAGCAAGTTTCCTTCTAGCTGTTGTCCTTAATAGCATCTTTTTAATTATTATAATTTATGGATATTGTGTGTGGGTGTATGCACATGAGTACAGGTACCCATGGGGGTCAGAATGTGGCACTGAATCCCTTGGAGCTGGAGTTGTAAGTGGCTGTGAGTCACCCAGTGTGGGTTCTGAGAATCAACCTCTGGTTCCCTGCAAGAACAATACACATTCTTAATCACTGAGCCATCTCTTTGTCCACTGGCTGTTGTCCTTAGAAAGAGTGTTTGCTTTTGTCCTAGCTGAGGCATTGTTTATCTCTTTGGTTCTATATGTAGTGATCTTTACTACATTCTTTTTCACTTCTTGGGAACCATAACTACTTATATACATAGAAACCAAAGCACAGTTGGTTTCACATAGCGCCCCATTTTCTTGTCATTGATGTTTTGAGAAATTTGACAAAATTAAGAAATTCCATAACAATAAAAATATCTCCTAAGCTTCAAATGTTACTTCTCAGAAGAAGGATTTTTTTCATTTGTCTTATTTTTTTTGTAATGAAATATGTGTTTTTTTCGGGACTGAAAATGAGATTGCCTATGCTTTACAGTCTTCTGTGGATCTTGTATTTTCATGTAATGGGAAAGCATGATTTCTGCAACTGTTCATTATCACAGAGACAGATAAGACTGGAGAGTCAGCTGATTAATAAGGTAACATCAATGAAGGTATGGTATGTTGTTCAACATTCACCTTGCACTCCTTTCAAGAAACTGTCTTAGAGACTGGGATATCACACATAGGTAGAGCGTTTGCCTAGAATCCCCCAATGAGGGGTGGGAAGTGTGATTCAGCAGTCAAGAGCTTGCTTAAAATCCCTCTATGAGGTACTGGGTGTGCTGTTTAGCAGTAGAATGGCTGCTTAGATGTCCTTAGTGAGGGTCTAGAGGTAGTGCTCAGGGATAGAGTGCCTAGAACCCCTAAAGAAAAGATGGAGAGAAGGGACAAGAGTTGAGACCTTACCTAGAATCCTGCAGTAAGAGGTTGATTACATGACTCAGACTGCCCACCTTGAATTCACAAGGTTCTGGGGTTCATTTACAGCACCACGATAAAAGGGCAAAGAGAAATAAAGGAAAGAAGGAGGGAGGGAGGGAGGGAGAAGGAAGTTGAGGAGGAAGGGANTGAGGTTTTTCTGGTACAAGTAATATGGTTCCCATGCCATCCGTTTACTCATATAGAAATGCTTTTGTTTGATGGTTGGATTGAATATATATTGAGATGGAATTATGCCCAGAGTATGATGGGAAATCACATTCTATACCTCACAAATCCAAATAAGGCAGCTTTAGGGAGTGGAATTGGGATTCTGAGGAGGAGGCACTCAGCTGGATGGAAGTATGGAGTGTTAGCAGGGCTTGGTCCAAGGTTGGGGCTGATTAGAGATTTGGTGGGGGCAAACCTAAGGAGCTGATCAGTCTTGGTCATTTACACCATCCCAAAGATGAAAGCTCACTTCCCCTTTTGTCAATGTAAATGACTATTGAGAGAATTATGTCCCTTGGGAGAAGTCAGCAATAGCTACCCTCGACTTACAAGATCCCAATAGCAAATCAAAGTAAAAGTCTACCAGCATTCATCCTGGATAACTAAAGAATTTATTTGGCTTACTTATAGAGCATGCGTAAGGTGTTCCCAACAAGGGTTAAAGAGGATACAGAGTAGCCATACTTGGAAAGTCTGTACCCAGCATGGTTAATGGCTTCCCCACAGTCACATAGATAGAGCCCTTCTCAATTAACCCTTCAAGCCTGCATACTGTTGCACTTTCCAAGACCCAACGCTACATGAGGTTAGGGCAGAATTGCTTAAAATGACTAAGATGTGCCCCTGGAATCTGATAGAAGACAATGGCTCTCTTCAACCTCTCCTTCTATCAGAGACCATTAGGAGTCAACAAACCAGGCTATGATGATCTCTACAAGAAGCCACTGCTGATGGGATAAGGATGGAGTTTGCTTTGCTCAGAGGGCCACATTTGGCAACAAAGCCTTATGTTGTCTCAGTCCTGGTCCTGAGTGTGAGAAAGCAGAAAGAAAATATTGTAAGCAACTGTAAAAACCAGAGAGGTGGAAATGGATGTCAAGAGAGGAGAGAGACGTCAACATTTGTAATTACAGCAAAGAACAAGGGATGGACTTGGAGATATGGAAGATGAGAGTAGGTAAGTGAGCTGCTGTCTGAATGGGAAGGGACGAACAAGGTTTGCTGAAGCTCTTTAACTAGATATAGTGGGCAAAGGGCAGAATCAGATCACTCAAGGTCAAGGCTGTTTTGAAAGGTCACTGTAATAAATCACTATGGAAAATGGCATGTAAGAGATGCCTAAAGCCAGACTGACCCACAGCAGCCTTGAAAACTGTTCATGGAACAGTGGCTGGGTGTCTTGGGGGAGGTCATATGTCACACACTGGCTTCTAGGCTGGCCAAAGGGAATTGGTTAGAATACAACTAAGGACAGCCAGACTTAGATGCCCGTGAAGAGATGAGTGGTTAATGAAAGGTGCGATATATACACAATGGGATTTCATTCAGGGCATTTGGAGGAAAAAATGGATGGAGCTGGAAATTATTTTCTTAAGCAAAGTATCCCAGTCCCATGCTGTATTTTTCCTGTATTAAAGTCCTAGATTTTTGATTTGTGTGTGTGTGTGGGGGGGGAGCAGTGATAGATCATGAATCAAATATAAAGAAACAAGTGATATGGGAATGGAGCCAAATGGGATTGCAAGGGGTAGGGGAAAGGGTGGGGGGAAGGGCATGCCTGAGGATCTTCACCATGGTGATGACAGTGCTTTGTATGCTAATCTAAAGTTGGACCAAACAAAGGTAAAGAGAAAGGGGATGGAGAGATGACTCAGCAATGAAGAGTGCTTACTGATCGTGCAGAAGACTCGAGTTCAGTCCCCGGCACCCACGGCACCCACGGCAGCTCACTGCTCCTTGGAAAGCTCAGGTCCAAGGAATCTGATGCCCTCGTTTGTCCTTCACAGGCACTGCACTCGCATGGACGTACCTACCTCTCCCCCAATATATATACTCATAATTGAAACATGAAAACGAATCGTATTAAAAGAAACTTCTTTAAAAGTAAAGAATAAAAAGGAAAGCTGAAAATGTCTAGCTTAAAATACCACAATACGGGAGTTCAGATAGTCCTGTTTCTTAATTTTTAAAAATTCAGTTGAGCAGTTCTTTGTCATTCTGGTAGTCTAGCACACAGAGCTGGGCCTAATCTCTTTTTTGTATTTTCACAGGTGGCCACTAAGACTAGAGGAGGGAAATGGGATTTCATCAGGTAGTTGAAGCATTTTAGATCAGGAAACACACACGCGCACTCACTCACATACACGTACACACACCTCCATATATCCGAGTGCCTACGTCTAATCTTTCTTGGCTGTCTTTCCCCAGTTTTGCTTTAGAACAAAAGGCAGACTTGTCCCTGGAAACCTGGTGCCAATGTCGGCTCAAGATGACAACCGCCTGATTTTGAAAATTCATGTAAGTTATCCCCAGGGCCTTACCATTTTCTACAACCTTTATTTGAAAATCAAGGGTTTGTGTGTAATCTCCTAGGGCTAGACTAATGAAAATGTGATGCATCTTAAAACGACAGTAAGATGCACACTATAAACCCCTTGACCAGGACAGCCAAATGTCAACCTCTTACTGCTTGTCTTCAAGGCTGTTTGCTTCTCATCAGTGAGCATCTAAATGCCTGTTTATCTTCTTTTAAATAGTTATCCTCATTTCTTTCTTACTTTTGAAATTATTTTGTTACAAAATCACTCCTTTCCCTTTTCTTTCTCCAAATCTTCGTCTCCTAGTCGCCTTCAAATCCATGGTCTCTTTTTGATTTTTAACTAATTGTTATTGTATGCATATATGCTTATGCATATGTAGTACTAAATATAACTTGTTTAATCTGCCCAAGGCTACCTGTATGTGTGTTTTCAGGGCTGACTATTTAGCACTGGAGAATCAATTAGTGTGCTCTTCCCTGGGGAAGACTACCTCTCCCATTCCCAGATTTCTTCAGTAGCCTATAGTTATATGTGTAAGGTTGAGGTCTCATGGGCTTTGCTCGATCCAGTTTGGCATGTTGGTTATAATTGCATGTATACATACTTGTATAGGAAACATTCCATTATAGAGATACATGCATATCCATATTTACTGCTGCTCTATTTAAAATAGCAAGGAAATGGAAACAGCTCTGATGAATAGATAATGGAAATGTGGTACATATAAACAATGGGATTTTATTCAGCTATAATCAAAAATAAAGTTGTAAAATTTGCAGAAAAACAGATGGGATGGGAAAATATATTAATGTTACTTGAGATCAGAAATACATAGTGTGTTCTTTCTCATTAGCAGATTCTAGTTTTTGATTTTAAAATGTAGATGTATTTATTTTATTGTATGAGACTTTTGCCTGTATGTGTGCATATGTGCTGCATGTGTGTAGTGCTTGCAGAAGTTAGAAGAGGGCATTGAAGTCCCCAGAACTGGAGTTCTGTGTGGATACTGGGAACCAAACTGGGGTCTTTTGTCAGAGCAACAAGTGCTCTTAACAATTTGTGGTTCTTATACATATGTGTTTATGTAATGGTGAATATGGTCACGGACTAAAACTAGGTTATGAGAAGAGGAAAGAGTCTGTAAGGGTGGTGATGAGGAGAATTATAGGTGATGAGGAGGAACACAGAGCACGCCCGAAGTGAAAGTGGGAGGAGCGTACTAAGGGAGGAATGGTGTAAGCTAGAATGGGGAGACAGTGGAGCAGAGAAGAGAGGGCATGGGGGAGGAGCAACTGAAACACATTACATAGGAAAATACTGAAAGGAGACCTATTACTTCCTGTGTCAGGTATATACCATAATGTTGCTAATTAAAATGTATTAAATGTACTAGTGTGTGCGTCCACGTGTGTGCATGTGTGTATGATTACGTACTATAGTATATTACATCCAAAGTAAGGTGGCACGGCTCAAGATTGATATCAAAGGCAATGCACTGAAATCTGAGTAATTTTGTTCTTCATTTCACTACCTGTTATCAGATTGTGCATGTTTAGAAATTACATTCTCAGTTGTAAGCATTAACAAAATCAATTTCTTTTTATTTCTTTGATCTTTCCCCCCACCCTGTGTATTAAGCTCTCTTAAGAGAGTTGTGGCTCTCAGCACACTCCGCCATAATTATAGGTTTCCCCCAAGCTTAGTGCTATACACATGTCAGCACTGAAGAAAGTGTGATAAGGTAATCATGAGTTAAAGGCCAGCCTGGGCTACATAGGAAGACTTTGTCTCAAAACAGACTAAGGCACATGCATCTGTCTTGTCTCTTAGAATTTTTATGAGATTGGGATCTATGTGAGGACAGAGACTTGAACTGTTTCACGTGAGCAGACACAGGTATTGCCACATGAATGCTATATGAATGTACACATAGGAGACTGAATGAAGCATCCTGTCCCCAAGAATGAAGCTTTATTATTGTAAATCTTCTTATATCAAGTGGCCGGGGAAGTGGCTCAGGTGGTAAAGTTCCAGATGCGCAAGATTTCAGTTTATGACATTCTTATAAAAGCCATACATAGAGGACTGCATTTACAATTCTGTCACTGGGCACTTGGAGATAGGAGACTGTGAGATTCACTGGCCTGTGAATACAGCATAGTTGGCAATTCCAAGGTCCTATTGAGATACCCATTCTCAAAAAATCATCTAGACAACTGAGGAGCAACACTCAAGGTTGACCTCTTGTTGTTGGACTTAGATACAAGAAGCCAAGTTTGACCTCTCTTCCTTAAGAAGCCAATTAAAAAAGTCAAATCAATAGTGAAGGGCCAAAAGAGGAGTTGTATTCACATTGTGACCACATTTGGAAGAGGGGTAAAAAGTTCCAGCAATACCTCAAATCTGTCTTCATGGTCCTGACATGCAGTTAAGGTTTGAGTATAGGACCAGAGGTATGCATGTCTCAGCAGGTATCATTCTTTTGGCTCTACTCTCCTGAAAGGTGGCCCGATAAGCTGTAAATCTCTTTTGGAAGAAAGGTTCCCATCTGGCCAGTCCAGGCTTCTTTTCTTCTAGTATGAGATTCCTGGGGGAATTTTAATTTCTTAGAGTCCATTATTTCAATAACCTGTGAGCCCGAGTTGGGGACACAACTGTCTTTGAAGAATATCCTCATTCCTGCAAGTCTAGTCTAGTGTCCACACATGTACATGTGTACCCATATGTAGATATGTACTTACAACATACATGAATAAGCATGCCTTCTCACATGTCAAACTTTGGTTTCCCTGTGGCTTTCATAGGGTACAACACGGTCCCTGTCCTCTTGGTCCCCATATCTTACTATGTTCACAGGCTCACAGGATAGCTGGTGGAGAGGATGGCTGCTTATGAACCCAGGCAATCATCTTCTCGTAGAAGAAATCTCCAGCAGCCTCAGTACTGAAGGCAGACTGTAATTGTCACACTTTGCTCCAATAATGGCTCTCTTTATAGGCCACTCAGTGCATCCTGGGAGACTCTCAAAAGCCCGGGAGAGAAGCAGTAAGGAGGGAAGCCTCTCCTCATCACTGTGACGGTATTGACTTTGAAGCTTGAAACCTCCAGCATTATAATTTCCTATTCATAAACTGATTCTGGGTGAACTGTAGGTACTCTATTTTCTGAGAGATTATATCCTCTGGATGCATTTGAGCAGGCTGTTTCTTCCCTCTGATAGTTCTGACTCCCCACTGTTCTAGGTTTTACACACACACACACACACACACACACACACATATACACATTTCCTTGGTCAACCATTCACATTTTTATACATTTAGTCAGCACATTTAAACAGTTCCCTATCATGAGCCTGGTGTACTTCTCACTTCACTTCCTTTTCTGGCTTTATCATTCTAATTAATTATTTAGCTCTACTGTTACCAGAGTTATCAGGACTTAGTCTTTGCTCATGCCAGGTGTATTGGGAGGTTGACCAGTTGTCTGTGTTCTTAGTTTGAATTTTCACTGGATATTACTCTCTGCCTGTCTCTCTGTCTCTCTCTCTCCCCTCCCTCACCCCTCCTTTTCTCCTCTCATATTCTTAATTCCCATAACATAAACTAAGTCACAACCTGGATTCTGGTAGAGTTAACAAGACTGGCTTAGGTAACTGCCCTCAACAGATAAATTAAACAAGCAAGTAATAGCATAAACCATATAAAAGATATTTACTTAATGTAGCTACATTGAGAAGAGAAAAGAATAGGTATAGTGACATTAACTAAGTCCCTCTTCCTGGTCTTAATCTAAAGTTTAGATTGAAATAGAGAGCAAGAGGTTTGCATTGCTCAGCAGTCTGGGTCAGGATGAGATCTTACCATTGTCTCAGTCCCATTCTCTTCCTTATGGTTGCCTGACAAGTTGTCGGCACTGTATGAAATCTGTTTCCAGGAAGATAATCTCCCCCTCTGGCGGTAGCAGGCTCCAGCCATTTTATTCCCCCAGCATGAGATTTCTGGGTAAATTTCAATTTCTTCGAGTCTATTGTTTCAATAATCTGATAGTCAAAGTGAGGGATTCAAAAACCTTTTTGAGTATTTTTAATCCCTCACAGGACAGGATGTACCATTACCATTCCAGGATTTAGGATGATGACCTCCAAAGGAGGATTCATGGTCCTTTTGTATCTATTTCCTAAATGTTGGGATTATAAGCATGCACCACCATGCCCATGGGGATGCTGGATCTATTCAAATGTTTCCCCTGTGTGCTTTGAGAAGAAGTTCATGTGGCTTTTTAATTTTTGGTTTTCTATTTATTATTTATTGTGCGTTTGTGTGCACATATGATCACACACCATAGCACATGTATGGAGGGCAGAGGACAACATGAAGAAGCTGTTTTCTCCTTTCATCATGTAGGTTCTGGAGATTGAACTTGAGTGGTCAGGCTTGGTGGACAGTATGTCTTCCAGCTGAGCCATCTCACCAGCCTCTCAAATGTTCGCTTTCCACCGAGAAGTAGCATGAGCTTGGAGACTGCTGAAATGCTAGCGGCATTAGAATGACTTTTAAAGACTCTGCTTCTTTTCCAAATTCTCTACTTCCTTGTCTGTGCCAACCCTTCCAGGTTCTCTTCAAGCTTTTATCCAACTGATCAACTTAAAATCCAGAGATGTGGGTTAGAGATATGGCTCAGTAGTGAAGAGCATTTGCTGCACTTGGAGAGGACCTGAGTAAAATTCCAAGCCTCTCGTGTTGGGTAGTTCATAACTGTCTATAACTCTAGCCCTAGGGGATCTGATGCCTCCTTCTGAGCCCCAAGGTCACCTTCACTCATACATAGCATACACGTGCATGCACACACACACACACACACACACACACACACACGAACAAAAAAATACAAGCATGGACAGGTTGCAGTCTAGTCTGTCAGCTCACCTTGGCTGTCTACTGTCTGCAGAAAAAGGTATCCATCACTAGTAAAATTTATAGTACAAGATCCATCAAGTTCTTTATCTAAGATACTGATCTCACCTTACTTTCCTAAACACCCAATGTAACAAAAGAATGGAACACCCTCTGGGCAGTGGTGGCGCACGCCTTTAACCCCAGCACTCCGGAGGCAGAGGCAGGCAGATCTCTGTGAGTTTGGGGCCAGCCTGGTCTACAAGACCTATTTCCAGGATAGGCTCTAAAACTACAGAGAAACCTTGTCTCGAAAAACTAAGAGAGAAAGAGAGAGAGAGAGAGAGAGAGAGAGAGAGAGAGAGAATGAAACACTCAATGTAACATAAGAAGGAAAGATATGAACATTTGACATGAAAGAAGTCATTAATTTCCAGCCTTAGTACCTTTTCCTTTTCAATATCTTGGCACATCACGCCCTCTCCCCCTCCCTCTCTCCCTCTCTCCATGTTTCTCTGCTTTACAGTTCTAGGTTTAGAGTCAACGCTTCTCTCAGTTTCTGCCTATTGCATGCTATCATCTGCTCAGAGTTGCTTCCAAGCTCTCAGAATCATACATGATGCTACTCTGAGCTGTTTGACAGTTTCCCTGGGGAGAGGTAGCCAGGATCTAATTGCAGGGCAGAAAGCATGGACAAACCCAGCTCAATCAAATATTGACAGATTGCTTTCCAGAACCTCATTCTCTCATCTCAGACGCATTTGGCACTGCTTAGCTTTCTAAATTTCCCAGTGTGATAGGAATGAATTACCATGACTTTGAACATGCTGGCATATGCTCCTTGGGTTTGAAAGTCCACTCCATTCATTTCCTAGTTCTATTCTTTGCTCTTGCCTTCTTTATTTAACATTTCCCATGTATTCTTCTTTTAAATATACATTTTATTTTTAATTGTGTGTATGTACACCTGCATGTGTTTGCTTGTGTACATGTGTCTGTACACATGGTTGCAGGTATCTTGGAGCTGGCATTACAGATGTCTATAAGCTGCCTGATATAGATGCTGGGAACAGAACTTTGATCCTTTGGAAGAGAGGCAAGTGCTCTTAACTGCCAAGCCATCTTTTCAACTCCTCCTATGTGTATTCTTCATATGAACTGGATTCAAATTTTATCACTTCTCTGAAGACTTCTTTGATTACTGCTAGTCAACTTAAGACCTCCTTTTTCTGAGTGTCCTTTTTCATAGACACACACACACACAGAAGCATTCATACATGAGTTCATTCATATGTACATATATACTTGTGTGGATATATATATATGTATCAGAATACAATGTTATTCTCTTATGAGATAACTTTTTTATTTCTCTTATTAGAAAATAAAACTAAAATAGACAGTAATAACACTTATAAAAACAGAAGAATAAAATATAGTGCTTGGCACAAAACTTGATCCAAATTATCATTAATATTAGTTATTAATATCAATATTTTACAGAATTAGAGTTAAACCCAGGGCCTTGAAAATGGTAGGCAAGTAAATTGTCTACCATTTATCTATACCATGAGTCTTTAATTACTTTTGATAAAAAATGAACAGATGCCATGAACAGAGTATATGGTTAAAATTTGAAGTGGGGTATGTAAAGATATGGCTCAGTGATTAAAAGCACTGGCTGATCTCTCAGAATATTGTAGTTTGATTCCCAGCATCCAGGTCAGGTGGCTTATAACTTCCAAAACTCCTGCTCCAGGAATCCTCTGGTCTCTGTGGGCACTGAACTCTCTGTCTCTCTCTCTCTGTCTCTGTCTCTCTCACTCTCTCACACACATCACCACCACCACCAACACACACGTATGCATATGCACATACACACATATACATAAAATGCCTGGGGAGACGGATTGGTAGCTAACGTGCCTCTCATGCACACCTGAGTTCATATCCTCGGAACTCTCTTAAAAGTTCTTTGTGGACACAAACACCTCTGTAATCCTGTGGAGAAATGGGAGGTGGATACAGAAGACTCTCAGAAAGCACATGGGTCAGTTAGCATACCATATGCTGCAGTGAAGAAGAAACCCCAGCTCAAATAAAGTGGAAGGCAAGGACTGACATGCAAAGTTGTCTTCTGACCCTCACACCAGTGCAGTGGCACATATATCTGTATGCACATACCACACTACACTTAAGTTAAAAATTTTTCCAGGATAACATAGTCTAAGAACTAAAGTGAAATGCCATAGAGAAACACAGACCCGAGCATTTGTAGTACAAGTGTTCATGTCTCATGCAAATACCTGGTCCTTCTCATCTGTAGCTAAGCAAGCTTTGTGGGATTTCTGATCTAGGCTCATGTGCATTGACAGCATTGGTTGAAATTGGACCAAAAGGTATCACAGTGCATTCTGGGAGACTGGAAAGGCAGATCTGTAAACACAGCATCTCCAGATGAGGGTCAAGTGCATCCACATTGGTTTGCACAATCTACCGTTCCAGTTAGAGGAGCCATCATGAGCAGCAGCCTACACTCGGAGTCCCAGAATTGCTTGAAGACAAAATAAGCACACCTAAGGGATGTTGTGTCTTAGGCTGAAAAGTCAAATAGACTTTCTTTGGCAAAGAAAATATTTTTTTTTATCCCCAATGCCTACTGAGTACATTCGGGGCTGGCCTTTGGACTGCATAATTAAGAAGCAATGCTGGCTTAACCCCGTGTTACTTATGAACGCACTGCAACCGTGATTACCTACACAAGTCCTAGTGTAAGACTGATTGGTAACCTCCACATTTCCACATGGATGGGGGAGGAAACATGAGGCTCCACCCCTCCTTGAGAGACTATTGCTGTTCCTTGAGAATACTGGAATTTGTTTCCCAACATCCAAGTCAGGTGGCTCACACCAGCTAATGGTTGTGGAGGTAGGGGATGCTATTTTACTCAGTAGTGAAGCCACTGGTATGTTGCCTGTGTGCCAGCATCTTTATCAGGCAGCTCGAAACCATCTGTAAATCCAGATCCAAGAGATCTGACAACCTTAATCAACTGGGAAAGTCCCTTTAAAGCAATCAGCTGGAATTCCCAATCAAGAGAGTCCTAAGCAGTGTCCCTTAGGATGAAGCACCCAAGTAAAAGAACAAACAGAGACATATTGAGATGTCATCATCACATCAAATCAGGTGATCATACTTTCAGCAAACATGACTGGAGGGTGAGGCAGTCAACTGGAGTTCCCCACACCTAAAGTTTCCAATGGCTGGGTGCCTAGCTTCTCTCTCCAACTGCAGAGACTTTTATACCATGGAGTGACCTCTGTTGGAAATAGGTCACCTTCCAGCTGTCCTCAAGCACATGATGTCTTTAACTCTTGGGATGTTTTGTTTCTGTCCAACAGTTATTCTGTGGGGGTTGGGTGGCTGCTGGACCCCAGACATGGAGCCATGGAGGGCACTTTGAGACAGATGTGTGGGTCTGAAATGAAGGCTTGGACACAACCCTGATTGAAAAGTACATGAGAACTTACTGATGAAATGACATTACACTATTATAGTTGCAATGATTGCTTATATGGAACACAGAGTCAAATATTCTTCAAACCTAACAGTTGGCAAGTGAGTTTGGCAGGGTTGTAGGACATAAGACTAACAGCAAAAAATTGTTTATGATGTTACACACTGTAAAGGAATAGTAGAAACTTACATTTAAAAAGTTATTTTATGTGTATGTGTTTCTGTGAATGCAGTGCCCATGAAGGACAGAAGATGGCATCAGATCCCCTGAAGTTACATTTAAAGGTGGTTGGGAGTAGCCTGATGTGGGTGCTGAGATTCAAACTCAGACCCTCTGAAGGAGCAGTGTGCACTCAACCCAGGCTGATCCATCTCTTCACCCCCAGAAACTTAAATTTTATAAAACATTTTAGCAACTATAAAGTATGTGAGCCACTTAAAGGAAATATGACAAAATATGACAAAGGAAAGATCTGTATATGAAAGGCAAAAAACCTGAGATGAAGTAAAGATTTAAATAAATGAAGAAATACACTGTGTTCACATGTCACCCGACTAGACATAATTAAGCTGTCAACTCTCTCTAAATTGATCTATACATTCAATACAATCCTAATTGAATGCCTGTGATTTTTTCCTTAGAAATTGACTCATTATGAAATTCGCATGGAAATTCAAAATAGCTAGAATTGCCAAATCACTCTTAAAGAAGAGAAACATAACTAGAGGACTAACGTTAGTTTATTAAAACCTTAAAGTTACAGTAATCAAGATATGGGAATTAATGTAAAATAATCAGTTAGACTAAGGAAACAGTAGAGGAATGTCACTCTTGTCAAAAATAACCCTGGAAGGGCTGGAGCGAGGGCTTAGTAGTTATGAATGTACACAGCTCACAGTTGTCTGTAATTCCAGCTCCAGGAGATCTGCACATGCACCCTCATACCTATGGCACACACACACACACACACACACACACACACACATGCACACTGACGTGTTCTCTCTCTCTCTGTCTTTCTCTCTCTCTCAGTTTCCCCCCCCCATGCTTCATACCATATAGAAAATATAACTATCTGGAATGGATCTTGCAACCATTGTAAAGCCTAAATCCACAAAACATCTGAAAGAAACAGAAGAAATTCATGCTGAACATGGGTTAACCAAAAAGCATTTAACTATGATACTGAAAATACCACCTATAAAAATACCTGAAAGTTGATCTTCCAAAGAAACATACCTGATGCTCTTTAACAGTTACTATTAAAATGAATTGACTGACAATCGTGTTAAAGATGGATCTCAAAACTGCTCTACTAAATGAAGAAGATGGAGGAGATGAACACATGCTAAACTGGGTGTGGGAGCATGTGTTTTTAGTCCCAGCACTCAGAAGGCATGGGAAGATGGATCTCTTGAGAGTTCAAGGCCAATCTGGGCTACACTTTGAGTTATAGGCCAGCCAAGTGATACATAGTGAGACCCTGTCTCAAAAACACAAGCAAACCCAGTCAAATGATCAACTAACAAACAGCAACAACATACTGTACGAAATTCTGTTTAAATAACTTTCCAGGAAGTGCAAAGCACCTCTTCAGTCAATAACAAAAAAGTAGAAAACTAGCCTCTCTGTGTATGTGTGTGAGGAGGTAATAGAAGCACACAGGCACACACATTCATAGACACAACTTGTAGAGGTGACGAATATGATGGTTAGCTTTGACTGGCAACTCGACACAAGGTAGACTCACCTGGGAAAAGAACTTCTTGGTGGGGTATTGTCTAGCTCGGGTTAGCCTGTGGACATGTATGTGAGGGAAGACGCAGCACATTGTGAGTGGCCCTGTATCCTGTAGAGTGGATTTGAATGGCAGAATAAAAGTGGAGGTATGCATTCATTGCTTTCTGTTTCTACTCATGGATGTGATAGAGTCAGCTCCCTCAAGTTCCTGATGCTGTGACTTCTTGAAATGATGGATGTTAACCCTGAATTATGAGCTATGTAAACTCTTTCTTGCTTAAGTTGCTTTGTCAGGGAATCACGGCAGTAGGAAAAGAAAACAAGATAGTGAGTATGTTCATTATCTGTATTGGTTTCATAGGTAAATTCATATACCAACATTTATGAAAGTCAGAACTTAAATCCAGGGAACTCACTATGCCAATACTACTTCGAGATGCTCACAACTAATTTTAAATATATTAAATAATAAAGAGTTATGGTAAAACAAAGAACAACAAAAACAGGAGATGCTAGGTAATAAAAGTCAAAGGAAAGCTAGTGTCTTAGTTTGGGTTACTATGGCTATGACAGAACACCATGACCAATAAGCAAGTTTGGGAGGAAAAGGTTTATTAGGCTTACACTTCAGCATTGCTGTTCATCACTGGAGGAAGTCCAGACAGGAACTCAAACAGGGCAGGATCCCAGAGACAAGCTGATGCAGAGGCCCTGGGGAAGGCTGCTTACTCATTTACTTCCCATGGCGTGTTCAGCCCATCTTCTTATAGAACCGGGACCAGTAGTCTAGAGATGGCACCACCCACCGTGGTCTGGGTCCTCACCACTGACGGCTAAATGAGAAAATGCCTTACAGCTGGATCTTCATTGAGGCATTTCCTCAACTGAGGCTCCTTCCTCTGATGACTCCAGCTTGTTTCAAGTTGACACAAAAGCAGCCAGTACAGTTGATATCACAGGGAAGACAGTTCTAGAAATGTAGGGGCAACTTTAAGTTAAGACACTGGGACAATTATCCTGGGCTGTATAAGAAAGCTAGCTGGGGATGAGCCTATGAGCAGTACTTCTCTGTACTTTCTGTTTCAAGTTCCTGCATGAATTCCTTCCCTGCCTTCCATCAATGATATAATCTGTAAGCTGAAGTAAAGGCTTTCTTTCCCCACATGGCTCTTGATCAGAGTGTTTTGTTTACCACAGCAATGGGAAGAAAGCTAGAGTATTATTGCCTTGTTCAACATCTGCTGGGCCTAGGCACATTGTTGCTGTAGGTAGACTGAAATCTCCCCCACAGGATCATCTGTTATAATGCTTGTTCACCAGTTGGTGTCACTCTTTGGGAGGCTGTGGAGACTTTAGGGGGTGGGTATAGCTGAAAGTGGTGGTTAGTGAGGGAGATTCTGTAGGGTACATAATCATTGCCCCTAGCTGATTCTTCCTCTCCCTTCTCTCCTCCTCCTTATCCTTTTCACCCTCTCCCTTCCCTTCCTTCTCTCCTCCATCCTTCTCTTCCTTCTTATTCTTTTAAAGGAGATCCTGTAGGGCACATTATTGTTATTCCTAGCTGACACTTTCTCTTTCTTCTCTCCTGTTCCTCTTTCTTCCTTTCTCTGTCTTTCTCTGTTGTCCTTCCTCCCTCCTTCCTCCCCTCCCCTCCTTTTCTCCTTCCTAGTCAGGCATAATGTAAACTGCCCTGCCACCATGCCTTCCTTCCATGGTGGACTGAATCTCCTGAAGCCATGAGTCCAAATAAATCTTCCCTTTTTTATATCATCTATCAAGTAATATGGTCATAGTAATTATGTAGGAGGGTCTTCTGTCTATGTGTTACTTTCATTGGTTAATAAAGAGACTGCCTTGGCCTTTTGATAGGCAAGCCCTTAGGTGGGTGGAGTAGACAGAACAGGATTCTG
>LOEQ01000801.1:191567-205018 GCA_001685075.1 Bramus lutescens | reverse complement strand
AGTGTTTAAATGAATACAATTTGTGTGTTGTTATTTCGGGGTATAAGCTAGCCGGGCGGGAGCTGGGTGGGAGCAAAAGCAGGCCTGCTCTCCCCTATCACTACATAGTAAGGAAAAAGTCAATGAAAACAATTATTAGCATTTGGGAGGCTGAGGCAGGAGAACAAAAGTTCAAATCCAGGCTGCCTATACAATGAATTCAAGGCCAGTTTGGGTCATAATAGAAACCCTGCCTCAGAAAAGCAAACAAAACAAAACCATGGTTATTAATATTTGAGTTGACTTAAATTATACATCATTCTTCAGGTATCCACAAGTATCCAAGACAGCACCCCCAGTGTTGGTTTTGGAGTTAACAAAAAATATACTAGTAAGGAGGTGGATTTGCAAGTATAAAAGATAAATAAAAAGTATAAAGTAATGGTTGGCTATATCTCTTGGTATTCCATATTCTCTCAGGGTCTTCTCTGCATTGCAGCTGCCTGGAACATGAACCTTACATTTCTCAGATCCCCCTTTCAGCTTGATTTTTCTATCTATATATGTGATTTTGTGTGTGCTTATTTATATATGTGTGCAGATCACTTCCATGTATTTGTCCAAATGGAGGCCAATGAACAACCTTGGATACCGTTCCTCATGAGCTACCAACTTTATTTGTTTGAGACCGTATCTCTTGCTGGACCGGAGCTCACCAAGTAGACTAGACTGGCTAGCCAAGGAGCTACAGGGACCCATCTGTGCCTACTTCCCCAGTGCTGGGATTACAAGTGAATATGGACACATCAGGCTATTTATATGTGGGTTCTAAGGATCAAACAGAGATCCTCGTGCTAATAAGGTAAATACTTTATTGCCTAAGCTTGCGGGAATTTTCTTTAGTCTTTTCTCTCAGTAAGACTTTTCATTAGAACAGATTGGGAAGGTAGGGGACATAGGAGTGAGTATAGATGGCAGATGAAAGTGAGTGAGTATAAGTTTGCAGCTGTGGGCTATGTGACATCAACTCTGTAGTGTGGTACAGATACTCAGTTACCTACTGTCTGCTTTTCTGAGTCCATCTATGATGCCCTTTGCTTGTGCCATAGCCTTCACAGCCAAGTTCAGGAGCATATACTTCCCTGCACAAGAGGCTGGAGAGATGGTTCAACAGATACATGTACTTGCTACTCTTGAAGAGGACCCAGGTTTGATTCCCACCATCCATGTTGGGCAGCCAACAATGGTCCCTAAGGGTATTTCTGGCATCCATGGGCACTTGCATCCATGTTCACAGACCCCCATACACACATATGCATATAGATTTTTTTAAAAAATAGAAGTCTTTATAATTCTTTCTGTGGAACTCCCTCTGAATGACAATATATATTGCAGTTTTTGTGTCTCTGGCTAAAAATCATGAGAGCAAACCTCTGCAGCTAACCATATCGCTGAGATAGATTGAAAATTACTGATTTATTTCAAAATAATACATTTGGGGACCGGTGTTCCAACTGATCTGTTTATGAACAAATTGCCCTCTCAGCATCCCAATTTGTATCTCCTGGATGATCATGTCCCACAAACTATGCCAAATGATTTGTGTTATTACATATTCAGAGAGAAGTAATATTTATATGTGGCTTATTACGTTTCAGGCATGGTGCTAGGTGCTGGAGTTTAAAAAAAAAGGTCTGATAGGATCCTTACCACAGCCCAGTGGGGAAGACATTATTAACTTTCACCAAATGAGCCTCACACACATTTAATTCCTCAACTGGGGTCGTGAAAGTAATAAATGGTGGAGCAGTCATTCAGTGTAAAATTCCCTTCAATAACCCCCGCTGCTGCTTCCTACAGCTGGATCCTTCTAGATAATTCCGTCTCTCTTCATCACCTCCCACCCTCTCAATCTTTCATTAGTCTCTAATGATTTGCAGAAGGTGAAGGAAGCGATCTAAATGGAGTCAGGTTTGGATTCGAGGAAAGAATATTTTGTGTATTTTACATTTTTATTTGATGCTGGAAATTAACGGCGGAGGTCTCATTTTCCCAATCACCCACGCAATTATAAAATCAACACATACGAGAGGCAGCCACGCTGACTTAGGCATCTCACCTACATTAGTCAGAGAGCGATTGCCCCCATTTCAGACTTCGAAAGTGCAGGTGGAGACGAGTGCCTCTCCATGGCGTCAGCCTTTAAAGGGTGTATAATTTGAGACACTTGTCTAGTGAATCCCCAGACTCTGCAGACTTCAAGATCATGCCAGCTTGTGGCTCTCAAGTTCATTCAGTCTTTCATTCCAGCCTTCCTCGTCTGAGAAATGGTACGGGCTGAATGCCATGTATTTGCTACATAAATATTTATGAGCATCTACTTTGTGACGGGCACAATGGTTTAACTAGATATTCTCTTAATTGGGGGGAAAACCCTTTTCTTGGGCAGGTGTGAATGCCTCCTCTGTGTCATGTGACATCCACTTTTATGTGACTCAAGAGACTAATGAGTGAGGTGGTAATGAAGCCTTAATCTCTTGGAAGGAAGGAACCATTATGGGGTCTCCCCTCTCTCTCTCTCTCCCTCTCCCTCTCCCCCTCTCTCTCTCTCCCTCTCCCTCTCCCCCCCTCTCTCTCCCTCTCTCCCTCCCTCTCTCTCCCTCTCTCCCTCTCCCTCTCTCTTTCTCCCTCTCCTTCTCCCCTCCCTCCCTCTCCCTCTCCCTCTCTTCCTCTCTCTCCCTCTCTCTCCCTCTCTCCCTCCCTCTCTCTCCCTCTCCCTCTCTCTCTCCCTCTCCCTCTCTCTCTTGCTCTCTCTCTCGCTCTATGTGTGTGTGTGTGTGTGTGTGTGTGTGTGTGTGTGTGTGCATAGAAGCTGTGTACATACAGAGGCCAGAAGAAGATATCAGACATTCTGCTCTATAATTATCTATATTATTCCCTTGAAATAGGGTCTCTCACTGAACCTGAAACTGGGTTTTGGTGAAGCTGGCTGACTAAATAGCCCAGAGATCTTCCTGTCTTCCAGGCACACACACAATACGTTTAGACGTTTAGGAGTAGAATTTCTTACCTAGCTGGATTCCTTGAGCATGCCAATCTGTAATCTTTTCCTTCCTTCCTCCCCCTTCCTCCCTACCCCTTTCTCCCCTCTCCTCCCCTCCCCACCTCTCCCCTTCCCCTGCACTTCCCTTCTTTTTTTTCTGTTATAGAGATGGAAATCAGGACCTTACACAAGCTAGTCAAGTCCTCCGTCCTGATGCACACCCCAACTGTGGCCTTCCGATTCTGAAAGATAAAAAGGCACAGGGAGTTGTGAATATGATGATCTTGTCATCTGTGTAGAGATGTCTGTTGAGCCCCGTGCCAGCAGGGTGGCAAGAGAATCTAGTTATCCTGGTCCATTTTTGTCAGCTTGATGTAAGCTAGCATCATGCGAGAAGAGGAAATTATTACTTCTGTCAGACTGGCCTGTGAACATGTCTATTGGGTACTTTCTTAAGTAAAGATTGATACGGGACTACCCACTATGGGGTGGATGGTACCATCCCCAGACAGATGAATCTGGGGTGTATGAAAAAAGGGCACCTGAGTAAGCCGTGGAGAGCAAGCCATGTGTCTCCACAGTCTCTCCCTCAGTGCTCACCTCCAGGTTGCTCCCTTGGCTTCATTGAGTGAAACTGTTTCCATGTTGGAATGAGTTTAGAGTAACTTTAGCCTCTGTATTCGGACCTCAGTTTCTCATACCCTTAGAGATAAGAGCTTTGTTTCTGCATAGATAACCACATGATATAAAATGTGGGTATGGAGCAGGTAAGCCATCAGCAGTAAGATGCACAGGACAAGCGGAGCAATCGTGCAACTCTGACATGTTTGGAAAGAACACAGACTGCATGGAGGGCAGAGAGTTTCGTTAATGACTCTCCTAGTGTCTCAAGGTTTCTATTGCTATATCTAAGGTTTCTATTACACCACGACCAGAGTGACTTGGGGAGGGAAGGGTTTAGTTGGCTTCTGCGTCCATATCAATATTCACCATGAAAGAGTGTCAGGGCAGGAACCTGGAGGCAGGAGCTGATGCAGAGGCCACGGAGGGGTGCTGCTTACTGATTTGGCCCTCATGGCTTATTCAGCCTGCTTTCTTGTAGAACCCAGGACCCTCAGCCCAGCATGGTAGTACCCACAGTAGATGGGCTCTTTCCATTCATTGATCACTAGTTATGAAAATGTCCTATAGGCTTGACTACAGCACAGATGGAGGCATTTTCTCATTGGAGGTTCCCTCCTCGAAGATGGCCATGGCTTGTGTCAAGCTGATGGAAAACAAGCCAGCACACCTAGTTTGCTCTTTGTTGCTGTGATAAAACACCGACAAAAGCAACTCCGGGAAGAAAGAGTTTATTTCAGCTTGCAGTTTAGAGCCTATCACAAATGGAACCCATGATGGGAATCTAGAGGCAGGACCTGAAGCAGAGACCAAGTAGGAATATAGCTTGCTGGCTTACTCTCCATAGCTTGCTCAGATTTCGGGAGTTCCAGTCTGAGAAGGTAGAGACAGGACATCCCCAGAGCCAGCTAGCTAGTGAGACTGGCCATATTGGTGAGGTTCTTGTTCCCTATAGATAACACTGTCAAAAATCACATTAGGGAGGAATGGTGCTTACTAGATTTCTCTCCCCTGGTTTGCTCAGCCACCTTTCTTATATGGCCCAGGCCTATCTGCCTAGGAATGGCACTGCCCTCAATGGGCTGTATCCCACACCAATCATTAATCAAGAAAATGCCCATAGGCTAGCCTTATGGCTACAATTCCTCGGGTAACTCTAGTTTGTGTCAATTTGATAGAAAGTATCTAGTATAGGTGAGTTCTGAGTTTGACTGACAGGTCCTGCCTCACTGGGTAAGGTAGAGGAGCAACTGAGGATGATTTCTGATACCAGCCTCCTCAGGCACATGGGCAAAAGTGAATAACATCCCTACATGCATGTGCCTGCACACATTCAAACATGTATGCATAACACACACACACACACACACACACGGAAATTTGGGGGAGACTCCTTCAAGTTACAGTGTGTGTGTTTATTTGCTCATAGCAATGAGAAAAATAACTCATATAATTCATCCTTGGCATGCAGATCCATTGACACTTGGAAGGACTCAGTTAATACTGGGTGCTCAGAAGTGCTTGCTGGGTGAATGATTCGATGGAAGCGTGAATGAGTAAATGAACCATTCATCTTTATACTGCCCCTCCAAAGCACTTAGCTCAGAGCTTGGCCTGCAGCAGGTACATGATAGATACTTGTTGAATTAAATGGGAGCACCAGAAGTTATCACTCAGCAGTGCAGCAGTAATGCCAGATAAGAACTTGAGAGCATCTAGGACCCCAAAGCAGTGCTTCCATTTAGAAAGCTTAAAATAGCACCGCTCATCACTCATGTCTCCTAGTGGAGTACAAATTAGTCACTCGGAAAATTCCTCCCGGCTCCAGGGTGACACCGACATTAGCCTAAATAGGAAAAGCCCCTGTGGTCTTGCTGGGCCTCATCACCCAGGGAGAGTTTGCTCAGGGTTGACAAAGTCCAGAAGTAATCACAGGGTGTCTTCTTTTAAATAATCAAGGCAGAAGGTCAGAAAAGACAGAAATGCTCAGTGACAGGGAACCATAGTCAGTGCTGACATGGGTGCCCCCACCCCCAGTAGGTTCTCAGCTGCCAGCACTGAACATGAACAACTTCTGGAATGAGAGACTTGTGATGTCCACCTCAGTCACCTTCTCCATGTTCAATGGGTCCAGAGGCTCCAGAGATGCCTGCCCTCAGCCTCAAGAAGTATTGCCCATGGTTTACTGTGTCCTCCAGGGACCAGTAAAGAGGAGGGGGAAAAAACACAGGGCAGATTACGGCACATGAATTATTAATTCTTATTAGCATCTGAAAATGCTGTCAACAGCGAGCAAGTGTGCAATATTGCTAGTGGCAGCTAGACCCATGTGTATGGGGCCGGTGAGACTCACGCTCAATGAAAACAGGCATATGTTCAGCTAGAGCAGCCAGCAGTGGTTAGAGAGGCCACCGTGCCTCAGACCCAGGATGGCTGCTCCATACAGTGGAGCCAAGTGGAGAAGCACTCTAAATGGGAACCGCTGTGCCCTTGTCTAGCCTAACAAACATGATGCACAATGCAGAAAGGCAGTCCTGCCTGGCTACTAACTGAACTCTAAATACCCCCATACACGTAAATGTGCACCTGTCACCCCAGCACGAGGAACAAGGACCACTGAGGCCTACCTTTAGGTTTGGTAAGAGACCCCGTCTCAAGGGAATAAGGTTGAGGGTGACAGAACAGAACACCTAAAATGCATCCTCCTCTGGCCTCAACTTGTGTGTCTGTGCACACATGCATATATCTGCAGCACCCCTGCAGATAGAGATGAGCATGAAGGGCTATCAGAGTGGAACCTTAAATGCCTTTCTCCCCCAGGATACTCGTACTAAATCTTGGTCTTCAGGGGAACAGTGTACAGAGATGGGGGCTTTAGGCAGGCGTTTGGCTCATGGGAGCTCTGATGTCATCAGTGCGTTAAGCCTCAATGGATTTGGAGCTAAGTGGACTATATGGAGACAGTAGAACCTTCTGGAGGTGGGGCCTAGTTGAAAGAAGTAAGTCATTAGGAAATGCCCTTTAAGGGTACATTATTTTGTGTGTCTTGTTGTTGTTGTTGTGTGTGTGTGCATTGTGTATATGTATTTTGTATGTGTTGTGTGTGTTATATGTGTTAGGTGTATGTGCTGTATTTTGTGAACCATGTTACATATGTGTATTGTGTGCATGCTGTGTGTTCTGTGTGTGGTGTATGTGTGTGGTATGTTTGATGCATGCAGGTGAGTATTCACACATGCTCTTCCACAGCAGCTCTTCAGAATCATTCTAGGTCTTTCGACAGTTAATCAACGCCCCTTCTTTGTTCCCAGCTCAAGCCTTGAGTTCTGGTTCTGATATGTGAGACCAAGAATTATTGGTGTCCTCTAGGGATACTCAGGGCTAAGGAGCTGGCTGAGCCCAGATCAAGTAGAAATTAAAGAGGGCCTCAGGGATTGCAGACCCAGGCTTCATTAAGACCTAATGAAAACCTGCCATGGGCCGAGCACAGGCATTTATGAGCTTTTTCCCTTTTTTTTTCTTTTGCGGCAGCCCTTGATATGATTCTACTATGTCTGGAAATTCAATAACTTGAGGCAGAGGCTGCAGCAGGGGGATGGCAGATTTCTTCTCATTTGAAAATTGGTTTTCTAGGATCTAATGTGACGCTGCTGTTGGGAAGGTCCTTAAAGAGGGAAGCAGGGCTGAGGAGATGACTCAGTGGGTAAGGACAATTGCTGTTCAATGATTGCTGAGTTCAAATCCCCAGCACTCACACCAAATGCCAAACACGGCCCCATGTGTGCCTGTAACTCCATTATTGTAGTGGAAGAATCACTGAGACTTGAGGGTTGTCAGCCTGGCTCCAGTTTCAGCGAGGACTCCATCTCAAAAGAATAAGGCAGCAAGAGATAGAGAAGAACCCCTTACATCCTCTCCTGGCCGCTACATGTGTGCAAACAAGTGCACATTCCTGCACACGTGTGTGTTTCTCCCACCTCCCCAGAGTAGCATCTTGTAGGAACTAGTGTTGAACAAAGGAACCAATGAGAAACACTTCCTACTTAAACCATAACAATGGAGAATGATGCAGCCCCTGTGGGTCAGCCAGGCTACTGAGGACACAGGCATTTCGAAGCAGATAGAGAAATCTGCACTGGTGGGCTAGCGGGGTACCAGTGGAAAGGGGCACCAGGTGGAAAAACCAAGAGCTAGATGTTGATAGCGAGCACTTCAGTAGAGGGTTACAGAGGGTGAGAACGTCACGTGAGCTTTTGATTTTTCATTGTGGTTATTTATTCATTATCTGTGTGTATATGTGTGGGCAATACTACTAATGCTACTTCATAACTGTAATGTTGTTACTGTTATGTATTATAATGTAAATACCTGATATGCGGATGTGAATCTTATGTAACTTCTGTCAAGGGTGGTTTGATACGCCCCTGCCCCTGCTGCGCAAAGGGATCACAGTCTACAGGTTTAGAACCATTGCTCTTGAGTGACCAGCATGCTGATATTGCTAATCAACCTACATCTAAGGAAGCATCACTTTCTTTTTTAAAATTCATCTATTTATTTTACATCCCAGATGTAGCCTCCCCGCTTCTTCCTCTTCCAGGACCCCCCATCCTACCTCTTGCTCCTCTTCCCCTCCTCTTCCATTTTCATTCAGGAAAGGGCAGGTCTCCCATGAATATAAATTAACCATGGCATATCAAGTTGCAGTAAGACTAAACACCTCCCCATGTATTAAGGCTGAGCAAGGTGACCCGTATGAGGAGTAGAGTCCCAAAAGCCAGTGAAAGAGACAGAGACAGCCCCTGTTCCCACTGTTAGGAGTCCCACAAGAGGACCAAGCTATACAACTGTAACATACATGCATAGTACCTAGGTCAGTCCCATGCAGACTCCGTGGTTGTCAGTTGAGTCTCTGTGCGCCCCTATGAGCCCAGGTTAGTTGATTGTGTGAGCCTTCCTGTGGGTGTCCTTCATCCCTCTGCACACTCCTTTCTCCTCCTCCTCTGCAGGATTCCAAACTCAGCCTAATGTTTGGCAGTGGGTCTCTGCATCTGCCTCCATCAGTCGCTGGATGACACCTCTCTGATGACAATTGGGCCAGGCACCAATCTGGTCACAGAAGACCATTTCAGGCTCCCTATTGCTAGGAGTCTAAGCCGCCCCACCCCAGACTCCTGGGAGATTACTGTGCACCAGTCGGGAAGCATCACTTGTAGGACAGTCTCCCTCCAGGGGTTCATGCAGAGTGTTTTAAGAAATCCTTCCCTGTGAAGATGTAAACAACGTCTATTCCCTCCTTACCAAGCCTCAGTGAAGAATCAAAGTACTATTTCATGACAGTTCATCCTGGGGAACCAATGAGTGTATTGGGCTTTCTGACAGACCCTGGGTAAGGAATTCCTGGCAGGAACATGGAGGAACTTAGAGTAGCCACAATGAGAAATCTTTGCCTGGAATGGATTATGTATGCCTTTCCCACAGACTCATAGATGGTGCCCTCTTCAGGTAACCTCCCAAGACTGCATATTATAGACTTTCCCAGACCCAGAGGCCATTTGCAATTATGGCAGAGCTACACACAAAATGGAGAAATGGCTAGAAACGCAAATGGGGGTCCAGTGACTTCCCCACCCACTCCTCCTCTGAGGAAATGTCAACAACTTGATTGTTCATGTTTGTCTGTTGCAAGCAGGCACAGCTTTATCTGATGAAGACGGTGGCTGTTTTGTTTGGAGGACCATGTTCAACACAGGCATGGGGTGTGGAGTGGTAGAAAATTATATAAAATGTTTGCTCTGCATGTAGGAGAGTCTTAGCTCAGTACCCCAGAACCAATGTAAAATGGTTGAGTGTGAAGCTGTATACCTGTAATTCCAGCACTGGGGATGCAGAGACAGGTGGATTCCTGGGGTTCACTAAGTGCCCCATCTAGCCAAGTAGGAACTCTCTAGTTCTACTGAGAGATTCTACTTCAAAACATAAGATGGACAGCCATGGAGGAAGATACCCAATGTTAACCTTTGGCTGCTATGTGCACTCACTTGTATATACATGCACATGCACACACACGTACACACACACCTATGCTTGCACAGCACAGAAGAAATCCATCCAGACATCTGGAAGTAGCTTGATTACACTGGTCTCTTCCCCTTAACAAAACCCTGCCATTTATTCTCACTGAAAAAGACCTTTAAGTTTGATTTTCACTTTTGCTTCCTGGCCCAGGGCTCTACCAGTACTGTCATCTGTCAAGCGAATGCATTATTCACTGCCTCGCATGACATTGCATCTGACCAAAGGATGCATTCCCCAGGCAGAGAAGAAAGGTAATAAGCCGATGCCGTGCAGTCCACTCTTACCACAGATCTTGTCATCTAGCAGCATCTGATCTCACAGATTGTTTGACCAGCTCTGGGATGGCTCAATTACAGTGCCAGACTGTCAGACATGATGCTGCCTGTCAGGAAGCTGTGCCCTGGCATCCAAGGCTTAACTATGTTCTCACAGCTGGAACACATGGATCTAGTACCAAGGATGCAGAAACAGGAAAAGCACCTTTCTTACGACCACCAGGATTCTGATGCTCTTGGTTAAAAGGGGGGACCTGGAAGCTGAGACTGATACTGAGATATCCCCTGCTAATCATCTCACTCAGACAAGAGGGGAAGGATAGTAGGGATGGGTGTGCACAGAATACATTGCCACATGCGTATCAAATGTAGTAAGGAAACCCATTATTTTGCACAGTACTTAAAAATCCAGCCGTTGAACAGACTCGTGCTCTTTGCCCCAATTTTGTTTATTAGAATGATTCTGAAAGGTAATGATCAGGACAAGTAGAGATGTGGAATGAGAAACATGGACAAAGAAAGAGTCAGGGTGGGGACATAAATAGTTCAATGCTTGGGTAAAAAAAAAAATCCAAAAAAACCCAGGCATGTTATGATAGGAACATGAGCTTGAGATGGAAATCAGGAGTCAAAAGAATAGTCAGACATAAGAGATCTTGGGGGAATGTATTAGAAAGTCCCCTAGACAGTAGTCTTAGCAGAGTGGCAGAATCAGGGTGGGATTTGTTGTGGTTTGAGTGTTAAGTATCTCCACAGATTTATGTATTTAAACATCTGGTTCCTAGCTGGTGATTTTGTTTTAAAAGGCTGTGGAACCTTTGGGTGCAGAGTGTTCTGCTGGGCTTCTCTGGTTGAGGAATTTTCTTGGGTTATACATTAAATCTAGGCATTTCCAACCTGTGTGGGAAAATTGTAATAGCATACATATATTTCTTTTGCATGATGTTGTGACACAGTGAATTATACTGGCCCACAAGTAACCATGGGGCTGTAGGTTGAACCCCCATATCAAGAACCGGGTCACTGGAACTGGGCCTTGAGTTTTGACAGAAGTCACCACTTCCTCTGCTTTTCGCTGCCTCCTGCTTGATGCAATGTTATCACCCCACTTCACAGTCCTGTCGTGCCCTCCCTACCATGGAGGACTGTATCCTTTCTTAAACCATAAGGCAAAAGAAACTCTTCTGTAGACAGAACTGTCCCACCCACCAGCTCCCAAGTAACTGACATAGAGGCTTAATATTAAACACAAATATTTGGCCCATAGCTCAGGCTTATTATGAACTAACTCTTACAACTTAAATTAACCCATTTCTGTTTTAATCTCTGTATTGCCATGTGGCTTATGGATTTACCTGTTCTTCAGCATGCCTTGCTCTTTTTGTGTCTCCTGGTGACTGCACTGACTCTGTCCTTCTTCCTCCCAGAATCCTTAGTTTAGCTATCCCATTTATACTTCCTGCCTAACTACTGGCCAGTCCTTTATTAACCAGTGAGAGCAATAATATGTATTCACAGTGTGCAGAATAATTATTCCACCCTTCTTTCCTTAAGCTGTGTTTGTCAGGCATTTTGTCATAGCAATGAAAATAGTATGTATGAATATACTATTATTCTTATTAATACTGTTTGTCATATAACCCTGTCTGAGCTTAGTCTTCATTGAAAGTATCCTATATCAGGTTGGTACGATGGCTCAGGGGGTCAAGGAGCTCACAGCCAAGCCTGACAGCATGAATTTGATCCCCAGAACCCATATAAAGGTGGGAAAAGAGAACTAACTTCACCAAGTTGTACTCTGTACACAAAGAAATAATAAAGTGAAATAAAGTTTCAGAGAGATAGTGTAATGCTTAGTGGGAGCTAGAAAGCTGTATACCCTTTGCTCAGGCATCCTAAGGGCTGATTCCTAGACTGTAATTCCCATGTTCTTTGTATATGGAGCTTTGGAATCTTGACACCTATCGCTGTAGGGAGCAGTATCTCTCTATCCCGGTGATATCTTTGCCCCAGCTCAGTGATATTTTCATGCCCTCTACTCCCCAAATGAACCATTGCTGTCAATTTCCTGTCCAGAGTGACTTTCAGAGATGTGGCCAAGAAGCAATTGAAGTTGGGAAATTGGAAAGCCTCTCAATTTCTCTTGCAACAAGTTCTTATGATATCCTTTGAAGTGAGCTCTCAAATACACCAGACAAGTCTACACTCAAACAGGAGTCAGGAAATCCACGTTGAAAATCGCAAAGAAGAGGTTGATTTTGCCTCGTCCTTTTCCGTCTCCTGCTCGTCTGCCTGGAATTTGTTAATGGGAAAATCACTTCTCTGTAGCCATAGTTGACCAAGTACTATCAAAGCCCCAGGGAAAAATTAGTGTGAAAATGTGTGTGAGTGGTGGGTGTATGTGTTGTGTGCTCTCATGGAACATGCAGAGGTCAGAGATCAAACTGGGCTTTGTTATTCAGGCACAGCCTCTACCTTGGATTTTGAGACAAAGACTCTCATTTGATTTGGAACCCACTAAGTAAGCTCCAAGGATCCTTCTGACTCTGCCTTGCCAGCACTAGGATTACATGCATGCACCACCACTTTGTGGGAATGGAACTTAAGTTTTGAGGCTTGCAAGAGATACTTTACTGAGTCATTTATCTAGTCACCTAGTATGAGACTTTTATCGTGTTATTTATTTATCCATTTTAGGTATTTATAGTTTGGGGAATGCATATTTCAATGCATTCTATGATAAACGTGCAATATATGTATAATTAAATAATAATCTATTTTAAATGATATTCCATAGATATGTCTTGTGAATTGAATGGTTTTTGTGTATATATATATTGTGTGTGTGTGTGTGTATGTGTGTGTAAGTCTCTCCTTTCACCATCCTTTCACCATGTGGTTCCTGGGGTTTTGACTCATGCCATCAAGCTTAGCAACGAGCAGCTTTATCTACCAAGCCACCTCAACTGCCCCTGGAATATTTGTATGTGACCTTGATCTTGGAAATACCATTCTAGGTTGTCAAAGGCTACCATATACCCAAGAATCTTTATGTAGTGTCTCTGAAGGTCTTAATGTGGAAAACTCCAGTGGTCACATCCGGGAAGTCTCTATATTCCTGTTCAGGACATCTGAATCGGATTAGAAAACACTTCTTGCCAGCATTCGCCCACAGAAGTCCCCATGGTGTTCTTTCGTAGCCCTCCAATGTTTGCTGAGCTGATGGAACCATAGAAGAGATGAGTTAAGTTCAAGTATAACCAAGAGAATGACCAGTGGGCTATGGTGAAACACACCGGTCATGTCAGCACCTGAGAGGCCTAGAGTGGAAGACCAGGGCTTCAAGGCCAGTACAAGATACATAGTGCGTGCTAGGCTATCCTGGGATATATAGAAACAAGAAGAGAAAGGAAAAGAAGGAAGAAGAGAAGAGAGGAGAGGAGAGGAGAGGAGAG
>LOEQ01000801.1:160973-182248 GCA_001685075.1 Bramus lutescens | reverse complement strand
GGCCAAGGCAGCTTCTTTATTAACCAATGAAAGTAACACATAGACAGATGACCCCCCTACATCAAGCAGGCACTAAGAAGCATTCCTTTATGGTTTCTGCCTCCAGATTTCAACCTTGATTCCTGCCCCTACTTCCTTCAGTGATACACTATAACCTTAAAGTGCAACCCAAATAAATCCTTTACTCCCCAAGTGTTTTTGATCATGATAGTTGTTATAGCAACATTAAAACAAACTAGAGCAGGAAGCATCCAATACCCTAAACCATAGTAAGTGTCCATCCATGAGTCTATTTCTACTGTGAGGAGTAGCAAGGGGGCAGTTTGTAACAAAGAAGGGTAATGCATGCCTGGTGGGGCTAAGGATGGGGCTCAGTTGGTAGAATGCTTGCCCAGCATGCACAAAGCCTTGGGTTCCATCCTAGCACAGTGTAAACTGAGCATTATCGTCTATTCTTGGTTTCTGTTTGGTTTTTGGTTATTTTGGTTTTTCAAGACAGGGTTGCTCTGTAGCATCGGAGCCTGTCCTGGAACTAGCTCTTGTAGACCAGGGTGGCCTTGAACTCACAGAGATCTGCCTGCCTCTGCCTCCTGAGTGCTGGGATTGAAAGTGTGTGCCACCACCGCCTGGCTCATTGTCTGTTTTTGTAATTGCAGCACTTGGGAGGAGGGAGAGACAGAAGGATCAGAAATACAAGGTAATCTTTGACTGCATGATATGTTGAAAGTTAGCCTGGGATACATGAGACTCTGTGTCAAGAACACAAATAAATGCTAACCTCGGGAACAACAGAAACAAATACCTTGTGTCCACACCATAGACCAAACGTGGACCAGACTGTCTGATGATTGCTCCCATTAGAGCGTGGAGAAAGTCACGTGTTTCAGGCCGGAATGATCAGAGCAGCATTCCATGAAAAGATGTAGCAGAGGGGCATCTTGTGAGGGAGGCTGGGACACTTGTGATAGAAAGGCTGATGGTCCCCATCCTTAACCAGGGGGAGACTGGCGTACGCCATGTCATCTGATTAAACCCAACTCTTCACTCAGCCTCTAAATTGTGACATTTAAGAATCTTAACCAGATGTAAAACATTTTCATTTTGTCACGAAAAAGAATCAGTCTTTATAAGAAATGGAAACATGCTCTCCCTCTCTCCCAGAACTCTGTAACTGTCCCTTTAATTAGGCACTCATTAATAAATCTATCTTGCTCTCAAATCCCCATGTACTTGGTACAGTAGTTCATTAGCACAGGAAGAGGCAATTTAGATTTCCTCAGATAATAGCATCTGTCGCTAATCAAATTAAAGCAGGATGTGTAAATGTATCTAAGGCCGGACAAGCTTGTGCTGGATGAGGTAAGGGGTGGGGGGGGTCAGGCCAAGATCAGCTTAAAAGCCCAATCCCACAGCTTTNTAAATTATTTATTTAAAGAATTTTGCTTTAGTTTTTCCTGTGAGAAGACTGCCCTCCCATTGGTCAGAACACTTGTTTTGATACAGAGTTGATCAAATATTCTTACCAAACCTCAAGGTACTATAAAGTTATGACCAATGGGCTCTGAAACTCATTCATTCATTCATTCATTTGTTCACACATGCATGCACTCATAGTTACATGTGTGAATGTATTTAATGTTCACTGTTATAGTTTGAATTCGAAATACCATCCATGGGACCCTGTTTTGAATGTTCAGCTGTTCTATTTTGAGGACTCTCTTATATCAATTAACAGTCAAACTGCTCCTTCAGAGACATGCCCACAGACCAATCTAATCTAGGTATTTCTTAATTGAGGCTGTTCTAATATGATTCTAGGTGGCGTCAGGTTGACAATTGACATTGAGTAGAAGACTGTGTAGTGTTACCTGATTCTGACCTTGTCTTTCGGTTTCTTACTCCACCATAATGCAGCAATCAAGCCTCCCATCATGATCCCACTGCCATTCATTTCCCACTGTGGTGGTTTGAATGTAATTCATCCCCATAAGCTCATAGGGAGTGGCACTGTAAAGAAGTATGGCCTGTTGGAGTAGGTCTGACCTTGTTGGAGGAAGTGTATCACTGCGGGGGTGGGCTTTGAAGTCTTGAATATACTCAAGCCACGCCCACTGTCCCAGTTCACTTCCTGTTGCCTGTGAGTAGGACTCTCAGCTACTTTTCCAGCACCATGACTGACTGCATACCACCATGTTGCTACATACTGATAATGGACTAAACCTCTGAAAAATGGAAGCCACCCCAACTAAATGTTTTTCCTTCATAAGAGTTGCTGTGGTCATGGTGTCTCCTCACAGCAATAGAAAGCCTAACTAAGACACCCGCCATGATGAACCATAATCTCTCCATAACCATGAACCCAAACACACTCTTCCTCTCTCAATCCTCTCAGGTATTTTGTCATGGAAAGAAGAAAAGTAATTCAAACACTGACTGAGCTCCCATTCCATTTTCTTGTGCAAGACTCTTAAGAAATAGAATGAGAATAAAGACACAGTGAGGGCATCAGAAATTCTCCTTCTCAATATGATAAGGACCATATATATGTTCACTTCTATAATCTCCCCCGAGTTGCCACTGCACACACATCCAGTTGGATATTCTTTGAGCAATGCCGAGGGTCAGACGCTCTGCCAACTGCTAGTCATAAACAAAGTACTCTAGAACAGTTCCACAGCATCAGGCAGTAAATTTCCTTTGAAGAAAATCAGCAGGATGTTGAAAAGATAAGGAGCAGTGTGGGTCAGCTAGAGCTGTTATACCTAAAGTGGTGACTTTGGAGAAGAGACCAAACTCGAGGAGGGGGATTGAGATACAGTGTCTGTAAAAATCAGCAGGATCTGGGGTAAACATCATCAGGAAGACCCTGAAAATTGACAAGAGCAAAGGCAATCTGGCCTTATAGAGTGGGATGGTATCTACCACACCATCCTGGAACCTCACAGAAGTCAGTTTTGCTAGTCAAATACTTCAGAGGAGAGCTTTTTAAAAATAGAGGTCTTTGTTTTGTCTCAAGGTTTCAGAGTTCTCAGCCCATCATAGAAGGGAGAGCACAGTGGGGAAGTTATTGCTTGCATCACAGAAACCAGGAAAAGGAAAGAGAAGCAGGGGACAGGGACTGAGGGAGGGAGGGGAAGAAGAGGGGATAGTTAAGAGGAGAGTGAGAAGTAGGGAGAGGGAAGAAAGAGGGGAAAGCGGGTTAGTGAAGGGGAGAGGGAGGAAGAAGGAGAGAGAAGAGAGGCATGAGAAAGTGGAAGGTAGAGGAGGGGGAAAGAAAGAGAATACACTTACATTAGAAGACTTCTTTCTTTTCCCCCTTCAGTCCCCCTAGTCCTCAGCCTATAGAATATAGCCATTCATAGTTAGGGCAAATATATCTTCTCCGGTTATCCTTTCTGGCAACACCCTCACAGGCACACCCAGAGTTTGTCTTTCTAATATCCTAAATATCTGCCTGTTCAGTCAAGACTAATCATCACATCACTGAGGAACCAAGGGACCATAAAGACCAGGGTTTTAGAGAAGTATCACTTGTGACAGGAGAGAGTGACAGTCATACACAATGCTGGACCTTGGATTTGGCAGAAAGAGGAGTATGGCCTTACTTAATGAAGAGATGTCTTCGCAGAGTTTGACAGCAAAAACCCTGAGTGTTGTGGGTTGAAGAAAAGCTGTGGCATTAGTAAGTAAAGTCAGAAAATGCATCAATTGTAGAGGAATTTAGTCATGAAAGGGAGAAAATATATGGGTGTGTGGGGCAGCAAATGAAGAGGAGGACAGGTTCCACCGAAAGTGTTTTCTAATAGGTGCCCTGTGATAGCATTGGAAATGATGATAGCATTGACTCTTAAAAGAGAGAGAACGCCATTGGAGGAGAGGTAAGCACCATGGCAGAGAGAGTGTGCAAGATTATTTTGTTCACTCTATGAGGAGGAAAGGTAAAAATTGTGTACACAGCACTGCCGGCTGGTAGACTAGAAGTTGGGATGATGAGTGATGGGCTTTTATTCTCTTTATTTTCTCAGGAAAAAAAAATAAGGCCCAATAAGTCAGAGGAAATGGGAACGGCCATCAGAGGTTGGAGGATGGTAGAGAATTGAGGGTGGACATGAAATGAAGTGCCACCCACTGCTGAGGTTCCACTTGTCAAAGACAATCTAGACTAAGCCTCTTGACACTGCTGTGTGGCCGTCAACAGCTGTGTTTGACTGGTGAGTAGGAAAGTTGAGTTCCTTTCTGGGGTCCATGGGACAGAAGAAGGAAGAAACACGGTTCTTAAGTATACGTGCAAAGCAATGATGAAAAGAGGTCAATGTAGAATCTAGCCATAACCAGGATGGAGTAGCACATGACTAGAGGAAGGACAGGAAAGTGGACAAGTCAGCAGGTTGGTAGACCCAATGGTGCCAAAATAGGGGTATGAAAAGACATGAACTGCAAGCAACATGGTGACAGTTACCACAGTGATAGTTACCATGGTGATGGTTGTCATGGTGATGGCTGCCTTCTGGAGGAAATCTTGGCATCTGGGTGGCAACACTGAGGCCTGTCTTTGTCTTTTCCATGCCTCATGGCTAGGCTGAAGACAAAGCATGAAAAAGGAGCCATGAAGTCCTAAGACATCAGTGGATAAAGTAGCAAACATTTGCAGCATTAGCTTTGAAGGATTACTCGGAAGAATGAGAAACAGGAGCAAAAATAGGTTGAGCCAGAAACTGCTCTAAATGGCAATTAAAAATGGATCTGCAGCAGGGAGTGTGAAGTTAAAAAATGAGTGGAAGTTATAAGGTATGGAAGAAATAGATATTTCGGGCAAGTTCAGTAGAGTCTTCTCAGGTTTACAGAGTGGTCTCTGTACTTCAGGCTTCAGGTACACAGTCAACAGTGGTTAGAAACCTCACACTGATGGTGAGAAACATGGATATTCTAGTTTCCTTTCTGTTGTGGCAATAACATACATACACTGGAAATTAAGGAAGAAAGGGCTTATTTTAGCTCCCACTGGGGAAGTTTCGTCAGCAAGAGCTGGAAACAGCTGGTCACATCATGGCACATCTGTAATCAGAAACAGAGAAAGAGTACTACGTGCATGCTGCTTAGACTCTCTTTCTCCACTTATACCCTCCAGGACCCCAGCCTATGGGATGGTGCCACCTACAGTGGAAAGGGCTTCTCACCGAGTAATGCAATAAAGATAATTCCCAGAGGTGTCCCCTGAGGTCCATTTTCTGGAGGATTTGAGATAATGTAAAGTTGACAATTAACATTAATTATTTCAGTGCAATAGAAGATAATAAAGTCAGTATCTATCAATGTCCCTTAGACATGTAATGTATAGGATAATGGTAATTTCTGGTGGTTCAAATTAGAAACAGACCTATGCTTCGTTTCTCCACTAACTCAATATTTTTCAGACAGTGAAATGACCTACATTATTAAACAAATGAAGGAAAAGATTTAATGCTTGGATTATACACCCTGCTCAGCTGCAAAATAATGAATCAACACTTTAAGCTTGGAAAAGGTTGAATTATGGTCTACAAAAGATTGATTCAAACATGAATATACAAAAGAATGACCTGGCAAAATCAAGTGCACAATCTTGCTCAATCATTGTGACTTCATGTGGGAGGAATACCACCAATGACTTTGATTAAACAGCTACCAGATACTGCTAAACACCAACTTTTGTTTGTATTGGTTGATTGATTGACTGTTTGGTTGGTTTATAGACTTAGTAATGTTGGAGACAAAATTCAGGGTTTTGCAAATACTAGGCATGGTTCTTTCACAGAACTGTAATTCTAGCAGTGGATAATATTTTAAATAACTGCTTTGGAACTCTATCCTCTATACATGACATGGCTATTGTGCTTTTGAACTCTCAGTAGCTGTGATGGACCAGATAAGACCTGCACAAGATTGGACCTAATAATGTCCTTCTTCAAGAGGAGATGGGCTCATGAGATCCTGCACATCCTTGAGGATACATAAACAATTAACGGCTGTTAGGGTGGAGGGGAAGTTCCTGAAGCCCCATCTCTTTCAAGAATTAGGGACTCACAAAACCCAATCCATTTTCAGAGTCTATAGACAGTTAACAATTGCTGGGGGAGCTAATGATGTCCTACCACTCCCAAGGGATATCTAAGCTGTTAATAGTCGTTAGGAGAGGCATTTTCTTCAGTGGTGTAGCTTCTGGTATGTTGTCCACATTCGAAATAACTCTTTATCCATGCTCCTGTAAGTTATTCTAATTAAAATCATTGGCTTCCCATGACAGAAGTAATGGTTTCCTTGCTTTGTTGTTGATCTTCTATATATGGAAGAGCATATATTTGCCTCTCTAGGAAAAAGTCACACAACAGTAGCACCAGTAGAAGAGAAAATTACTAGAGAAAAAAATTAAGAATCAGAAATTGTGATGACTAATTTAGATCACCAACTTAATAAAGCTCAGAATCCTCTGGGAAAATAATCTCAGTGAGGGATTGGTTACATTGGGTTGTACTGTGGGTATATCTGTGGGGGATTGTCTTAAATTAATTGACGTGCGAAGGTTCCCCACTATGGGTAGCATCATCTCTAGGCAGTAGTTCTGAACTGTGTAAGAGCGGAGAAACCCAGATGAGCATGATCAAGAGATCATGAATGTAGTCCCTTTTCTCTGCTTTTGACTGCAGATGTGATGTGACTAGCTGTTTTAGGTTACTGCCTAGACTTCCCCACAATGATGGACTATAACGTGGAAGTTTAAGCAGAAATAAACACTTTCCTCCCATAAATTGCTTTTTGTTAGACAATTTATCACAGCAACAGAAGTGAAACTAGAGCAGAAACAGAATCAGTGGAAAGACACAAAAATAAAAGGGATAGGCTAGAGATATTGCCGATATTGACTGTGGATCTTACTATTTCTCATATTAATCTTCATAGAAGTGAAGCTGTTCTTTTCCAATTTAAGGTATGCTTTGATTGGAAGGCATTCCCTGCTATGCTAGTGGGTTTCAAAGTCGTTTTACCAGCAATACTTTTCAAGAGAACAGAATGAAATTGGTGTTTTAGGAAGATTTTTTGGCATCACTTCATTAGAAGGGCTGTATGGAGCGATCATGAAAGAGATTATGCATTACTTAGTTTTCTATACTGTGCCCCAAAACAACTTAGAGAAGAAAGGGTTTACTTGGGCTAACATTCCAGAGGGAATAAAGTCTATCATGGCTTTTTCCATAGGTATGGAAGTAGGGGCAGGCGGCCAATCTGGCAGTCCGGAAGCAGAGACATCCACATACAGGAAACAGCGAGAATTAACAGGAAGTGAGGTCACACTATAAACCTTCAAATCCTGCCACCAGTGATAGACTTCCCCCAGCAAGGCTCTACCTCCTAAATGTTCTCTAACCTTCTCAAGCAGCAACAGCTCCTGGGGATCAAGTGTTCAAATGCATGAGCTGGTAGAGGGAATTTCTCATTCAAACCAACACAGACTATAATGAAAGTTATTATTTAGTGGGAAGTGAGAGGTTTACAAAAAAAAAGATATGGAGCAGAGAGAGGGAGAGGGTAAAGGGGAAAGAAGGTTGAATCTAGAAAATGGTGAAAAAGAAGAGGGTTGACCTTTTCCCTTCTGGGTCTTTTCGGGGCAGAATTAAAGAAAAAGGTCACTAGAAATCAATCTTCTATTTAGGTATGAAATGAAGTTAAATGGATTAATACTTTGAACGGAGGAATCATGAGCAGAAACGAAGAAAAGATATTGGTTTGAGAAATAAATAAACAAAAAATTACTTTGAAGGTGAGTCCTACAAATAACAATTTTTTAAAAATCTGTTAGTTTTTTTTTTACAGAATTCTCATATCATTCATTGACATGGTGTCTTAGACATAAAATTGTGAAAGACAGCAATGAACTGGGCGGTCTGGAATATTCTAGAAATGCTCAAGGGTATCTCCTTGATTTGTGTTCTCTTATGCTTCAAAACATTCTGTTTTGGGTTTGGTTTACAGTTAGTTTTGTTTTGTTGTATTTGTGTATGTGTGTGTGTATGTGTTTATTCATGTGTGCATGAGCATGTAGGAGCTCAATGCTGATGTCCTATCCATTGCTCTTCATCTTAGTTTTCGAGACAAGGTCTTTCACTGAATTCAGGGATCACAAATTAGCTAGACTAAATGGCCAATGAGCTCCAGAAATCCTCCTGTTTCCATTTTTTCAGTGTTGGGGTAATAAGTACATTGCCACCATATTCAGCTTCTATTTATTTATTTATTTATTTATTTATTTATTTATTTATTTATTTATGTATTTACACATTTATTTATTTATTTATTTATTTATGATGAGTTTTGGGGATCCAAACTTAGGTTCTCATGCTTCTATAGCAAGCACTTGCCCACTTAGCCATCTCCCCAATCTCAGGCTTTGTGTTTCATTGAGGATTAGGCATGATTTGGATAATTCAAATACTTCACTAGCAGAAGGACCTAGTTCAATCTGCAGCATCCACATAAAAATATGGACGTGGTTGTTAAGTGTCTATAATCCCCACATTGGAAAAGTGGAGACAAGTACTTTCTCAGAGTTCACTAGCCAAGCATTCTATCTTAATTGGTGAGTTTCAGATTCAGTGAGAAACCCTGCATCCAAAAGTCAAAACCCTGTGGAGTTTGGACTTGGAGAGATGGCTCATTAGTTGAGAGTACTTGCTGCTCTTGCAGTTGGCAGGGGTTCTGTTCCCAGCACTCATATTAGGCAGCTCACAACTCCTTGTAACTATTGGGGAATCTGATGTCTTTTTCTAGCCTCTACAGCAGACACCTGCACACATAAATAAGAATGAGACTTTTAAGAAGTAAAGGTTAGTAAATGATCAAGGAAGACCTGGTGTAGACCTCCGGCCTCCACGTAAACATGCACACAAATACACATATACCTGCAGGCACACATGCACAACACACACACACACACACACACACACACACATTCACACTTAAAACAAAGAGTTTTGAGGAGGCTTCTATTTCCAAGTATCATTATACAAAACCTTGACGAATGTTTGTGGATTTTTTTTAACCCAGGCACTAGTGAGACTAATCTACAAAGATTACTATCATTTGTTAGGTTGTAGTGAGCAGCTGCCAGCTCCTTTCCTGACAGTGAGTGGCGTCACATTCGGTCTTGTCATTGGTCAGTGGCCAGGTATCTTCCCTCCCCCTCACTCTAAAGAATTCTTTTCCCCAGTAGGACCATAATTTCCTCATTTCAGCTCTGCCAGACCTCTGTTTTATGGGATCTTGGGGGCTCACAACAGCTATCTACCATCCAAAACAGCCTGCACTTTTGTCTTCAGTGGAGGATCCCCAAACCCCCTCTCGGAGAAGCATTATTACAACCATTTTATAAAACCCAGACAGAAAGAGCTCCCGTATGCCTCCTTGGAGTGGCCTGGTGTGGCATTCTTGTCACCAGGCCACATAGAAGAGTCTCTTGCCTGCTTCCCTGCTGATTGCCAACTCATGAAAAGAGTCGGGGTATTAGAAGGACAAAGACCCCAGTGCCTGTGAATTGTAGCCAGAGCAGGGGCTGAGATGGCAGGCGCCTAGATGATTCTCTGAGATAAGAGCCCAATTCATAGCTGTTTCCTAACATGGAATGGTGGTGTAAATATGGCCAAGTTGAGAGTCTTGGAACAGGAAGATGCTACTGGGATAATCAGGTGGAACTGACCACACTGCCACATTTGGTTTTAAAAGTGAAATAACTGGAATTCCAACAGAGGCAGAGGAGCAACTCAGAAGGCACCGCCTCTTACAGAGGAGTTGTTGATAGTGGGTAGCTCCTGAGGGAGGCAGACTCGCCCTTGAGAGTGGGGAAGCTGCTATGTTACCCATGCTCCAGCGGATGGCACTGCACCCATATACATATGGGCAGCATTAACTGGACTTAGTGAGTATTCTGGTTAGCTTTAAATGTCCACTTGTCCTGCGCTAGAATTATCCAGGAAGAGCATTTCAATTGAAGAATTATTTGGATCAGGTTGGCCCGTGGGCAAGTCTGTGGGAAATTGTCTTGATTGTTGATTGATGTAGGAAGAATTAGCCCCTTAGTAGGCGACACCATCCCCTAAGTGGGGTATCCTGATCAGTATAAAGAGAGGAGAAATGCAGGTCGTAGCATGAAAGCAGGTTAGGGTCCATAAGTTTGTTTCCCCTTTGCACATCTGTGGATGTGGTGTGACTAGCTGCTTGAGAACCTCCCTTGACTTTCCCACAGTAATGGAGACTATAATCTGGAACTGTGAACCGAATAGGCCCCTTTCTCTTATAAGTTGCCATTTGTCAGGATGCTTATCACAGCAAAAGTGAAACTAAATAAGTAAGATTTTTTTTTTTAATGCAGAGGGTGTAAAGCTGAGAGGGAACATGTTATGGAGGGATTGGGGGAGCTGGAGAGGGAAAATACGGAGTGGATATGACCGTGTTTCGTTGTATACATAAATGAAATTCTCAAAGAATAAATCAATCTGTGTGTGTGGTCTGGACCTGTGCCTGTGAGACCGGAAGAGGATGCCGGTGTCTTGCTCTATTACTCTCTACCTACTGAGATAGTGTCTCAAGAGCTATCTTGTGATGTACACAAAGGGCAGGTGATGTGATCCAGGAATGATGGTAGTTCCCATAAGCTAGGATAACCACGAAGCAAATTCTTCTGTAGACCAGTAGAGGGTGTGCAGCCTTGTTAGATCACAGCATAGTGCTGCTCACTATGGAATTTCCAGGGTCAAAACTGTTAAGTGTAGGTTGCTCTAAATCCTTTTGTGGCAGTTTGTTACAACGGTATTAAGACTGTCTCAGTATTAAGCATCAACTTGCCATAGACTAGAATGATCTGATAGAAGGAGTCTCAGTTGAATGACTTTAAATGAAGTTGGTCTGTGAAGGGTTGTCTTGACTATTAATTAAAGTAGAAGGGCCTGGCCCCCTGTGGGCAGCACCATTCCCTAGGTACTGGACCCCGGCTGTTTAAAGAAGGTGGTTAAAACATATGCCAGTGAACCAGCAAGCAGTGTTCCTCCATGATTTCTGCCTCCAGGTTTGAGTTACTGCCTCAACTTCCCTCATTAATGTACTGTGACCTGAAAGTATAAACTAAAATAAGCCATTTCTCTCCAGATTTCTTTGGGTCAGAGTGGGGTTTTTCATAGAATGTTTTATATAATAATTTTGTGAAGTTTTGAGAATTTCATATATTTGATCATATTGATCCACTTCTCTCCCTAACTCTTTTAAGACTCATCACCATCATCCTATTCTTTCAAAAAAAATTTTTGGAGAGGAGAGAGGTTTCAGGAGAGGGTTTTTTCTGTGTAACAGCCCTTGCTATCCTGGAGCTTGTTTTAAAGACCAGGCTGGCCTTGAACTCACAGAGATCTGCCTACCTCTGCCTCCAGAGTGCTGGGATTAAAGGCACCATGTCTTGCTCTTCTTCCAAACTTTATGCACTATTTTTTTAATGACCCATGGGGTCTAATTTGTGCTACCTATGTAGTCATACTTCATGGAGCATTCACTGGGATGAGGTCAGCCTAACTGGGGCCGTACCCTCAAAGAAAATTGGCTTTCCCTCTGTTGGATGCCATGAACTGTTGGTAGCCTCTTGGCTAGGGATAAGAATTCATGAGTTCTTTATCCCTCTCTGCTGGAATGTTGACCAGCTTGATCTTGTTCAGTTCTTATATAGGCAACCACAGCTGCTTTGGGTTCATGAGTTCAAATGTCCTGTCATGACCTCGACCTCTGGCTCCTCCTCTGCAAGATGGTTCCTAAACTCTGTGTTTTGTGTTGGGGGAGATGTGATAAAGAGGTCCCATTTGTGCTGAGCACTCCCCTTAGTCTCAGCACGTTGACCAGTTATGAGTTTCTGTATTTACTGCCATCCAGTGCTCAGAAGAAACATCTTGATCCAATCTGTAAAAAAGTGGCCAGAACAAGGCCACTTTTACATGCTGCAGTCCATCTGGAAGAGTACCGTGTAAAATCAAGAGAATTGGGTGTGAGTCGGAGTCCAGAGGGCACTGCCAGGTTCTCTCTCCCTGAACAGATATTTGGACAGATATATCTGCTAGGTACAGAAGAGACAGATTATTAAGCTAGAAAAACCCTTCGAAGGCTGGAAATTAACCAGAGCTGGAGGCCATTGAGAGGCTCAGTGGAGCCCATGCAGGGAACCTTGCGACTTTTCTATGTGATAATTACAAAGCACATGTGTTTGGTGCACATGTTCTGTTATCTATTGCGTTACATGTAAAAGGGGGTGTGGTGTTAGTGTTTGTGTTTCATACATTTATTTTTTTAATTCCAGAATTTTTAAGTGAATTCATTCACTGAGAATTTTATACATGAATACAATATAAATAGATTTCGATGTATCTACTCTCCACTTGCCCCAACTCTTCGCATACCTCCTTCACTATTGCCCCTCCCAACTTCATGTTCTCTGCCTTAAAAACAAACAAGCAAACAAACAAACCCCACTGAATCTGATAATTAGTGCTTCCCATGTGCACACGGGTATGGGACCATCCATTGATGCTTGGGCAACCTACCAAGGGCTGCATTCCAAGAGAGATCTGGCCCTCCCTCCTCCATCAGACATCAACTGTCAAGAGCTCAGCAAGGGTGGGACCTGTGGTTCTCTCCAGCCTTCGTGCTGAAATGTTGACTGGTCTGGTCTTGTGCACACAACTACAGCTGCTGTGAGTTCATGGGTGCAAGGCCTTGCCCAGTCTAGAAGATGTCACTTTGCCTTGCTCGTCCCTAACCTCTGGCTTTTATGACTGCCTGCCGCCTTTGAGGATGGTCCCAGAGCCTTGTGGGGAGGGGTGTTGTATAGATGCCCCATTAGACCTGAGTTCTCCACCATCACTTATTCTCTGTGTACTAACCAGTTGTGAGTCTCTGCTGCTGCATAGATTGACCTTGATGTCTCTCCCATCTCTCCCTCCATCCTGTTCCCCTTCCCGGGGAAGCTAGGCAACCATGAGGGCAGGGAGCTGGATTTTCCTGCCATGTCAGACAAACTGGTTTCCCATTAGAGAGCTCTAAGTCCGTGTCTGACTTTGCCAGCCTATGCCATGCTAGGCATGTTTTAGCATGAGTCTCAAATCTTTGAAACATTCAGGGTTCTCATGAGAAACATAGAGTTAATAAACAATTATTGTTACTGGGTGCTTTGGTCCATAAACTAACCACTTAATTCTCCCTGCATTTTGAAGATATTAGAAAAGAGAAATGAGTAAAGAAAAAAATGGATTTATTTACAGTTTGACGAAACTGAGGTTGGGGAAAGAAGACTAATTTCCTCACCCACTGAGCAAGTGGTCCTCTAATAATTCACAGAAAATTGAGATAAGGGTAATAAATAAGAAAATTTATTTGTGAGACAGAGTAACCAATCTTTTACTGGAGGAGGCAGTCCGGGACCTCAGGTTTCCTCTATAATCTCTATAACAAAGACGTTCAATTACCCCAACTTGACGTTTATTTCTTTGGGAGAGAGGCATGAGGATAACTTTCAGGAGTCAGTTCTCTGCCTTTACCAGGGATGTGCAGGAAAATTAAAAGAAAAAGAGGGTAGAATTCATGTTAAGAGAAGGTGATTGCTCAGAAGAGCCACCTCTCTTTGGGATGTCACCAAGGAGGCCATGTCTTTTTCTCTGGACTGAACATATGAAAGGAAACCGTGTTAGCATCCAGGCATTATGCTAACCTGCCCCCTGTCACCTGGCCGGATGCCCTTGTCAGTACAGCGAATACCTAGCCAGATCCAGGGTCTTACAGTCAATGCATGCGGTGTCAGTATTCAGGCAAATACTTAGCCAAGGGTAATCTATGCGCATGCACTGCAGGGCTGCTTAAGTATGTGTGCGTGTGCCAATGCCCCTTTAAAAGCAGCCCCCCTATCATTTCTCGCTCTCTTCACTACTTCCTTTTTCCATGGCATCCTCCCCCAAGAACCTCTCTTTTCACCCTCTATCAATAAACTTCCACGTGTTTTTGTTGTGCACTGTGGTTCATTCTCACCACTGCTGAACGACAACAGCCAGTTTGCAGAGGAAGTCTGAAGCCCTTCCTTGCCTGGGCCTTATCCAGGGAACAGGATGTGGGATTGGTGAGGGGTCAAGAGGTGCCATAGTGTTAAGAAGGAGCCTCTGAAATACCAGTGGTGGAAGGAACAGGAGACTCTACTGCTCCATACACTCATAGCTGGAGATTTTTGGGACTCTTTCCTCAGCTCATTAGCCCACTTCCATCGTTAGGACTGCATTCTGTTTCTTAACAATCACTCTTTATTCTCATCTCGTGCCTCGGATACAACCTTCTGCCCCGGCACAGGGATCAAATGCCCTTTGAACTTCGATTCCAGGTTCTTTGCTAATACTAACCAAGGAGCATGCTTTCCCAAACACCCGGCTCTCTCTGCGTGGGGTCTCTGACCTCTATGCCTTACTCAAATGACATGACATTGTCTCCATCTCTCCTCCTGGTGGCTGCCAGGATTTTCGCTTGCTTGCGGGGGTCTTTTTCTCTCAAACTCTAATAGAGTAAGATTCCTTCTGAGACTGTTTTTAAAGTCTTTGGTTAACAAGACTAAGAACTGGGAAAAAAGAAACCCAGTCTCCCCAGGAACATCATATAATACCCTAGGTGAGTCCAAAGGATTAGCATAAATCGAGATAAAGGAACTCTTCAATCCATAAGAAAGCCAGAGCTTAAATTTTCAAAACTGAGGCAATGTTCTGGATTTGATCATATCCCACAAGAATACATAGTCAGGTCCTCTTCCTCAGTACCCTTATTGGAAGTAGGGTCCCTTTGTAAAACAATAGATGATGTACATCACTGCATATAATTTTATAAAGGTATTTTCCTTCAAATGCAAATATCTCGGCTATTCCTGCCTCTGCTTTCATGAGTGCTAGAGGCAACTTCTTTCGTCTTCTAATGTGAAGATTAATCAGTTCTCCAAGAATCCCCCAGAGCATCAGTGCTGGTCAGGACTGCTGAGGCATCCTCCAGCCTTATGGACTGAACAACTCCAGGGCTTTCTGCTTCTCTGGTGTGAGACACCTAGTTTTGGACTACCCAGATCATATATGTAAGTTAGCATAATAAATCCCCGCTATGATACATATATTCATTTTATTGATGTTATCTATTCCCCTAGAGCAGTGGTTCTTCCTATGGGTCATGACCCCTTTGGTGGCCACATATCAGGTGTTTACACCGTGATCCATAGCAGCAGCAAAATTACAGTTATGAAATAGCAATGAAAATAATTTTATGGTTGGGGGTCATCACAACATGAGAAATTGTCTTAAAGGGTCAAAGCATTAGGAAGGTTAAGAACCACTGCCCTAGAGGACCCTGGGTAATATAGTACCATACCTATTCCCCGTGTCCTCCTTGGCTTAATAAATGATGGTACCCATTATTATGACCTAACCTTTCGAGACAGGGTTTCTCAGTAGCTGTGGAACCAGTCCTGGAACTTGCTCTATAGACCAAGCTGGCCTCAAACCAGAGGTCCGCTTGCCTCTGCCTCCTGGGATTAAAGGCATGAGCCACCACTGCCCAGCATATATTAGATTCTTATAGTGAAATATCACCTAAACTTGTACCGTTTATCATGTGTTAATCGAAAATTAGACATACACACCGCACTGTGTATTGAAAGAAAAAGTATGAAACCGTCTGGTCTGGCTTAGTAAATGGAGCCAAAGAGCAACTGTGCTCACACAGGGACACCAGCCTCTGTATGCCGTTCATGGAAATCACCAAGTAGCACTCACATGCCTGGTGCCTGACCTTGGCGGCGCTCAGGAGAACTCGAGATCAAAGGAAGGAAAGTGCTCTCTTCTGGTACTTCAATCAGGGAGAGAAGCAATTAAAATATGAATTAATCTAAGTGAGATGAAAATGCAGACGCTGAACAAGAGCATCCCTCTCACCTTGAACCTGCACAGAGCGCAGCGCGGCTCCTGTGATTAAAGACATTTTCATGCCATTAAGAACCTTCTCTTCTAATGTTAAAAAACAAGGTGTCACTCAAACACTCCGAGTCGCCTCGGTGAGGACTTCTCCCTCTCTGTCGAGTTAAATACCTTGATCTTTTCGGTGTTCTGAGGTGGAGGGGGTGCATTTTAGGAGGGAACACTGTGGGGACTCGGAGGACGGCGGGAGTGTGGAGTCTTGAGCCAAATAGAAGGGGCAACGGCATGCGTCACCTCTCAGATCAAGCTTTTCAGCTTCCCTAACTTGGCTGTGCAGCCAGAATTATGGCTGCCAGGTGGTACTCTGTGCACGACATGGGGGGTACGCTCTCAGGGTTCCATCGCTCTTTTGTTCCAGCGCTTTCTTTGAAAAGAGAGACAATTGGAGTATTTATGGCCGTAAGTTTCCTCCTTGTTCCCTTTAAGGCATGCTGTTAGCTCACTGCAAAGTGGGGTGAGATGGCAGCCTCAGAGGAAAATAATCAATGAGGGCGTGTCTATAACCTTTCCAGGCACGTGCAAATTGTCAGCCACGGGCTGCCTGAAAGGATAGTTGTGAACTTGGCGAAACATTTATAGACACCAGTGTTCTGTCACAACGTCGAAAGGTTGGACACCCCTGGGGTGAGTGGGAGGAGGGGCTTGGAGTGGATATGGTCACATACATTGTTTACTTATATGAAACTGTCTGTAAATAAAAGAGATTCTATTTTAAATAGAAAGGTTGGACCCCCTGCAAGAATCTGACATATCTGACCTTGGCTTTTTCTGTTTCAGGCCATCCATTTTTTATCTGGGTGTTGTCAACATTGTTTGCTCATCTCAAGTTTTAGAGCTTGGGAATTTATTGGGTTGTTGTTCTGGTTTAAATCCATTGCTGCAACGATTCTGACCAAAAGCAGCTTGGAAGGGAAAGGGTTTATTTGGCTTACATCTCCAGGCCCAGTCCATCACTAGGAGAAGTCAGGATAGGAACTCAAAGAAGGAACCAGTAGGAGACGCCCTGGAAGAACTGCTGGTTAGCTACCACACAAGCTCTGGCTCGGCCGGCGTTTTGGTATAGCCCAGGATATAGTCCACGCCTAGGGAAGCGTGCCACCCACAGTGGACTGAGCCCACCTCTATCAGTTATCAAGCAAGGGAATGCCCCTCAGACACATCTACAAACCTGCCAAGCTGATCTAGGCAAGGCCTTCCTTGAGTCACTCCTTGCAGGTGATTCTAGGTTGTGTCAATTTAGAAATAAAATGCAACCAGCATAGTTATGGTTGGTGTTTTAGTTTGTATAGTGCTGGCCTTGCGCATGCTAAGCAAGTTGACTAGATAGTTATGTCAACTTGACCCCAGTTAGGGTCATATGAGAAAGAAGAATCTTAATAGAGAAGATGCCCTTGGTGTGACTTTGGTGAATTTTCTTGGTTGGTGATTGATGTGGGAGGGCACAGCTCACTGTGGGAGGTACCATCCCTGGGTTAGTGGTCCTGGGTGTGTAAGAAAACAGACTGAACAAACCATGGGGGAGCAAGCCATTCCACCATGGCCTCTGCTTCAGTTCCTGCCTCCAGGTTCCTGCCTTGAGTTCCTGCCCTGAGTTCCTGTGGTGATGACTGTGAACATGTGAGCAAAATAAATCCCTTTCCCTCCATATAGTTTTCGGTCATGCTGTTTATCACAGCAACAGAAGCTCTAACCAAGGTAGCAAATACTCAACAACTGAACTATCTTCTGAGCCTAGAGTTTGGAATCTGAGGAAAAAAAAAAACCTTTGAAATCTCCTTGACTTCCCAAACTTGGGACCCTGGGAACCACCAGGTCATTTCAGTCTGGACTTGAGAAGGTTTTCTTTCTTTCTTTCTCTTTTCTAAGACCTGTGAATTTGATTGGCCTCAGTGGGACAACAGAGGCTATACTCATGACAGCTGTAAGAGAAAGTGAGGAAGACCACTCCTTAGAGCTTAGAGATCTGCTCTGGGAGGGGGCAGTGGTCCTGAGGCTGACCACTCACCTAGCTTCTGCTCTGGCCTCAGCATCCCCAGAATTTCCTGTTTAAATCACAGACCCTTGGAGCCTGAGGGCACCTGGGATTTATCAAATCATGATCCCTCGCTGCAGGACCTCTTAAGAAGGGGCCAGAAGCATAACATTCACACAGCCTTAAGCTATAAAAGGATAGTACTCCTGTCTACAAGATATGCCACTCAGGCAGTATAAAGGACTCCAGAATCGGCAAATGTCACCCTAGTTTACTACAGTATTCTGTTCTAAGGTAGCAGAAGAATGAGGTGCCTGTCTTTTTTCCTCTGTGACTCCTCCTGCTTCTCAAATGTGGGCAATGTGCTATCAACGAGGCATTTTGGAGGTTGTGATGTCACACTGACTGATCTTCTTCCCCCATGACTGCTGGCTCTTAGCTACATTCAGAGAAAGCCTCAAGGTTCTGCTTATTTCTCCAAGTTAAACCCCATAAAATCCCGAAGACCTCTGAGCAGCCATCCCACTTCCTGTCTCCCTCTGAACACTCACCCTATGGGTTGCTTGATCTTGATTGACAACTTGGTTGCATTTAAAGATACCTTGGAGTTTTGTCTGTCTGTGTCTATGAGGAAGCTTCAAGGAGTTATTAGACCTTGACGGCTGTAAACTAATGAAACTTTTCTTACACCAGTGGATTTTAAAAAATGTAAATAAGGAAATGGATAAGGTAGCCCAAATCATAGCTGTGTTTTTTATTTCCTGCCTAATGTCTCTGCTTTTCAAATGCTAGAGTATTTTCCCCCCACACTGCTCTGACTGTCAGATGGCAAGCTTCACGGGACTAATTCTTTGAGATTTGTTTTTATTTTTAATTGTGTGTATGCATGTGCGTTTGTGTGTGTGTGTGTGCATGCATGTGTAAATGCAGTTGTCCACAGAGACCAAAAGAAGGCATCAGATCCAGATCTGCAGTCATAGGCAGATGTGGGTCTTGGGAATGGAACTCAGGTCCTCTGCAAGAGTATGTTCTTACGTGTTGAGCCATCTCAGCCCCAGAACTTCTTTTTCTTACAGTTTCCAACAATGTCTTGGTTGAGTCACATTGGAACAGTGTAAAAACCATGCTTACCATCGAACCAATCACTAGTAGGGAGTAGAAACTGTGCCGATTGGGCCAGCCTGGGCTCATGGCCTTCCCAGAGACAGAGGGACCAGCCTTAAGTATCCAACCTCAGCATGATGGAATGATGACACTGCCAAGGACTAAAACAACATCTAGTGGTTCATTTTCAAAGGTGCCTTGAGCCCGTTTGAGTCAAGGCTACAAATTAAGAGAAAAAACTAGTCCCCTGCTAATGCCCTTTAGTGTAGCCAGGGACTAGCTACACACACTCAGAACTCTGCTAAACTATAACCGCCCCCATGAGAAGTTTAAAGTAAAAAATTACGTGCAACCAAGTTTGCCTGTGAGGTCATGCATATGATAAGCTTTGTAATAAGCAAGATGCAAAATGTAGGAAGAACCCACACCCTGTTATGTGGAGAGAAAGCCAAATATAACTGACAGAGAGGAAGATAATACATAGGTGATGTCTTATCACATGATCTTGATTCCTCCAAAAAAAAAAAAGAGGAGGAATCTTACATTCAGGGCTTGTAACCATTCTCTTCTCTGCCCTCAAATCAGTGTGCTACTATTCTAAGGTGACACCCCCAACTTTACAGCATCCTAAGATAAATGGCATTAATTCTGCTTCTCTAAGTCTCTGGGGGGTCTTATTGTGAAATGAAAGTACTCTTATTATGAAGTGAAGACCACTTTCTCACATAAAGAAAAGCAAAAGAGAAAATAATCTGGGCAGAAATACTATTCCATCCAAATGTAGTTGTGCCCCCATACCCATGTTTTTACTTGCTCCATTTGCAGTAACCAGTATTAAACAGAAATTTCCAGAAATAAACAAGTCATTCATTTTAAAGAACCCAAAACTTCCTATATGCTAGGCAAGTGGTCCATATCCCAGCCCCCTTTTTGTATTATAATGTTCCTTCAGAATTTTATACATGGATAGAATGTATTTTGATCATATTCACTTCCCACATTTTTCCCTTCAATTTGCTCAGGATCTCCCCTTTCTGTATCTCCCTCCCAGATGCTGGAACTGTGGAAGGCGAGTCTTGTTTAGACGACACTAGGAGGTGTGTCATCAGAGGCGATGTCCTCCCATGTCCTTCCCTATCATTACTCTGGTCTTCCTCTAGTCAACCATGCTATGAGCTCTGGTCCACCATGTTTTTCCCACCAGGATAGGCTGAAAGTATGATCTAAATAACTCTTCCCAGAACTGGAACACTGGTGCTCATGATGCCAAGTTCCTAAGCAGGGAAAGGACTTGAATCTTTAAGTTGTGCCCTATGCAGAGAGCTGGCAGTCTGAGAAGCAGATGAATGTGACAGATTTGTTTTTCATCTCATTCCCAGCCAGCACATTACATGTAGAGAGGGGACAAAGAAAGTTTGCTATTCCAAAGCTGCATCTTGCCCATGCCACCAGGTGGGCAGATTTGTCTCTGAGATTCTTCATACCAGTGTTTCCTTGTCATCACCTGCACTCTCATTATTTTATTTCGATTTGCAGTTCAAGGGTACGGTTCATTGTGCCGAGGAAAGCATGGGAGCAGGGGTGTGAGGTGCTTGTTCACATTTCATCCACAACCAGGAAGATGGGAGACATGAATAAGGTGCTCACCTCACTGTCGCCTTCTTATCCAGGCTGGCATCCCAGACCATGGATAGTGCTGTCCATTCGAGATAAATCTTCCTTCCTTGGTCAAACATGTTGTGAAATAACTGACTAGACATACGCAGGGATGTGTCTTCATGGTTCTGAGTCCTGTTAAGTTGACAATGAAGATGAACCATAATAGTTCCAAGCAGAATATCCCTATCATTGGCCCCTGGACAGGCTCCCATGAGCAAGACACAACCCCAAACTGTCCGCATCCATCTATGACTTCTTACATATATATTATCTTCTAAACTCACCACACTGGGAAATGTTAGTAACACCGCCTTTGTGGGGTTCTACAGCCCACTCTTGGTGTTCTTCTCCCATGTCCCCCAGACCTCACCCCAATATTGTAGAACCAACAGTGCAGGGTTTTTTTTGGTTTTTGTTTGTTTGTTTGTTTGCTCTTCAAGACAGGGTTTCTCTGTAGCTTTGGAGCCTGTCCTGGAGCTAGCTCTTGT
>LOEQ01000801.1:117434-139308 GCA_001685075.1 Bramus lutescens | reverse complement strand
GATTGCCTGTGCTTCCATAGCAGCCCGCGGCCACGCTGCCTGCTGACACAGCCTGTTGTGTTGGAGACCTTATTACTGTAAATCCCATTTCCCCATTTCGGAGTCCCTCAGAAATTACAAACATGTCTACCTGTGGCCGGCTTGCCTAGAAAGGTCACAACAGCTTCTAGCTGTTGCTGTCACTCACATGTATACAGGCTGTAAGTCCTCAAGGTCAAAATGTCAGGCCTTCAAACTTGAGACTGTTTAATCCTAGCCAGACTCAGGTTGGGCCCCATACAAAGGCCCACAAGGCTTCTGCGCTACTGTGAATATTGTGTGTTCCCAGGAAGGCTAACTACGATGATCTGGTATGTTCCTTCTGGAAGCTTTATTATTTAAAGCTCCCCAGTGGAGTTAATGCACAGTAGAGCGAAGAAGTGATTTTTGCGAAGTGGCAATAGACCCTGGGGACATGGCTCAGTGGCTTGCCAGAAAAGCAGGAAGACCCAAGTTCAGTCCCCAGTACCCATGTAAGATTTAGGTGTAGTGGCATGTGCTTGGAATCCCAGCACTGGGAGCATGGAAACAGGGGGATTCCTGGAGCCCACTGATGAACCAAACCAGTCTAACATAGGTAATTTCCAGGTAGATAAAAGACGTAAACAAACAAACAACAAAACAAGGTGACTGGCACTGAGGAACATTAGTTGGGGTTGACCTTTGGCTTCTACAAATGTGTGCAGGCATGTGCATGTACACATGTGCTCTTACACACACGGGGGGGAAGTGGAGACAATATTTATTGAACAACCTCTGCTGTGGTTTTGGATCAGAAATACCTCAAAATACACGTTTTTTGAAGGCTTGATCCTCATTGCAGCAGGGCTCAGAGAAGAGAGAGACATAGAGATTATAGAGCTTCAGTCTCATCAGCAGACCCAATGACAGATTTGCAACTGAATAGGATATTGAGAAGCAGGACCTGGGTGGAAGAAGTAAGTGATCATGACCCCCCCCATCTCTCTCTTCTCATTTCTATATTCTCTGTCTTTCTGTCTCACTCTCTCCTATCCTTCTCTGGTTCTCTGAGCTTTTCCTTATTCTCTCTCTCTCTCTCTCTCTATCTCTATCTATCTATCTTACACACACCTCCTTCTTTCTCTCTGTCTCTCTCTCACACTCACACACACACCTCCTTCTTTCTCTCTGTCTCTCACTCACGCACACACACCTCCTTCTTTCTCTCTGTCTCTCTCTCTGTCTCTCTCTCTCACACACACCTCCTTCTTTCTCTCTGTCTCTCCGTCTCTCTCTCTCTCTTACACACACCTCCTTCTTTCTCTCTGTCTCTCTCTCTGTCTCTGTCTCTCTCTCACACTCACACACACCTCCTTCTTTCTCTCTCTCACACACATCCTTCTTTCTCTGTCTCTCTCTCTGTCTCTCTCTCACACTCACACACACCTCCTTCTTTCTCTCTGTCTCTCTCACACACACACACACACACACATACACACACACATCCTTCTTTCTCTCTGTCTCTCCCTCTCCTCTTCTCTTTTCAGCCTCACTTGTTGGTTGGTTGGGCTTTTGTGAAACATGATTGCATTGAGCACAGGCTCTCTTCCAACTTCCTGTGTGCTCCAGGGTAACCTTGAATTCATTCTCCTGCCTCTACATCTTGAGTATTAGGATTACAGGTTACTGTGGTGTCATTTTTTTTTTTTTGAGACAGAGTCTTACTATAGCCAGGCTGGTCTTGAACACATGATTCATCAGCATCCAGTTCCTGAGCACTATGGGAATAGGCCTGTGCCATCCACCTGCTGTGTGATACCTTTCCTAGAGAGATGTGAACAAGCCTCTACTCACACCAGATAGTGAATCGGCAACAGTCCAAATTCACGACCATTAATTTCCAGCTTGGTGAACCAATAAATTCTATTGAAATTGTTTACAGGAATATGGGTGAGGAATTTCTTACAAGAGCAGAAATAGCTCAAAGACAGCTGCATCACCAGAAGCCCACTTCAGCATGGCAAGTGCTCACAGAATTTGGAAACCTAAAACTTACTGCATAACTTACAGACTGCTTGAGGAGTGTCTCCTCTTGTCAGCTCTGTTGGTCTGAGCCTCTTCTAGATAGCTCACCTTGTTTGAGAGCGTCTCTCATCACTCCTTCCTTCCTATATAAGCTTGGGAAGGAGGAGCTTTGAGTGCCTGCATGTATCAATTTCAGGGACTTCCTGAAGCTTCTGAGTTGTTTGAACAAGTTTCCCTACAGGATGGAATGTTTTACCCCCACCCCCACCTTTAGAATATCCTGCATCTTAGAGAGCGTCTCTCTAAGATAGAAGAGTTAGTTTTGGAGGAAACTGCCACACAACACCACAAATAGCTGTTCCCCTTTCTTATTTACCACTGGAAAGAACCTTAACTACTTAGGACAGCAGCTGGCACACAGTTATTCCCAGATACCTGTGGAAGAAGAGAATGAACAGCCAGCACCTGCTGTCAATTACTTCTTTCTTGTTGCTTTCAGATGAAAACACCACAACCCAGTTCAGGTGAGTGATGGGTGAATGGACCCATCGTGAGCCACTGATCTGAGATCAGGACTAGGATGCTCCCAATGCTCGGCCTCTATTTTTCTCTGATGCTCTCTCTTCTCTGCTGCAGAAACACAACTCACTTGGGAACAGAAAGTTAAATCCAGGAGCTGGAAAGATGCCTCAGTGGTTTAGGAGTGCTCTCTGCTTTTGCCAAGGATCTGCGTTTGGTTCCCAGCACCCATGTGGCAGCTCACACCTGCTCACACACAGCTGTAGGGGATCCGACATCCCTCCTCTAGTCTTCCTGAAGCACTGTACATGTGTTCACACACACATACACACACATACACATGGTTACAGATAATTCTTTTTTAAAGAAAGCTAAATCTGAAGGAAAAAGAGGGTTTCTGTAACGTGGAATGCTCAATGAGACAGGACAACACACAAAAGGAAACACACACACACAATCAAAGACAGGACAGCACACAGAAGAAATCACACACTCAGGCAAAATAAAAGGCAAGGAAAAGTATAAACAAAATACTTGATCTGAATAATGATGAATAAAACCCCCACATTTCTGCTTATTGTTTATCTAATTTTGAATTTTAATGAATAGCAGGGATAGTAATTACTCAATTTCTATGTTTATAGAAAACCAACACAGGAAACCTTGCAGCTCAATGCTTATGAGGTGTCAGGCTCTCTTAAACGCTCAGTTTTGCAATTAGAAAAGGAGCCATTCATTAACATTTTTAAGCTGGATTAAATAAAGAATATGGTTATTATTTATTCATTAAAATTTAAAAACTGGAAATTACAAGCTCATTTTTTTTGGATGTTATCCACTTCATTTAATTAGTGGTGAGTCAAAACGTTCTTAAGACGCCTTTATCTACATACCTAGAAACAACGTGACTTATTAGCAGGTGAAATGATTTCACTTGGTTAACAATTACATTCATCTTCCACACATATTGAGTGCTTGTTCCCAGATCCCTGGTGACTGAGGAAGAATCCTGGCTTTCCATATAGACAGAACTGCACTTGAATCTTTTTCTTCTACTCAGTTATCGACACAAAACATCCTGAAATATGTTCTTTTATTCATAAAATCGGATCATCATCTTACCTAATGAGGAACTGTGGATAAACAGATAAAATACAAAATAGAACCCAGGGCTTTGTGCATGCTAGGCAAGCACTTTTTTTTAACTGAGTCACATTCCTAGGCCCGTTGGTATGTTTTTGAGACACAGTCTCTCTAAGTAGGCCAGGCTGGCTTTGAACTAATGATACTCCAGCCGCTTGCTTCTGAATGCTGGGAATACAGGCATGTGCCAGCACACCAAGCTTTTGCCCAGCAGAGTAGAACTTGTCCTCAAGGCACCAGTTATGGAGATGATTCAGAATGGGAAGCAGGGAAATGAGATTTGATCAATGTGTAGATTGGGAGGAGGGACAGGGAAAGGAGACCAGAGACCAGTTCCATCTTTCAGGCGCTGACATAGGCTTGGGTTTAAATAGAGGAAGAACTGGGGCAGAGACAAAAGGCATGCGTGCTTAAGCAGTCTTGTTCAAGTTGTGGTCTGGTTGGTTATTGTCTCTGCTCTGATTTCACAACATGGCCTAAAGCATTCTTGTTGCTTGACTTGACAAACGTTCTCTCCTAGGACGATTGTTCTTGCTTAGCATGTCATTTTATCACGGGGTGGTCTGCCTGCGTTCCTGCAATCCACAGTGACTGACTGGGGACTTCAGGCATCTTTGAGGGTCCCCGAAGGAGACACAAATACTGACAATACGATGCCTTAGTGATTCATGTCTATGTCTCCATCTTTAAAGCGGGAGGAGCTATATCAGATCTCACTGGTTTTTAGACGGATGCTCCCTGAGTGGTTAACATGCACACATGCAGGCAGAGGTAAATGGCCAAGGATATACACACTGAAGCAATCCTGGGTCAAGGTGTGACCCTGCCCACAACTGACTCATCATTTTCTGGTCTCCACTCTTATCCTGCAAGGGAGTCTGACAAGTGATTAGAGCTGTGTAAAATCCCTTTTCAAGAGATATGTTCCCCCTCTGGCTGAGGGCAGATTTCTCCAGGGGTAGGGGTGGGTCCAGTTTCTTGGGGTCCATTGTTTCAGTGATATCATAGATTGCGGGACACAAGCAACTCTTTAGAGCATCTTTGTTTCTGCCATGCCAGTTACAGTGCCAGACTTTCCTCCTGGTCTTGGATCTCTTGTGGACCCAAGTGTGAAATCAAGACTTTTAAACAGAAACAGCTTCTAAGTGCCTATGTTGCTACCAGCTCCCCGAGGCATATATTGGTTATTTCTCTTATCGCTGTGACTAAATGGCTCATAAGAAAATGTTTAAGGGAGGAGGGGTTTTTATGGCTCACAGTTCCAGGGTGGCATCCACTGTGAAAGAGAAGGCGTGGCAGCAGGAGCATGAGGCAGCTGGTCACGTGACATGTGCAATCAGGAAACAGAGACAGATGGACGCTGGTGCTCAGCTCACCTCTTCCTTTCGATTCAGGCTGGGCCATCCCAATCCATGGAGTGGCCCTGCCCACATTCAGGTTGAGTCTTCCATCCTTAGTTATCAAAGGCAATCCTAGAACTGTGTCTCCTAGTTGACTCTAAAGTCAATCAAGTTGGCACAAGATTAACTGTCACATGGCCCTTCTAATGGCTTCTAGACACCAGGCCTGAATTTACTGAGTGGAAAGATCTCAGTCCAGTCCCTTGAGCTAATCAGTGGTTTGTAGAACATATTGATTGTGGGTACCATGACATCAAGCATGTCTTTTTATTCTGAAAGTTTGGAACCTGGGGTTTTGCTGTTGGCACTGATCACCTTTCCCAGAGTTAGTCAAATCTTGGAGATAGTTAATAGATATACTGTGAACTTGCATGTCCCACTCAAAATAATAGGAAAAAATACCTGTTTATTTATAGAAGGTGTAAGTTGTACAGGTCAAATTGTATTGGATTCCTTAAATTTATACATGGAAGTCCTAACCCCAGTTCCTCAAAACGTAATTGCATTTGGAAGAGGATCTTCTGTGACTTTTCTTGGAGAGATGGAAAAAAGCATCTTACCTCAGAAAGGTGCCAATGAAACTCTTACATTTATAAACCACTGTGTTTATTGGGGTTACTTGCACAGGTATGAGTGGGGAACCCCTCACTTATGGGAGCATGGATAACTCAGTCACATTATGAAAAGCCTTACCCCAGCATGAGTAATAGCTCACAAAACCTGCAATAACCAAAATGCTTAACAGGACCTGCAGAGAGCTGGGCTGCTCAAAGAGTCTCCCTTTCCAGGTGATTGCTACTGCTTGCATAGCCTTGGAGTGGGGCTTTCTGAATCTTGTAAATTTGGGGAACTTCCTGAACCTTGTAAGTTTTATTTACTTCCCAAGTCTTAATGAGCTTCCCTCCAGGAAAGAATGTTTCAATTTAAAGAAAATACTTTCACAGCAGTCTTTAAGGAATTACTGTGCTAAAATTGAGGCATTAAGGTGGGCTGTACCCAATGTGTGCTGTAGGAAGTCTTACAGCCAGTGGTTACCCGCCCACTGGGGCATGGCCTCTTATACTATATAAGCCAATGTAGAACATGCATCTGCTCTCTTTCCAGTTGCTGGATTCGGTTTCTGTTCTCTGTTCAAGCAGAGGATTCTGAATTGTGAGTTTACCCCTAAATAAGTAACCATCTATTTCTCAATTCTGAGCTAGTGTGGGATTTCTTTTAAGCATCCTTCCACAAATGTATCTTTATACAAAGCGGGCTTAGGAAACAGCCACATTCGGGAAATGTGTGTAGACCCGGAACACCATAGCCAGCTACAGGTCAAGGAGTGAAGCTTCAGGTGAAACTAACTGTCCATGTGTCCATCTTAAACTTCCCACCTCCGGATCTCATACAAAATGAGTTTCTGTTATTTAAGCTGCTCAGCAGCTAACCCTTCGCCCTTCTCCCCGCCATCAGGACTTATCTTACTTAGGAAAAGGAGCAAAGGGCTCTACAACACCATAAAACGAAAATGCCTTTTATTTTCTCACACAGCCTTCTGAGAGACTTTGCTTGGAGTCCCCAAATCAGATGCCAGCAGCAGTGACAAGTGAGGTTGCTGCATCAAAAATGGGGTTGAATAGGATGTGTTTGAGCAGAAGTCTACAGAAACTCTTATCTCTCCCAAGGGCCCACCTCCCTTCCCCATAATGCCTCCCTCATCAAAAGTACTTTTGAAGTGCAGAAATCCTGAATCATCCAAAACTTCAAGACTTTAATCGACCCTATCATGTTGTTGCTAGGTTGGCTGATCAAAGAGAGTTGAAAGGGTTAGTCTGAGCTTTTTAAAGGCTCATGCAAATAAGGACGTCTGACTTGCGAGGCTCTGGGATTCTTTCAGATGCAGCATTTGGCTCATATCCTCCTCCTTTCTGAAGACTGCAAAGTTACTGATGTGGAACACGCTGCACATGCTCCTGATTGGACTGGTTAAATCTAGATGGATGGGGATATGGGGAGGGGAGAGAGCATATTAGCTATTTTTCATATTTCTATGAGCAAATATCTGATAAAATCAACCCCGAGAAGGGAGTGAGGCTAATTTGGCTTACAGTTTGAAGGTGCCACCTGTCCTTGCAATCATTGTCAACTTGAAATAGTCTAGAATCGCCTGAGAAGAATTCTCCTGATCAGATTGACTTGCAGGCATTCCTCTAGCGGTTATCCTGATTATTCATCTATAGGAAAAGGTCTAGCCAGTAGTGGATGGCACCATTCTCTGGCCAGGTGGCACTCCGCTCCCTAAGAAGCACAGGTAAGCATGAGTCTGTGAGTAAGCCTGCAAACAGTATTCCTTCGTGTTTCTCACTTCCCTCAATGATATACTCCACCCTTTAGGGAGAAATAAACCCTTTCCTCCCCCTCAATTGCTTGTGGTCATAGAGGCTTTCTGTTGTTGTTTTGGTTTGCTTTGTTTTTTTTTTGGGGGGGGGAAGAAACCAAACAGGCTTAAACTTTATTCTATCTGCCACAGAGAGCAGGAACCACATAACAACGCAGCTGCCCAGCTGGGTGGAACACATGTAGGCACCAAGATGACTCATTTAAGTTTCTTCCTCTTCCTCATCCTCTTCATCCTGCTCGGAGCTGAAGGTGCCATCAGGCAAGCTGTAGACTCAGATGACCTGCCTGTTGGGGTCCTTGAGGATGAGGTGTTTGCCCTCCTCGAGCTTCATACAGATGTCAGTGATGCAGCGTAAGATGTTCCAGGCATTCTCTACACTCAGGTTGATCTGGCTGTCAAACTGCTGGGTGCCCAGGATGACATGGTATGAGGAGTCCTTACGGGGTACCTGGATACATACGGGAGCTTCAAGTACTCACATCTGGCCAGCAAAGCACAGCAGGTCCAGCGGGCCAACTTGTAACTGTTGTTCTTCAGCTCAGTGGTGATAACAGCTCTGCGCTGAGAGTCCAATTTCTGCCGCCAGGCAACACCCCTAGTGCCTGGAGTCCCACTCGTTGAGCGTTTTGATGTTGATGAAGGACACTTCTCCATTGGCTCCGGTCATGACACCATCATGTTCACAGCAAACCATAAGGTCAATGTCACCTCCAAGTTTCCACCTGCGGTAACGCTAAGCCATGGAGGTGATCTCATTCTTATCCGCGTCCTCCTCCACAAATGGGTTTGGGTTGGGGAAACTGTATCTTTCTCTCCCCATTCTCAGGCATTGCTGGGAGAAGTTGTTTGTGCTTGATGCAGGTGACCTCCATGGCCAGGTTGCCGGGTGAGTTGAAGGAATTGCCTTCGTCTCGAGGGGGTTCCTTGGCTTTCTCACTCACAGTCAGGAGGTGGGAATCAGAGTTGTCCCTCTTGTCAAAGAGTTTAGACCCAACTCTCTTCACAACAACGTCCCAAGAGTATGCAGTGCGGGTGCAGCTAATCAGCATGGCCAGGATGGTGTCTGTGGCAAACACATTGCCCTGCATTTTTGCTAGCTTCCGAATGACAGGGTTGTCTGTGGTGGTGACAGTGTGAAAGATGAGCGCTTGATGCTCCGCAGAGGCTTCTCTGCGTGGTGATGCAGTCAAAGGTTTTGCTACATTACTCCAGTGCGCCACAGCACTCGGTGTCTCGAGGCTCTGACGCTTCCAAGTAGCGCATCTTCATCAACTGAGGGAAGTCCATCTCCTCTTTCACCTTCCCGTCACTGCGAACTTCAACCAAAGAGTCTTGGGTTTCTGTGACTTCTGGTCCAACTCCCACCTCACTCCATATTGCTTCTGAAACTTTTTCTGCAAGCGAATTTGTTCTCTTTCTGCTTGGTATTCTTGGGCAGTGTCTGTAGGTTGAACTGTACTGTGTTCTGGCGGTCTTTGTCTCTGTGGAGGTTCCACTGTGCAAATCTCACCCGGTTCCATTGGTAGGCAGTCTTCTGTGTGCGTGCCGTGTCCACCAGCTGGAAGCTTGACTTATCCTCCTCATGGAAATATGCATACTGACTTCCCCCACCAAACTGAGAGGAGTACCTGTTGTCCTGGCTTGTGGCCCCCATTCAGCCTTCCGCAGCCGATCTCCTTTGCTAAACGGTTGGTAGGGCATATCCCGAAGCTGCTCAGGAACGGCACAGGGACCCCAGCCCTAAGGGTTGTCCTGGATCACAGGAATCATGAACTTCACCATCTTCTAAATCCTGCAGTGGGCTCCGCAGACCCGGATGGCGACAGATGACGAGGGTAAGAGACTGCCATAACTCCGAGGAACCAAGACAAGTTGCGCGTGCAGGGGCCAGCCCGTCAGAGAGTATTTATCGCAGCAACAGAAAGAAAACTAGAACACAGCTCATCTTCGTGGGGAATGCGTGGTGATGGGAGGGGAGACAGCGTGGTCAGGCCACAGTCAGTCAGGAAACAGAGCGAGGTGAACACACTGCTCAGCTTGCTTTCTCCTTATTCTGGACATTGCTGAAACTGGAGTTAGGTTGATGGACAGCAGTTTGCAGCGATCCTCTTGCTTCCGACCCCTTCCTGCTCTGTCCTTACAGGGCTGTGCTCAGCCTTGCCTGGCTTTTGAAAGGAATGCTGGAGATACACATTCAGGCCTTTGCTCTTGCACAGCAAGCACTGTCACTCACTGCACCATCTCCTTGGGCTAACACTTTTGCCCACCCTAGCCCATTCCCCTGCAGTAATTATTGCACATTATTCTGCTCTCTCCATTCGATTTTCTTCTACATTTGTTACGTACTATTTTTTTCAGTGAAGACTTAATTCTTGCTTTCCATTGATCTGCTTGTCCTAATGTGAATTTAGATCATTATATATGCATGAATATATATTTCATACTTTGACTTTAAATTCAATCCCAGCTTTGGCCATGTGAGGGCCTTCAAATTTGGGTTTTGTGTCATTATGGCATCATCTATCTTGTGTTTATTCTTATTTATTTAGATAGTTGAGTCATTTGTTTGGTGTTTAGAACTTTCGTACTTTCTGGCACCATAAGATACTCTGGGATCACCTTGTATTCTATTCATCATAGCTTATACATATGAGGCAGGTGCTCTACTACTGAGCCACAGCTCAGTCCCTTTCTGGGGGACTCTAGTTCAGTGTTCTACCACTGAGCTATGTGACTACAGTGATAGAGTACTTGCTTATGTGTGTTAGGCCAGTGCTCTACTGCAGAGACATTGTTTCCAGGCTCTCTCTGGGTAATTTTAAGCAAGCGCTCTAAAACTGAGTTAGACTACCGTCCTCTAACTGGTGGATGCTAGGCAAAGGTTTTACCCCAGGGCCACATTCCCAGCCTCTTCCGAGTAAATTAGAGGCATGTGTGCTACTACTAAGCAATGCCCCTCACCATTCCCTGGATAATTTTAATCAGGGGTTCTGCCCTCCAGCCCTTCAGTAAAGTTGTCTAGGCAAAGCTCTACCACCTAGCTCGTCCTCATCCCTCTACTTACTAGTTGATGTTGAGGTAGAGTTTCACAAAGTTGTACATGCTGGTCTTGAGTGCGCTCTGTCCCCCTTAGCAGAGGTAACACCTTATCACATGCTCTATGTGATTACCAAACACCAAAAACCTCAAACAAACAAAAACGTTGCAAAAAGTAGGAAACATTTTATGTCACGGAAGATAAATTATGGGTTCATGTTCTTTATGAGCTTTCGATCCATTTCCCTGACCATCTCCACTTCCTCCCATATAGAAAGAGTAATATCACCTCATTAAGAAGTCATTAGTGGGCACTTAGGACGTGGTAGGCCTGGATGCACCAAGATTATGTCAGTTAGTGCCACTTCCTGCATTCGAGAGGTTCTCAGTCCATGGAGGAGGAGAGTTTAGCAACTGCTCACCAAATACATAAGGTTTAATACCCAGCAATAAAAAGCACATCAAATGTTTATAGTTAAACCCTTCTTTGCCTATAGAGAAAATCAAGTTGATTTTAGATTTTGTACCTTGAGACAATGCCTTGGCACATGTAATAGGCTCAATGGTGTCTCCCAAAGATGTCTGCAGCCTCATCCCCTTAATTTATAAGTCCATACCTTACTTAGCCAAAGGGACTTTGGGGGGTTCTAGCCCGGTGCTCTACCCTTTAAGCATCCCCCAGCCCTCTTTTTATTAGCGATATGATGTCATTAAGTTATTCAGGATGATTTTGAACTCAATATTTAGCTCAGGCATGTTTTTAGCTTTCAATCCTCCTACTTCAGTATCCCAAGTGTCTGAGATGCCAGGCCTGGGCTGTCAGGTCTGACTTTTCTCACCTCCAAATGGAAGGGTAATGGGGTAATTGAGTTTGTGTTGGGTTCAGTCCCTAATTCATGACAATGTGTTATAACAACAATACAAAATGGTACAGCATGTGCATTCTATGCTTGCTAATAACTGTGATTCATAGATCTACTATTGAAAGCAAATCATCAGGCAGATTTATAGTTATGATTTTCTGTAATGGGGGGTCAATGGCTTGAAGGTGTGTGTGAGGAAGAATTTGGTCAGATTGTTCCTAGGATGTGAACAACTGTCTACCCACCAAATAGGGAGTTAATGGCAGACCAAAGTACCAATTCTACCAAAGTCCATCTTGGTGAACCAGTGAGTCTGTGGGGGTGGGAGGAGTCTTGAGAATCTTGTTATTTGGGGGAACTACCTAAGACTTGGAATTGCTTGTTTTCTGGATCTTGTGAACCTTTTTCCTTTATCCTGGAGGCAAATTTTAGTAAAGATTCTTATACAGCCGGAAGACAGCCCACTATTTAATTCCATTCAGTGGAAAATTTCAAATGTATCTTGGGTTATATGAGGAAGACCCTTGATGTAGTTTGAAAGCAGAATGCCTTGTTCCCATTTTACACCTAAAATCTTGCCCTTTGCAGCACACACAGGGCCTACACTTATGCCCTACCTCAAAAGAAGCCTAGAAATGAGTATCTATGCAGGATAAAACCTTGAAAGAAGATAAACTTACATAAGGCTTCAGAGAAAGCTTCCTTTAGTCCCATGATCAAAATCCCACTCAGCTCTCTGATAGGGAAAAGAGAAAGTATTCATTGTCACCCTTCTGTTGTGGTGCTCAGACTTCTAAGAAATGGTGAGTTGCTTCATAGGATACCTACTGCCTATGACTCTTGTGTTTTCACTTGGTTAGTGGTCTGTGTTATTAATTGACATATATAAATTCAGGGGCTGATGAGATCGTTCAGAAGGTAAAAGTCTGGTGACCTGAGTTTGAACCTAGTACCCACATACAAAGCTGAATGTGGTAATACACGTCTGTAATCCCATACTTCTGTGCTGAGACTGGAGGCAGACTCAGGAGAGTCAACCAGAAGTTTGTGGGCCAGTTAGTGTGGAATGCACAGGACAGCATAAACAAGAAGAGAGATCCTACCTAAAAAAAAAGGCAAAAGAATCTTGCAAGTTGTTCTCTGACAATGGTACACACACACACACACACACACACACACACACCAGAGAGAGAAGAATAGTGAGAAAAATTTTAATTAAATACACACAATGGAAATTTCCAGCTTATTTCATTAAAAAAATATGACATTTTCACGAGGACTTCCTTTTGCTTACACTGAATAAACAGGTAAAGGATGCTTTGTGGAAAGCAAGAGCTCTTCCCTCGTTTTATCTTCACATTATGGAATGATTTCTACCTTTAAAAATATTGTGGGTAGGTGTACAACAGCTTCCTACAAATTGCAACATTCCTTCCAAGAAGTAGGAAGAGGCTCAGGGGACCCAGGAAGTAAACAAACTTCCTGTCTGGAAAGCTGAAACTTGCAAGATCCATGAGGGCCCCTCCTCATTGTCATATAAGTAGACAGACAGAGAGAGAGAGAGACAAAGAAGAAGGAAGGAAGGAAAGAAGGGAGGAAGGAAGGAAGAAAGGAAGGAAGGAAGGAAGGAAGGAAGGAAGGAAGGAAGGAAGGAAGGAAGGAAGGAAGGAAGGTAAGCGAAGAAATGAATGAATCTACAAGGGGAGGAGACTGCCCAGATGAGCTGCCAAGAAATTCTCAGACCCATTGAGCTGCTTTCAAGCTGTGCAGAGAGCTCCAGGGTGGCAGCCTCTGAGAGTGAGTGGTGATCTGGGTTAAGGTAGCCTTTCAGTGATGCGGCTACTCCATACTGGCACTCCTCTCAGTAACCCAATGCAGATTCCCTGGTTCGCCAACTTGGACTCTGGTGCAATCACTATTTGGTCTGTCATGGGCTCCCTAGCTAGAGTGAGTAGTGTGTGTGTGTGTGTGTGTGTGTGTGTGGTGTCTCCCCAGGAAAAGTCTAACACACAACATGGGCTGCTCACCTTTGAGAGTCATATAATTAGTTGGGTAGGCCTCCACAGTGTGCCTGTCTCCCAGGTGGGCACTCCTTGCTTATGTCAAATACAGAGTACAATTATCTTTAATCCCCTCTTGGTCCACCAAGAGATCAAGTAAGAATACTCCTAAAGAAATGAGAATAAAAGAAGCAATTGAGCGATGCTTCTCTGGCTGAAATAAAGCATTTTCAGGTTGGGTTCTACTTCTTGAAATGATAGGAAATTGTAGGAAGTCTCCCAATATGGGATTGAGTCCATCTTTTCTGGGTCATTTTGAAGAGGGGTCACATGAAGACGTGCTTTCAAAATAGCCAAGTGCTGGCCTGCTACACAAACATGATAATCTGAGTTTTGGCCCTAGATCCCATAGAAATACAGGCATGGGATTGCAGATGTTGAGGTATGGGATGTGAGGACAGCACCACGTTTTGGAGGTAATGCAACCATTTAGCACCTCTCTGACCAGCATTCACCTAATTTCTCTCTACTATTTAACAAGTGAAGACAGCAATGCCTAACTCAGAGTCACCATAGTGTGCTTATGTGTGTGTATGCATGTGTGTCTCCACATAAGCATGTATGATACATATCAAACCGCAGGCAGGCGTCACATGAATTATAATTTCTAGTATGCAGTCAGTAAGCAATTACAGATTCCTTAGTTTTCAAGAGCTGGGCCAGGCCCTGCACACTGTGTTCTGCAATGACTGCCGTTCATAACTGTGGCTTCTCAACTAAAGCCACTCATTGAGTCTTCTACTGCAACCATCATGGTTAGCCCTCATTGTCAAGTTGCCTGGATTTAGAATCACATAAGAGACACACAATCGGTATGTTTCTAAGTGTGCTTCCAGGGAGGTACACCTAAGAAGGGAGGTTTAACTGGTATTGTGGCTGGCACCATCCTACGGGCCAGAGTCCTTCCTGGAAAGAATGAAAAGGAGAAAGTGAGCTGAGGACCAGCATTCCTCTCATTCCTCTGCTCTCTAACTTCAGATACAATGTGGCCATTGCCTCATGCTCCTTCCAAAGTGCCTTTCCCACTATGATACATTGTATCCTGAAACCGTGACCCACAATAATCCCTTCTTTATGTTTCTCGAGTCCTTGTGGATGGTACTTATCTCTGAGTTCACAGTCCTGGGTGCTATAAGAAAGCATGGTGAGGAGCAACAAGGAGCAAGCCAGTTAGAATCATTCCTCCATGGCCTCTGCATTAACTGTTCCTAACTTCAGTCCCTGGATGATGGTCAACCAGTTGTAATATGAAATAAACCATTTCCTCCCCAAGTTGATTTTAGTCTTGGCGTTGTATTACAGTCAACTAAGATGCTACACTTGCAGAAGACCTGAGTTTGTCTCTCAGCACCCAAATTGGGCAGCTCTCAACCCTCTGTAACTCCCTTCTTCCTGGCTGTGTCTGTGTCTGCTCTGGTCATCCTCCTGTGACATTAGACCCCGACTTCTTTGACATTCTAGTGTTGACTTAAAACCAGTGACTCTCTATGGAACATCTATGTCTTCAGCTTTACTGAGACAGCTGAGGCACCCTGACCTGTAGACTGAGCAGCAGCTATGAGCAGCTACCAGGCTCTCAAACTCTCCATGGTGTGGACAGCCATTGTTAGTTGCTCAGATACTGTCGTGTGTGTGTGTGTGTGTGTGTGTATGTGTATGTTATTGGTAGAATTGGTACTGTTCCTCTAGAGACCTCTGACTACTAATAAGCACTTAAAAAAACTTTACTATGTTTATTGAGGCACAATTGCTCCTGGGGTTTCAATGCTCTCTTAAGGCTTTTGCAAGCTCCTGCTTGCAAATGGCATACTTTCAGCACACACACACACACACACACACACACGCACACACAGAAAAAACATTATAGGGAGCATTGTCAGCCCAGGTGTCATAGCTTCATTACATGTACATATACAAACACATATACATCATATACATACATCATATATACATACATAGATATACATCACACACACATACACACATACAAGTCCTGGAAGGGAGTGTTTCTATGTTACTAGTTGTGAAGTGAACAAGTTGTTCCAATGTATGGTCCATCATTGCATATAGCACCCTCACAGGAGATCTGCACAATTGCTTCGTCTGGCCTCAGCGTCATTAGCACCTTTTAGTGGTAGCTCACATGTAAGGAGGTCCCAGGGGAAAGCTATTGCGTTTGGCTTACCTACCTTCTCTCCCTGCTGGTGAGCACATCTATGCTGCTGCAGCTGCTGCTGCTGTTATTCTTGCCACCATCCTTCACTGGCATCAAGACCTACCTTCTTTGGTCTTCCAACGTGGAATGAAAGCCAGTGCCTCTCCAGGAATCCCAGACCTTCATTACCAGATCAGGATGGTTGAGGCATCCAGTCTCACAGACACAGCAGCTACTGATCTCTCGCCCTCTCCAGAGTGCAGCCTGCCATTGTTGGACTACCCAGCCCACGTCATGTTAGCTAGTCTATTAAACCCCCCTTTCTTATGTATTTCCATTCTACCTGTTCTGAGGCGTGATTCAACACATAGGACATTGCCAGAGGACCTCACACATGCTGGTAGGCGGCCATGTTTCTTCTCCAACATGCCTGTTCAGGGCCAATGCCACGTCTTTCTCCTGTTTCCATACATTCAGGGCCAATGTCTTGGCTTATTCCTTTAACTGGTACAGTTTCAATAGAGAGCTTAAATTTGCGGTGGCCACAGCAGGGAGCTCTTTACAGCAACACGGTTACTGATGCGAAAGGTATCTTTGAACGAATGAAGAATGAAGAAATCCTCTGAGGGAAATAATTCATCTTATTTGTCTGAAAGAGTGATGATTTTGCTTAACCCGGCAGTCACCCCCTCCTTCAACTCAGTGCTTGGAAAATAATAACTGCTGACTTTTTAATTGTTTGGGCTGATAAAACTGTCAAGTGAGCACAAGCTATATCAAAACCAGCTGCATGTCATTTTCTTTTGTGTGTATATATGTCAGAATCTGTTTCTCTACATCTAAACTTTCCGCTTTCTCTTTGTACAGAAAACATAATTAGCCCTTTTTCAAGGATAATTTCATATTTGCCTGCATCCAGTTGCCCCCACTTTTTTGTTGTTTCTTTCATTTTTATTTCCTCTTTGAGGAAAAAAGTTAAAGAGGTTTTACTAAAGTAACTGTTCAGTTGTTATGTTCAAACAATGAGTTATTAATCTATGCTTCTTTTTGAATACCAAAAGGTAAATTGTGTGTGTGCGTGCACACGTGCGTGCACGTGCATACACGTGCACCATATATTTGCAAGTGCCTGAAGAATCCAGAAGAGGGAGTGGGATCCCTGGAGATGGGTTGCAGTTGGTTGGGCGCTGTCTGACATGGGTACTTGGAAGCAATCAGAAAGTCTTCTAGAAGACCATCTAATGGTCTTAACCACTGAGCCATCTCTTCAGTCCCTGAATGGCATGTTTATGTAACTACCTGTATTACTTACTTCTCATGCCATCGTGGTAGAATATTTGATTACAACATCTTAAGGAAGAGGGTTGATCTACTTTGCTTGTCTGTTGTTGTGGTAACATACCAATCAAAAACAACATGGAGGAGGAGAGGGCTTGTTTCATTTTACAGGCTGTGGTCTACCAATGAGGAAAGTCAAGGCAGAGACCTGGAGCAGAAACTGGAAGAACAAACACTCTTTACTAGTGCATTCTTATACTGCCCAGATCCACCTGCCTAGGGCTGGCACCGCCCACAGTGAACCAGGGCCTCACATCAATTAGCAACAAAGAAAAATGCTTCTCTGGCACTTGCCAACCTGATAGAGGTAATTTTTCAGCGGAAGTATCCCCCTTCCCAGGTGACTCTTGGTTTAGTCAAGTTGACCAAGTGAAGCTGACGATGACAGGCAGATGGATTTGGGTTCAGAAATTTCCACATGGGTGCTCTTTACATAACCCACCAGAGAATGTGGCACCCCTAGGTAGTTTCATTCTACCAGGCCTTCAGCACATGCGGTAGTTTTATCCACCTTAGGTGTGGGTCTTCCTCTCTGGGAACACCATCACAAACACAGCAAGAGGTGTGTCTTGCCCATTTCTTAGATGATTGTTAATCTAGTCAGGTGGACAGTAAAGGGAAACCCTAATGCGGACTTAGTTAATATCAGAAAATAATGAGGGGGAACTCATTGTAATAATGGGCAGCACTTTCTGACAGGGCTCCTCACTTTATGCAGGGCCAGTGTCCGAAGAGGTCCAAAGAAGAAACTGTGCCTCCTGCCTCGTTTCCCTTCTTCAGGGCTGTGTCTATGTCTGCTCTGGTCATCCTGTGTGACATTAGACCCCGGCTTCTTTGACAGTTTAGTGCTGACTTAATACCAGTGACTCTCTAGGGATCGTCTATGTCTTCAGCTTCACTGGGACAGCTGAGGCACGCCGACCTGTAGACTGAGCAGCTATGAGCAACTACCAGGCTCTCAAACTCTCCATGGTGTGGACAGCCATTGTTAGCTGCTCAGATACTGTCGTGTGTGTGTGTGTGTGTGTGTGTGTGTGTGTGTGTTATTGGTACTGTTCCTCTAGAGACCTCTGACTACTAATAAGCACTTGAAAAACTTTGCTATGTTTATGGAGGCACAGTCGCATGAGAGAGGAGAGATGNGTCAGTTTGTGTTGCAGCAAGCCCCCTGGAGCTGTAGTCACAGGTAGTTGTGAGCTGCCTACCAGAGCTGCTGGGAACTGAACTCTGGTTAACCCTCTGCGAGAACAGCGTGTACTTTTTAGCCATCTTTCAAGCTTCTGAAACAAATTCTTTTTAGCATCAGATTTCAGCAAGTTTAGAGCCACATCTGCTCCTGGAGTTGCCCAGCCCAGGAGTCCTCCACTCTTCTTCCCCTCTCCTGCCCCAAACTGATTTGGGTTCAATTTTTGTTCTTTGAAGTAAAAAAGACCCTGACACAGCATTTCCCACCAGGGAAGATGCAGAATTCCATCAAGCGGAGTCGGTAAAGCCAACCATATATGATAGCTAAGGTGCCAGCCGTCATTTGTGTAAGCAGCACAAATCTGAGAGACTTAAATGAAAATCGTGGGGCTGGATGAGATCATGAGGCAGTGGGAACAGAACAGAACCTTGTCTGAATTTTAACTAAAGACCTTTGGATCCTGCCAACTCCAGCACTTTATAGAATGACAACAGGGGCCATAATTGCTTCCACCACAAGGCACAGAGCTCAAGGTATAACTATGAGATATGGATGGCCTCTCACTGCAGAAGGCTGCCCAAGAGATAAAGCTACAGGGTCATTCTTCAGTGGCTCCATGTTTAAGAAAGGCTCCAGTGTGGCAGCTGGAGAGATGGCGTTTAAGAGCACTTGTGCAATTGTGAGGATAAAAGTTCAAATCCCAGCACCCATATAACAAGTGGGGCATCATATACATACCCATAATGCCACATCAAAGGGGATGGGAGACAGGGTTGCCAGGGCTTTCTGACTTCCGGCATAGCTGAGAAAATAGGAGCCTCAAGTTCAAGGAGAGACCCTGCCTCAAAGGAATAGAAGGAGAGTGATAGAAAATGACACCTAGCACCTTCTTCTGCATATGCACAGGCTTACACACACACACACACACACACACACCAACACATGCATGCAAACAATCAATCCCTTTTAAGAACAGGGACTCTCGGTGTTTCTATGCTTTGAAAGACTTTATGTCTCCTCCCCAATAGTCTTGTTGCTATTGCACCAGTAGGCGCATCTTGCCTGACATGTTGGTATTGTAGCACGCAGGGTTCATAGCGTACATTGGTAGCTTTTCTCCCTGGCGGACAGTAAAGCAGCTTCTGGCACTATGGATGCTGGCCAGCAGGGAGGTAGCTTTCAGCTTGGTTGAAGCTTTGTTCCTTTGTTTCTAGGGTTAGGAAGTGTGGTGTCTTCAGCAACAGGGTCTTATTATCTAGCTTGAGGGTACAACTGAGACCCATGACAGTAGCCTATATTGTTTTGGGGGGCTATTTGGAGCCTCCCTGATAAATAATTCACACTTGACAGTAGGATTTTCATTTAAAAACCCATGGATTCTGGAAGGAATACTTCTTAAGTTGTCGTGACAGCCCTCGCTTGTTAAGCAAAGTACTCCATTAAAACGTGGACTAGTGTCACAAGAACGGATGTCATTTCTCAGAATCATTCTTACACACCATATGGCCACATTCTTATCCATAGAAACTTCGGGGTTGGGGAGATGGCTCAGTCTGTGAAGTGTTTGCTGTTCAAAGTCTGAAGTTCTGATCTCGATCCTCCAGAGTCCACGTGAAAAATCCAGGCATTGCGACAGGTGCCTGAATCCCAGTACTGTGATTCACAGACAGGTGGAACCAATGAGCTCAGCAACTAGCCACTGTAGGGAAACTGCCAAGCTGCAGGTACCGGCGAGAGATGCTATCTCAGAAAATCAGGGGAATGACTCTATAAAATATTTGAGATTGACTCTCTGGCCTCCATATGCATACATACACATGTATGCACACTCCCCATGTGTATCTATACTCACATGAGCACATGCGTATATATGCACATGCCACATACATGCACTCATGCTATATATACACACATAAAGTACACACAGAGAGAAGGTCGCATGGCAGAAACCAAATATCAGCAGGCTCCAAAGAAACACGGTTTAGATATGTACTCATTGCTTGTCCACTTCTCTGAATCTTGGAGAGAGGCTTCACGTGTTCAATGGAACTACATTGTCATGCCCAAAGTGATCAAAATGGATATCAATTCGGCACCACTGTAGTTAATGAAGACCCCACACACACACACTCAACACTTATACGATAAATAGTAGGGGAGACAGAAAGATCAGACAGGGTGGGAGTCACAGTGATCAGAATGTATTTTATACATGTGTGAGATTGTCAAAGAAAGAATGCAATAAAAGTAAAAAGAAATTAGTGAGCATCGAAAGACAGCCCTAAAAGGAATAAATGGGGAGAGGATCTTGAACGAACGGGGAAAAGGCGAATCATTGGTGAGATGTTGCTTAGAGACTTCTTGCTGATGTGGATGGGAGAACTGCCCAGAAAACAAACAAACCTGAAGGAAACACTGGACGCTCCAAATCTCTCTACAGTGTAATCATCAATGTGCTAATACTGGGGCTAGAGGGGTTGCTCAGTGGGGAAGGGAGCTTGCTGTGCAAATAGGAAGGTCTGAGTTCAAATTACCACTACCCCAGTAAATGCTGGGTGCAGCCATGCATGCGTCTGTACCACAGTGCTCTGGTGGGCAGAGACAGGAGCATCACTACCAGTTTATCTCCAGATTCAGTGAAGACTCTACTTCAAGTGGGTGAGTGAGGCATCTCATGCCCTCCTCTGGCCTCTGTGTACAGGGCATGCACACCTGCACACAAACATGAATGTATATTCTACATACTGTACATACACAGATACACACAAACCCTTAAAATTTTAAGAAAACAAAAATGGGTCTTGTCACGTTGTCATTGTTGTGCCCCACAAAAAAATAGCTGTAGGAGCACCTTTTGTTGTCTGCGTGGGTCGCCCATAATTAAAAGGTTGAATTAGTCATGTAAACAAATTATTGTGAACAAAGGGGTTTACAAATCCTGGCTAATTGGTTTGAATTCCCTGAAGCTTTCCACTGTTTTTAATTCAATAACACAGTGTAAATTTTCCAGTTAGGGAAACTCTAACAGGAATTGGCAGAAAACTAAATAATTGATATTGTCAGCAAGAGCGGCAGCAAGCTCCAGTGTTATTGTTTGCCAGCAATTTCCAGGGAGGATAAAGCATGAAGTTTAATGAATTAGCAATAGAAGCTGTAGACAGCTGGTTCTCAGTGGCCTCTCCATAGGCTTGGCCTCTGGCTGGGAAAAAAAAAATCCTAAAGTACATATGACTAGACCGACCGCTGGCTTGGAATATTACAGAGCACACCGCAGTAACTAGTGCTTTATGATGGGTCTGGAAACAGTGATGAATTTGTGTGGCTTCTGCATGCTGCTTGCTGTCTCTGAGCTTCGTGGCGGTTGTTCGTACAAACAAGCATCTGGAATCAAAGGGATAAGGCTGACTCTAGAGTCTTTAGACATGGGTTTGGGAAGACAAGAGGGACGTTTGTTACTTATATTCAGGGTTTCCTAAAGTTGGCTGCTGGTGGGACTGCAAATTAATGCAGTCACTATGGAAACTGGTGTGAAAGGTCCTCAAACACTTGAAAGTAAAATGACTGTAGGATCCTTGGGGGGTAAAAAGAAATCTAAGGAGATCTAAGGCAGCCTACCACCAAGATATCTTCCCTTTGTGGGCTGGAGAGATGACTTGGTGGTTAAGAGCTTTGTTGCTCTTACAGAGGATCTCAGTTTGGTTCCTAGCATCTATGTCAACCCGTTACAGGTTTAAAACCACCTGTAGCTCTCTCTCTCTCTCTCTCT
>LOEQ01000801.1:90769-104040 GCA_001685075.1 Bramus lutescens | reverse complement strand
GGGGGGGGGATCTTCTCTTGATGTTCTTAATGAGATAAAGATAAAATATTTGCCAGACAATGGCCAAACCAGTAAGAAAACTCCTTGGGAATCAGGAAGTGCATTTGGAAAGGCCATCTGCTACAATTTATAATCATCCATTGTGCTTTGAAACCCTTCCATCCTGACTGGTGCCAGCATCTGTGGTCTCGTGCGATCTAGAATGAGATGATTTCTTTTGATTTTTCAGGAATGATTTGGTACTTAGATTAGATAAGGGGAACTTCAGGGCCATCTATTTGACTCCTTCTATTCGCCAACCATTCTTTCAAGACATGAGGATAACTGCTACCCTAACACGTGGGAATTGGAAATATAGAGGGTTGGGGAGAGGGTGACTCAGAGCAAAGTACTTTCAGGCAAGCATGAGGATCTGAGTTCAGTACCCACACAAAAAAACCCAGGTGTGCCTACCCTCCTGGCACTGGGAAAGCATAGACAGGAGCATTTCAGGGACTCACTGGTTAGGTAGTCTACCCCATTAGTGAACTCAAGGTTTAATGAGAGATAATTTCAAAAAATAAGATTGTGAACAACTAAAGAAGAATCCTGAATTCAATCTCTGGCCCCAGGATGCATGGCCACCTATATACATACACCTTCATATTCACACACACACACATGCACACGCACACGCACACGCACACGCACACACACACACACACGCACACGCACACACACACACACACACACACACACACACCAGAAACACATAACAAGAGGGGGGAATGGAAAAGAACAGCTTCCAATGCATTGTGTCATTTATGGGGTGGACTTGGGTTCAAGCTCTACCTGAGGGGCAGGAATATTGCCTCTTCACATGATAGTAAGTAATTTCTAACATAATAAACCTCATTTACAGTGGACAATCTACAATCAATCAACAATAAGAATCAAAAAGTCAGAACTACAGCTAGTTTTTTACATTGGGAAAAAGAAGAAGAGTTTTCCAGTATGTTCATAAATAGCAGTAAATACAGTTTGATGGGACACCATGGAATATCCTCTCTCCTAGTGAGCTTCAGCTGTCAGTTTGACGCAGCCTAGAGCTGCCTGGTCTTGGAGAGAGATTGCCGAGGTCAGATGAGCCAGTGGGCATGTCTGTGGGGAATTGCCTTGATTGTTAGCTGGGTGTAGGATGGTCCACCCCACTGTAGATGGTACCATCCCTCCTAGGTCTGTGCTGTGTAAGAAAGCTAACCAGTGAGAGACAGCAAGCAGTGTCCTCTGTGGTTTCTGATGCAAGTTCCTGCTTAAGTTCCTGCCCTGACTTCCTTTAGTGATGGACCGTGACCAGCAATAATATGCCAAATAAACGATTTCGTCCTGCATTGCTTCTGCTCAGCCTTTTTACCTTGCCTGCAGAATGAATGTCAAATAGCTTCCCAGGCTAAATTTCATTGGGATCCTTTCCCAAGAATAGTTGTTAATTCTATTTTATAGTTCAAGGTGGTAGGGATGGTTAACCTTGACTGTCAACTTTTTAGAACTTAGAATCGTCGTGGAAACAAAATCCTGGGTGTGCTTCTTAGGGAGTTTCCGTGTTGGTTAATTGAGGTTTGAAGACCCACCCAGAAGTAGCTGGCAGCCTTCTCTGAGCTGGGCTCCTAGAGTGGTAAAGAGAAAGCCGGCCGAGCAGCAGCGTTCATCTCATTTCCCTTCCTGACTGTGGATGCAGGGGGACCAACTGCCTCATGCACGCAGGGGGCACAGGGGACAGCAGCTGCCAGCACCGCAATTGCCCTGCCATGATAAACTGTACCCTCGAACTGATAAACCCTTCGTTTCTCAAGTTGTTCTTAGCAAGTACTTTGTCGTGACAATGGAGAGGGTAACTATTACAGCAGCCAGCTCTTGATAGTTTCTTTTGATTGTGTAATTTTTCTCATCTTTTGGACATTATAATTGCGGTGCTAGAATGTGCTGCGACCTGGCCGCCATCATTTCTCCGGAGCCATTCACACTGTTTTTTGAATTGTCTCATTGGCCTGGAGCTCACCTATTAGGCTACATTGACTGGCTAGGAGCCACAGGAATACTCTTGTCTCTTCTTCCCTCGTGCTGAGGCCATAAGTACAGGCCACTGCATACAACTTCCTTTTAAAAGCTTGGATTCTAGGGATGTATACCTACAAGGCAAGCACTTTTTCAACTGAGCCATCTCCCCACCATCACATTTGCCTATTTAATTTTTAAAATATTCGTTATTATGGTTTACACAATGCAAGTCCTTTCTAGTTTTCATGGAAGTGTATAATGTACGTTTGAGCGTACCAACCCTGTACTCCACCACCTTCCCCATTCCCACACTTCCTAGTCCCGTTATCCCCTTTGTTCTCCTAGACGATTTCATTTCGACTTTCATGTCCTTTGTACATATACAATGTATGTATCTATAAAGAAATCCTAGGACTCATAGCTGACACTGAGCGTGGTACCTGGGTTTCTTGACTGGCTAGTCTGGCTGGCCTCACTTAGTAAGATGCAGTTTCTGACTGTGTGAAGCTTCCATTACATCTTCCCCTCAAAGAGCCTGAGATAGCCACATGGGCAAAAGGTTTGCTTTTCATACACAGCAAAAGAATTGCAATGCCTGGATCAATCAATCAACCCACCTCAGGTAGAGTTACAGTAGCGAAATTATGAAACCATTCTTTTAGCTCTTGGCTTTGCAGGAACCATTATGATGAACCGACCACTAAAGTTGCCCAGTGAGATGCGATCACTTGAAAACCTGCCCCGCTACCCAGCAAAGTGCCCTGAGTCAGGCATAAAAGGAACACTCCTAAGTATTTCCCCAGCTCTGCCTCTTTGAATGGAGTTCTTCGTTCTGTGAAGTGGAGTTCTGTCCACAGCCCTAAACTTTCTGCACTGCACTTTCAAAGCCATGTCCCTTGCTCTTGCATTTTCTGCGACCTGTTTGTGGGGCTTTGCAAGCTGTGGGAGCACAGCTCATTGAAGCAATGTCAGGGTGACCTGCAGGTCACAGTAGAAGATGCAAAGGGGCTGTGTGAGGGGTGGGGGGTGGCCTGTGGGCTTGAGTGAAGCCCGCTTCCCTCTAAGCTTCTCCTTAAAACATCGATTTAAATGTTTTTTATTAACACTCACCCTCTTCTCAACTTCTCTGTTTGTTTAGAAATGGGGGCTCGTGAAATGGCAGTGTCACCAAGTCTTATGACCTACTTGAGTTCTATCCCTGAGACCTCCATATACACTCAATGGCATGTATTCCCACATATACACATACATATACATACACATATATACATATAAATGTATGTATACAAAAGGAAAAGTATTAAGACTAGGATGTGTGGGATCTTTTCCCTTTCTTTCTTAAAGTCTTTTGTGTATTTTCTTCCCTGAAAAGACTTTGTTGGATGAGAAGAAAAGTTGTATCAAGAACTTCATTGTTTTCCACAAAGTTATTCTCAACTTTTGGAAAATTGGGGAAAGGTGACATGCTATTTTTCTCACATGTGACAGTGTTGGGAGCAAGGGAGATGGTTCAAATTGTAATGTGGTTTTCTGTGCAAGGGTGAGAACCTGAATTTGATCTTCATCTTAAATAGCCAGGCCAGTAATCCCAACACTTGGGAGGTAGAGATAGGAGGATCCTGGGAACTAATTGACCAGCCAGTCTAGCTGGATCAGCAAGCTCCAAGTTCAGTGAGGGGCCCTGTTTCCAAAGAACAAGATGAGGAATGATAAAGGAAGACATCCAACATGGACCTCTGACCTGCATACACACTCCCTGCACATATTGGTTCACACACGCACACGCACACACGCACACACACACATGCATACACACATACGCACAAAGACACAGCAATGTAGATTTTTTAAGAAAAATCCAAGATGGACTTTCTCTAAAAGTTAAGTCTTTGTTTCTGTTGATAAGATAAAATATCTTGATAAAAAGCAAATTGGGGAGGGAAGGGTTTATTTGGGTACAATTCCAGTCTAAAGTCCCAGGAATGTCACTGTACGAACTCCAGCAGCTTGTCACACCACATTCAACACATCCACAGTCAAGAGCCAAACGAGAATGAACATGTGGATCCTTGTTGGCTTGTTCTCAGCTTGACCTTTTCTTATAGTGTTCATGACCCCTGACTAAGGAATGGCGCCAACGACAGTGGATTGAATCTTCAGATATAAGTTACCAGTCTAGAAAACCCGCCACAGACATGCCCCTGGACCAACCTGATCTAGATAATTCCTCGTTAAGAGTCTTTTCCTGAGTGATTGTAGGTCATGTCAAGCAGACAGCTAAAGCTACTTAGCACAATCTTTCCAAAGATACCTTCTGTCCTGGAAATATTTAGTCAGCCCACTGATTTAGTTTAGAACATTAAACCCTGGCTACTTTTAATACAAATACAAGATGCCAATAAAATCAGGATAGACTTTTGTTCTAAGTCATATACTAGGGAAAAAGACATATATATTTGGCCTCTTTATTCATTTACTTTCTCCCAAAAGAGAAATGTCCGTTTTCTAAGAATGAAACATTTATTCTTTTCCATACTTGGAGGTGTGGAAGAGAAGCATTCCAAATATATGATCTTCCTATAAAGTGCCTGAGGACAGATCTGTACTAATGTTTCAATCATTCAATATTAAAAAAGACCGAATTTTCCTCCAAGGATAAAAGGCCATCGAAGCACATATCTGAATCCCAGCAAGGATAGGAAGGGATTTGCTCCATTCCAATTGTTAAGTGACCTGTTTTGCTAGTGAAGACATTTTTGTGGTTGCCTTTTCCAGACAGTGTGACAGAGCAAGGGAGGCAGGAAATATATTAGGTATGCTTAGCATGTACTGAGGAACAGTCAGCTAACCTGCTTCCAAGGCACACTCCGGCACGCAAGCGCTCTGAAAGATGCAATTTCTCCATTTCCAAAACTCAACAATTTTTTCTGCTGCACAGCGTCAGTGGAATGAACACTGGTATTTTATGTGTCTCTTCCTGGAGTACTGTGCATTTATTTGGGAGGTGTCTCTAAATCACATCAATTCACAAAAGACCAAGCTCAAATCAGATGTTGCATGTACACGCACACACACGCTAAGGTTCTTTTCTTGCTTTGGTTAGTTAGTGGTAGATTAGAGATTTGTAGTCTGAGTCACAACCCTCCCTGAGGCAGGGAATGTGACTAATGAATGCATTGGACGCATCCAGCAAACAAGAAGGCCTTACTCCCTTCCCTTCTTCTCCGCATTGCAGCACAGATGTCTTCTCCGGGGAGCTTGGTCTTCCTTCTGGGAGTCAGTCCTCTTTCATCTTGTAGTTGTAATTATTTCTCAGCATTTACCCAAAAGTGTGAGTGTCATCCAAGCACCACTTCAAACACAATATCTTCCCTATTTCATGTGAAATATTAGCTTTAGAGTTCATTCAGCTCATTGCACACATGTGGGGATTTAGACTCCAAAAGCCTAACAGTGCTTCTCAAACCCAGAGTCCCTGCTTTGGATCTCAGTGTCTTCCCTCTCTTCAGGAGTTGGCAAACTTTTCCATAAAGTTTTAAATAGTATAAGAGATATATAAACCTTTGTGAGCTCCATACAAATCTGTCCCTCTTTCAAATTAAATTGTATAATCTTTTAAAATGGAGCAATTCTTTTGAACTCTTGAGTCTTAGGAAACCAGGAAGCAGGGGCTGGTAGATCACTGGGAGAATGCTTGCTTAGCACACACAAGGTTCTGAGACCTACTCCCTGGCACCAAGAAAGGGGAAAGTGGTAGAGAATGTAGGAGAGAAGGAAAAGGAAGGAAAGAAGGAAGGAAAAGAAGGGAGGAGAAAGAAATAAAGGAAAGAAGAGGGGAAGGAGGGAAGAAGGGGAGAGAGAAGAAAGAAGGGAAGGAAGAAGAAAAAAGAAAGGAAGAGAAATGGGAAAAGATAAAGTAGGAAACAGGATGAATTTTCCTTAGCAGGTTTTCGTGATGAAGCTGCAAAACACCCTAACAAGCATGCGGTGTTTGTTAAACTGCTTTGAACGCAGACTTTGAATGACACATCCATGAAGGCCATTTTCCATTGCACAAAAGGACAATTCCTGCTCCACAACCCAGCAAGGACAGACACCAGAACTCACCTGTAGAGTCCTCTTGCATGAGGCAGGCTCATTTCTAGTTTGTTCTTTCACTGAAAGCATAGTCGTCCATGATTGCTGACCTATGTGGGTGTCTGCTCTGAGCTTTCCCACAGAGCCCAAGGTAGGGATATCTTTAGAACCTGTGCAACTTGGTTCTTTGAGAACTTGACACAGACTAGCATCATGTGGGTAAAGGGGACTTCAATGGAGAAAATATTTCCATTAGATTGGCCTGCGGGCAAGTCTATGGACTGGCACTTTCCTAATTAGTGATTGATGTGGGTTGCCCCAATGCATTATGGGTGGTGCCATCCCTGGGCAGGAGGTCCTGGGTTGTATAAGAAGGTAGAATGAGCCATCTCTGGAAATATAGCTAGTAAGCAGTGTCTCTCTATGGCTTTTGCTTCTGTTCCTGCCTCCAGGTTCATGCCTTGAGTTCCTGACAGTGACTTTTCTCATTGATAGGTTGTTGTTGGGGGAGGCTGCTTGTTTATTCCCAGCTGCTTGGATCCAAAATAATTACATAAAACTGTATTAATTAAAGCACTGTTTGGCCAATAACTTAAACATATTTCTGGCTAACTCTTATGTCTTAAATTAACCCATTTCTATTAATCTGTGTATCATCACATGACTGTGGCTTACCTGCAAGGTTCTGGTGCTTCTGTCTCCTGAGGGTGGCTACATGGAATCTCACTGACTCCACCTACTCTCTCTATATATTTTTTCCAGCCTGGCTATATTCTGTTAAGCCATTGGCCAAAGGCAGCTTCTTTATTAACCAGTGACAATAAAACATATTCATAGTATACAGGGGGAATCCCACATCAGGTTGTGATGGGGACAAATGCACAAAACAAACCCTTTCCATGCCACACATTGCTTTTGGTCATGGCATTTTATCACAGCAATAGAGAGAAAACTACCTCAGATCCCTACAGTATCCTGCAAATCAAAAGATTTCCAACAAATGCCTCTGGTGCAGAAGGCAAGCGGCTGGCTAATTTTAATCTCTGATTGCAACTTTTCCTTGGGTTTTAGGCTCTAGTATTTCCTTAGTTTCTTGAAAACTCAGAATATTTTAAAAAATACTTTCATGGGATTGGGGAGATTGTTCAGTCAGCAACGTACTGGCTGTGGAAGCATAAGGAACTGAGTTCAATCCCACAACCTATGTAAAAAACTAGGAATACTGGCTTGGACTTGCACCCATTGAAGAGCTGGGGAAGAGTAGGCGAGTAGACAGGTGGATCCCTGGGACTTGATGGGCAGCCTGCCCAACCTAACCAGTAAGCTCCGAGTTCTAGTGAGAGACCTGATCTGCAAAAAGCAAAATAGATATGTCCTGAAACAGTGACTGAGGTTGACTTCCCATCGCATTAACACACACACACACGTATGCATGTACACATACAAACATGCATACATGATTTCCCTTGATACTTCAAGCTGTTTATAACAAAAGAATTATAGAATATGCTATACCCTAGAATGTAGATACTCTTTCCCTTTTAAATAAGAAGTGTGTGTGTGTGTGTTGCCTCATGTTACACAGATATCTACAGGGATCAGATTGGGGCATTACATCCCTTGGAGCTGGAGCTACAGGTATTTGTAAACCACTCAATGTCTGTGTTGGCATCCAAACTCTGATCTCTAGAGCAGGAAGCACACTTAATTGTCAAGTTATCTCTGAAGTCCCCAGATACATCTTTATTACTGTTGACTGTGGGTCACATTTTCTAAACATTCTACTCTGGGTCACATTTTCTAAACATTCTACTCTGAATTCAAATGTATCTGATCAGAGAGATTGTGTAGGTCATATATTCTATTACTCTCAGGAAGCCTATCATTTTTGAGTATGTGTGTATGTGTGTTTGTGTGTTTATGCATGTGGCCTGTGCACATATGTGTAGGTGCATATCTGTGTGCATGTATGTGAAGACCAGAAATCAACCTCTGATGTCATTCTATAGGTGCTAGCCATTTGTGTGTGAAGGTTTCTTTCATTTGGTTAGCTTTTGTTTTGAGTCAGGGTCCTCATTGGCTCAACATTTAGGGTAGGCTTGGGGTCAGCCATTTCTACTCCCTGGGACTACAAAAGCATAGCCCTGTCCTTGTCTTTTCATGTGGATTCTAAAGACAGCTGAGGTCCTCATTTTTGCAAGACAAACACTTTACTGGCAATATTCACCTATCCACTGAGTACACTCTTCTCACAGGGATTGTACTCTACTCAAACACAACCCAGGAAGGCACCTAGGAATTCCCCCAAACAAATTTACTAGATAATATTTCAGGCTGTTGTCTGGAGGAGCCAGCATAGCTTCAAGCTACCTGGCATCTGCTGTTCATCTGTCCTCTGGTTGGTGAGGCAAATGCTTCAAACCTCGACTGGATCAATTGTTCAGTAGGTGACAAAAAGCCTCAGCCTTCCTACCTGGCAGATACTTTTCATCAAAGGAATGAGAAGCTGTCCAAGTGAGGGTCAGACCTGTAATGCATATGTTGGACACTTCTTGAGTGCATAGCAAGAAAGAATGAAAGCTGATTTTTTTTTAAAAAAGCACTAATTTTTGTTGTTGTTTTGTCCTTTGGGGAGAAGAAGCTGTTCAGGCCTTTGATTTGTTTTGATAGTGAAGCTGTGCATAAAATAATGTGCAAAACTGGTGCTTCATAAACAAATCACCGCAGCGCTGGGTTCACCAAGTGCGAGGTGTGTTGAATTATCTAAATGGCACGTGTATTCCCTGTAGAGCTAAACCAAGTAGAGGAGGAGCGTTTTCACCATGGCCTCTGTGTCAGTGTGTGTTGTGTGTGTGTTTAACATTCATTCCGCAAACATTTATAATAGATGCTTGTTCTGTGGAGAATATTATGCAAGGGTTGGAGCTTGAGAGAAAGAAAAGAATCAGAGGTCTGCTCTCCTGGGCTCATTTTCCTACCCGCCAGTGGAAGAACTCTGCAGACAAGCCCTTGTGATGCTAGGCACATCCTGCATGTGTGCATGTGTTTGTCTGTGTTCCTTTCTGTGCTCATCTGCACACATGCTTGTTGACATTCTCACATGGTCATCTCCAAAGCCACCCTTCCAACCTGTTCTAGTTTCATTTCTGTGACTGCGACAAAATACCTTGGCCAAAAACAACCCCGGAGGAGAAAGTGATGTTTGAGTTTCTAATTCCAGAACACAGTCCATCACTGAGGGGAGTCAGGGTAAGCACTCAAGACAGGAACCTGACAGTAGGCCAACTTACTATATCACACAGCCACACCTCTGACCAGGGAACTTACTTCTCCAAAAGGCACATCAGGAACCGTGGGTGATAATGCTTGCTGGCCTGCTAACAGGCTCATGCCTGACTAGCTTTGTTTATATAGCTGACAACCAAATGTCTAGGGAATGGTGTCACCCACAGTGGAATGGGTCCTCCTACATCAGTTAACAGCCACTACAATTCCCCATAGGCATATTCATAGAGCAAATGAATCTAGACAATTCCTCAATTGAGACACTCTTCTTATGGGATTCCGTGTTGTGGCAAACTCTCAGTTAAAGAAAACTCAGGTATAATTCAATCAAGGAAAAAAAAGACCAGTGAGCTCTAGGGATTTGCCTGTCTCTGCTTTCCCAACTAGTTTCTCCTTCATTCAGTGCTTCATGTAGACTTGGATATGCCATGTTGCTGTCTAGTTCTGGATGATTCTACAGGATCTTATAGAAGGGGGAATGATGGCTCTAGATGATGAGGTAGCCAAGGAGAATATATGATAGGTCAGGGGCTTGGGAAATGGCCCGTGGGTAAGAGCACTCATAGCATCAGCATGGGAAGTCAGACTTCCATCATCCATGTTTAAAGCAAGTAGTAGTCACACAAAAGCATATAATACTAGCATTGAATGGAGAAGAGACAAGACACTCTCTGGGGTTTGCTGAATGACAGATTGGCTCCAGATTCAGAGAGACCCCATAGCAAGGGAGTCTATCAGAGAGTGACAGAGCAGGACACTCAATGTGCTCCTTTAGCCTCCTTATATGTGAATACAGGGATGTGCTTTTATACACATGTGAGAGATATACCACATATAAATACTTACCAAATTTAATTAATTAATACAAATAAAGATAAGGTATCTTCAGCGGAACAAAGATACTCCGTGTTCCCTAAGCCGTGACGGACCTACTAGCTGAGCAGTAGACACACATGCATTCATTTTTTTCCTTTGCTCATGCATGTAGTTGGGATGGAATGTGCTATTCCTGCCTTCACTTCCCCACAATGGTGTACTGTAATCAGAAATTGTGAGTTTAAATAAACCTATTCTCCCCTAAATTGCTGTGTTGGGGTATTTTATTACAGCAATTGAAACGAAATGAAGCGAATAGCATGGATCGTGGAAGCAACCGGTGATGCCTCCACAGAGGGCACCTGGGGAGTGGAGTTCTAGAGCAATGTGTAACTCTCCTTGGAGGAAGACGTCTTCATGAAAGAGGTCTCTACAGGCATGTCTTAATCCACTGAACTTGGTGGTACAGATGCAGCAGCAGTTGCAAGAAAACAAAGGAGCAGAAATCCATACCAAAGCTAGACCACGTGTGGTAAACCAGGCCTGGGAAGCTCTGCTTTCAGGAAGACGGTTATGCCCTGTTGGCCTCTTTATTACCCATAGGAGCATGAATGAAGGAAGAGCTCTCTGGCTATGCCCACTCCTGGGGTGCTATTGGTTAATTGTTGTTGGGAAAGAGAGAGTCTGAAGTCATCTCTTCAGTGATGTAGCCATTGATAAGTTGCCCTTGCTGTGGTAAATAACCACACCCCTGTGCTCCTATAAGTAATCCTAATTAAACTCTGTGGGTAATAAAGTTAAAAGACATGAAATTAGGAAGGGGTTTATTGGAAAGAAGAAAGGAGAGAGAGAGAGAGAGAGAGAGAGAGAGAGAGAGAGCAAAAAAAGCTTCATAACCATACGTGGAAATGTCAAAAATGCACAGTACTTTTTAAACACCTGCTGACCCTTTCCACCTCTACCACGTTTGAGTTCATTTCTTCCCTCTGGGATTTAGAAGTGTATTCTTTCCTTAAAAATTGTTCCTGGTTCTATGTTAAACATAAATCAAGTGTGAAGTTGTGTGTGTGTGTGTGTGTGTGTGATGTCTCCACAGGAAAAACTTCACACAGTCGCTTGCTAGCATGAGGAGGTGTCACCAGACACTATTTTGTCATTCTGATTAAACCAAGTCACAGGGGCGTGGCCTAGCATTTATTCCTCCCTCTAAGTATTCATTTATTTTCACCTTTCCTGGTCTCTGTCTCCAGTGGTATTGAGTTGACTCCAGTGCCTGTGACCTTTAGCTTTTCTTATTCTATCTTAATGCAAAGTGAAGCTTTTGCTCCCGAGAAGAGACGGGGCACACGGGTCTTAGTAGAGTTCCAGCCAAGGCTTCTGCTTCCTCATATAAGCAGCACTGTGCGGGAAGCTTTCACGGCCAATGGGATTCCTGTGGAAAGCCTTTTAGCAGGCACATACTTCCTTGTATCTGTATCGTTGTTTGGTGGCTTTAACTGAGTGATCAACATAACTAGAATCACCTGGGAAGGAAGTCTCGAAGAGGGGTTGTGGACATTTGGTTGAGCTATGGGCAGGCTTGTAGGGGATCTTAAGTCAACAAATGCTGGAAGAGCCAGCCCACTGTGGGCAGCCTCATTCCCTAGGCATGGAGCCTGAACTGTCATTAAGGAATGATTGAGCTGACCACAAATAAGCAAGAGAACACAACTGTATTCATTTTCCCTCTACTCTTGACTGTAGGGCTGTTCAAGTTCCCGCCTGACTTCTGTACTATAACGGACTGTAGCCTGGAAGTGTGAGCTAAAAATAAACTCTTTTATTTTAAAAAATACCATAAGTTGCTTTTGTCAAAGCGTTTTAACACAACAGAAACTAAGACAGCATCCATCATGTAGGATGTCCTCCTTGCCAACTAGCCTGCAAAAACAAATTCCAACAATTTCCTAATGATCCTTAGCCAAAACATCCTACATAATTTTATTTGATCAAGTAACATACACTCAGAGAAACAAATGCTCATATCTTATTTATTCTTGGCAGACATTCATCTCTCTCTAGATTGTGGGTTAATTGATGTGAGACCTCAGGTTTTTACTGCTATAAAAAAATCAAGCTTAGGTCATAGAGCCCTGCCTTCTAAATCCAGCGTGGTCTAAAGCAGGCATAGTGGTACACATGTTCAGAACCCCAGCACTTGGAAGGTGAAGGCAGGAGAATATGGAGTTCTGGGTTTTAAGGTTGTCTTGGGCCATATGGACAGCTTGGGGCTAGTCTGGACTATATGAAACTCTGTTTGCATGAGAGAGGGTGGGAGAGAAGGGAAGGAAGGAAGGAAGGAAGGAAGGAAGGAAGGAAGGAAGGAAGGAAGGAAGGAAGGAAGACATGAAGGGGAAAGGAAAAGAAAGAAAAAGCAATAAACTTCTTCAATTTTCCACATTGTTCTTTTCTGCGGTCAGAGTGATGATTGTTCTGCTCACTGATCTATGAGTTTTGTCTTCGGTCGATTTGGATCAATGCCTAGTTATCATTGCTCCTCGCCTGTATCCAGGGATCTGATTTCAAACAAGGGATTCTGTGTTGCCACACTTCCCTTCTGCCAAAACTTCCACTGGAATTTCTACCTTCCTCCCTCCAGCAGCTGCCCTCCCCTTGCTGGCAGAGCTCTGCAGAATGTTACATGCTGTGAATATATCCCAGACTATGGAGGCAGAAAAGTAATGTACTAGCAGATTCCTCTGAGCATCTGAAATCAGCTTTGAAAATGTCAAACAGCCCTTTGATGGCCTGCTGCTCCTGTGTGCAACATCCTAATTCTCCTCTGAGGGAGTCTCAGGATGGGAACTGATCTTGCTTTCATTCAGGTCAGTCAGTGAGGCATTTATTAAAAACCTACTGTGTATCTTTGGTGGATGTGTGTGTGTGTGTGTGTGTGTGTGTGTGTGTGTGTACTGGTATCTGCAGGTGCACTTCTGGGGGCAGATATTTCATTGTGTAATCATTTTGGTAAGTACAATCTAGAGAGAGATGAATATCCAATGTCCTCAAGAAGAAAT
>LOEQ01000801.1:73622-87938 GCA_001685075.1 Bramus lutescens | reverse complement strand
ATATATATATATACATGCCCTTCTCTTTCTGGTCCATATTCTACTGACGGTGCAGCAACAATGAAAGTCAACAATGTCCTGGAAGCTCCTTTTGAAGCAGCCACCAATCTCACTACTTGGGTATTTGTTACTCACATTTCACACAATTTGTCAATTGTGTTTCTGCTGTTCCAACCAGTGCCATAGTCAATGGAGTCTACCCATGCATCCAACCCTTTCCAAATACTCTGGCAAGCATTTTTGAGTGGTGGTGGGCAAGTTTTCAATCAAGCAGTCAACCCAGCAACCTGAGCAGGCAGTGATATTAGGGTCTTACTGTGTTGGTGTGGACATTTCTACTTCCCCAAAGGGTTCCTATAAGCCAGCTCCTGGAACCTTTAACCTTCAGGTCTGACTATTGTGATCACACCAGTGTAACAAATAATCTGAACAGGTTTGCTCAAATATGATATATCATATATAAGGTTCCATTTTAAGCATAGAACAGTCTGAGGCAAGGGGTGAAAACTACTTTATTGTGATGTTAACCTGGATAAGTAGCAGATAGCTGTAAACAAGCATGCATTGTTTAATTAAAAGCATGATAACATAAAATATAGTGATGGGGAGTTGGAAAGATCTGTTAAGGAGGAGCACTTGTATATCACTTGAAATATTGCTTCAATTATCTTCAGTCACAGGCTCCATCTCCTCATCTCACAAACACAGGCTTGACATGCCAAGCCTTCTTCATTGCTGTGCTTGCTTTCCTCTCATTCCCTCTGTCTGTGGGACTTCTTCTGATTTTGAGGATACAGTGACTTGTCAATGAGCCCTAGGGATCTGCCTGTCTCTCCCTCCCCAGCTCTGAGGTCATCCATGAATGTCACCATGTTCACTTTGTCATAAACCAGTTCTGAAGAATTGAACTCAGGCACTCATGTTTTCAAGAAAAGCACTTTACCAACTGAGCTGCTCTTGTTTTGTTTTGTTTCGAGACCACATCTCAATATATAATCCTGGATAACCTGGAGTGCATACAAACCGGGCTGGCCTCAAACTCATAGTAATCCTTCTGCTTCTACCTTCTGAGTACCAAGATTACAGGACTGTGCCACCATGCCAACCCTGAGCACCTATTTCACATGAGTAGTAATGAGAAACATTTGTTGAATATGTGTTACTATTATGAAGCATTCATGAGGTTTCAGGTTATTAGATTTGTTTAGTATTTAAATAACCGACCAACATCTTAGTAGCAATTAGCAGTTGTAGGCCACGAACGCTGATGTGCACAAGTCACAAGATACCTCACCACTGTGCACTGTGGCTTTCCCACAATTATGCGTGCACTTTAGGGAGTTGGCTTGGCACCCTGTCAGCAGAAAGCAAGAACTAAGGGTGAGTTCTCTGCTCCTGGATGTCTTTAGCTCTGTTATACAGCAGTTTCCTCTGAGCTGATGTCCATCCTGCAGAGAGCTCATTAATAATTGGAAATATAACTCAAGAGATTCAGGAAACCCCCAAAACGTACCAGATGTATTAGACCATTTCATCCCCAAACTTTTATAAACAGTCTGGACCTTTGAAAAACACTGTGATATTCTGAAAGAAAATGGACCCCATAAGCTCACAGGGATGGCGCTATTGGGAGGTGTGGTTTTATTGGGGTGGGATTGACCTTGTTGGAGGAAGTGTGTCACTGTGCTGACTGGTTTTGAGGTTTCCTGTGCTCAAGACACCACCCGGTGTCTCAGTCTACTTCCTGTTGCCTGCATATCAAGATGTAGTAGTACCAAGCCTGTCTGCATGCTACCATGCACCCCACCATGACAACTAATTGTCTGAATGTAAACGGAACACCGCCTCAATTAAATGTTTTCCTTTATAAGAGTTGATGTGGTCATGGCGTGTCATTACAAAAATAGAAACCCTGACTAAGGCAGACACACTCAAAACGAGCTGCCTAGAAGACAGAGGCAACTGAACCACCTGGGATAGACCTTTCTTCAATCTGTCCAACTTCCTGGAAGTCGTGCACTGAGCGCCAGTGATGCGGCTTTCCTAAGCAGTCACCGAGACTGGGGAGGACTTTTGGTGATCCAGCTGTGACTGAGTTGTTCTGATTCTGCAACTAACCCCTCACCACACTCCTCTAAGCAACCCAAATTCACTCGTTGGTTTATCAAGTTGGACTTTGTTGATAGCCTTACTTTGGTCTGCCATTGGCTCTCTGTCTGTGGTGAGTAGAGGTTTGTTCACGTCTCCATGGGAATAATGTCACACAGCAAGAAACTTGTATTCATGGGCGGCAGTGCACAGCAGTCAGTATGCATGAACTTTCTGCCTCGTATCTGCAACAAAGCAATTCTCACCAAAAGAGAAACCAGGATCAAATGTTTATCTGCCTAAACCATACACAGCTGTATACAATGACAAACTCATTGGAGAATATGTAATCTGTTGACTTAAGGAAAGCATCATAATGTATGTAGTGCGTGCCCAAGGGAGGAAGCAAATTGTTGGCTGGAGAATTTTGTTTTTAATTAAACAGGTAATATATGCTGGTGTGTCATCCTTTAAAGGAAAATGTATTCACCACAGAGGCATGAATCCTATTAGGCCCTCCCGTACACAAACGGTATGGATGATTAGCACTGATTGCTGTACTGTTAGAGCCCTGTGCGTGGAGTGGCTTGATTGTAGCATGCCTGGATCCTGAAAGAGCTCCCATATGCTTTGCCCTGAATTGTGGGGGACTCAGCAAGGCTGCTGTCTGCCTGGAAACTCAATTGTGGGTTTGCATACTTGTGGGTGGGGTGTGAATGCTTTTTTCATGTAGAGTAAGGAAGGGGAAAACAGGGAGAAACTGGTGTGATGGAGGCTCCCAAGGCCACTGATCTTCTATAGAGTTGAGGTTCAAGCCCATGCAAGAGGTGCCTGCCCATCCCACTGACTGTTACCATATCAATGAAATCAGCCTGCTGTGAATGAAGAGACATTTCCTTCTGAATTCTATGATCCCAACCACAATGGTCTTGGTTCTTGTCTTCTCCCTCTCTCTCTCCCTCCCTCCTTCTTTCCTCCTCCCTTCTCTTCTTACTTGTCCTTCCATTCCTTTCTTTCCTTTCTCCCTTCTTCCCTCCCTCCTCCTTTCTTCCCTCCCTCTTTTCTTCTTTTCCTCCCTCTACCTTCTGTAGCTGTGTGTGACTTTGTGCCCCCCTGTGTGTGTGTGTGTGTGTGTCTGTTTTCTCTCATTTCTGAGTTCACAGTAGAATTTTTAGGCAAAAGTTGTTACCGGTTAATCCATCAAACTCAAACACACGTCTGACCCCTCCTTTCTTCCTCGATTACTAATTCAAGGCCCTACCTCCAGCATGCAGGCAGTATTTGCTCCCCTTCCCTATAACTCAGACTTGCAGGCTTTATACCCAAACATCAACTCCCCTCTCCCTTTCCTCCAGGTTTCTTCTTCCCCACCCAGCTCATCCCTGCCTACACCTCCTCCTCTGAACTTGCCAGAACATATTTCCCAAATCACTAGAAACATCATTTTCACACAAACAGATAATGAATGCCTGTCAGAGGCATATGAAACTTCTGATGGAAGAAATGAGCAGAATGACAGCTCTGAGTTGACAGACTTGGAGGAGCTCAATTTTTTTTTTATAATCTATGGGGAAACAAAGGCTTCAAAGGAGAGAACCTGCTGTCCAGTGATGCTGGAAAATCTTGTGAGTTGTTTTCTTTGCTAAGCAATGCAAACAAACAAAGCAAAGACAAAAGTAAGGAAGATAGGAAAGGCAACACATCTTACTATGCTTGCGTAAATTGTCCTTAAACTTGTAGGACCATGAAATATCAATTACAAAAGACCAAGATGGCCTTCTTGCTAATGTCAGTCAAAGGTCATAAATACTATCATTTTTATTGCTTATTTGTAAGTTCTGTATGTTTTTGTTTTCTTTTGTGTATGAGTGTCTATGTGTTTGTGTATTTGTGTGTGTTGTTGTTGTTGTTTTGCTTGCTTGGTGGTGCTTTTTTTGTTTTTGTTTGTTTATTTTGAAGAAAGAGAGAGGGTCTCGCTGCCCTGGCTGGCCTAGAACTCACAAAGATCAATCTGTTTCCACTTCCCAAGTGTTGAGCTTAAAGGTGTACACCAGTACTCTGGGCCCCTGCATATGTTTTGTTGAACAACACTCTACTACTGTATGCTTTTGTTTTACATGCCACCTTGGCTCAGCTATCCAATCACTAGCAAATCTTGGGTTTGCTGTGAAGGTATTTTTCAGGTGTAATTAAAACCGTAATCACTAGACTTTAAACCCAGGATATTGTGTCAGATAATCCAGAAGGCATTGAGTTGATCGATTTTTCCTAAAAGCTTGTCTGAGACTTACATGGGGGGGGGTGGAGAGCATGTGAGCAAACATGTGACAGCAAACATGTCTCTTTCTAATGGCATGTCCTGAGAGCTTTAGACTTCACCAGCCACCAGTCAGGTAAGTCTGGCCTTCCTAACACAGAGATCAAAATACTACCGTCTCTATATATCCCCTTTATTGGTTCCATTTCTTTGGCCAAACTATACTTACCTGTTCTTTCCCTTTCTGTGACAGGAGCCTATTTTTTTTTTTTCTGGGGATAAACTCCCAGCTTCACAAGACAGAGCTAAATGTCATCCAAGAACTAGATGATCTTCCCAGGCTAATGATAATTTCTACTGTTATAGCCACCCAAATGTACCAACACAGGCATAATTGAAGGGATGAACAACAGGTATCCTATTGCTTCAGGGGGAGGCAATTCTTTTATAGAGGCAAGATTCTTAAATGTTTTTAAATTCTGGTGAGTTCTTACCATCTAGCAAACATCCCCTGGCTATAAGCATCAAACAATGGATGGTTCAACTCGACAGAAGGAAAAGAAGACTCTGAGCCCTGTCACTTTCTGACTGCTCCAAGTCTGGTAAGTTCAGTAGCCCTGTAAATTTGGTTGACTTTCTGACTGTCAGGAAGGAGCCCTCTCTCTTCCCTCAAATAAGTGTTCCCGTTTGGAGGGACAGCTACAGCTCAATGTTCCACCGTGTTGGTTAAGAGTCCCTCATCCTGGTGGCCAACCGAGCATGTTTTCCTCAGAGTTAGATGCCAAGCTCATCACCCTTCATTCCCATCACAATTAACCAGTTACTTTGAGAAATGTTCTATTCACTCTCCCATCTTGCTCGTTGGCAGTAAACCCTCATTGACCCCTGTCATAGCCAGACTGAGTTCAGTCATTTTTCTCTATGGCAAAGGACTTGAATTAAGGTTTCCTGTTTATTTTTACCCACATATCTCATAAAGACTATCCTGCAAGAAGAGTAACATATACCCTCCTCTCTTCCCATGTCTCCACCAGACCAGGAATGTGACTTTCTCTAACTGTATTAAGAGTATAAGGCACATTCTTCAAACATGGCAGCACCATGAAGGTAGTGACTCACTCTTGGCAATCTTTGTTGTATTATGAACATGATCCACTTCTGTCCAGACCTTTGAGTTGTCTCTGTCTGACTTACACAATGAGCTCAACAGCCTCATTTTAACTGTCTGCTGACATTGATTCTCAGGAAATTTACTCGCATGAAAGTCTCTTGCAAGGCACTGTTAACAAAGCGAACACTTTGTTCATGTTGTGGCAGGTACTTGGACCTGTCCCAGAAATAACTCAAGTAGGTTCTTTGATCATATCATATAGTCAAGACTCATTCTGTATTCTGAGTATCATTCTTCTCAAGAACCTTGATCCTTCAGGGATTCCCTACTGCTAAACTCTACTTACATTTTTTTTCCTGGTGTAAACCATAGCTCCACCAGGTTGCATTCAAAATCACATCTCTGAGGCTTGGAGTCCTTACTTGTCACATTCTGTGACCAAATATCTGACAGAAGCAAGGAAAGAAGATTTATGTTTGATTTGGCTTCTAGTTTCAAAGAGACTTCAGTCTATCACGACAGAAAGGCACGTGGCAGGCAGGAGCATGAGGCTGAGGCCTGTTGACATCCTGGACGACAAGAAACAGAAAATGTGATGCCTACTCTCCCTAGTGATCTTCCCCCATCAAGGCCCATTTTCTAAAGGCTCCATAGCACTCAGAGCAGTACTTCCAGCTCGGGATTGAGCATTTGAGACTTCAACTTGTAGGAGATATTTCAGATTTAGAACATAATGAAGGTATGAAGGCTAAGAATTTTTTAAGGAATTCCAAGCACCAAAGGAGAAGCTTGAGGAAGGCATTGTCTTAAAAGTGAGAATGGAAAACTTTATAAAAACCATTTGACAGATTTCTGTTTAATCTGTTAGCTAAATCACCAAGTTAACTGAATCTCCAAGGGGTTGACATTCCTGAAGAGCATGGAAGTCACCAGAGGACAAATTAGAGGTGAGTATGTTTAGAAACAAGGAGAATTTCCATCTAAGTGATTCAACAGATAAAGGTGCTTATAGCCAAGTCTGATGACGTGAGGGTTTTCTGTGGGGGGGATTTTTGAGACAGGGTTTCTCTGTAGCTTTGGAGCTTGTCCTGGAACTAGCTCTTGAAAACCAGGCTGGCCTCAAACTCACAGAGATCCACCTGACTCTGCCTCCTGAGTGCTTTGATTAAAGGCATGCACCACCACCACCCAGCCTGATGACATGAGTTTTGTCCATGACAGAAGGAGAGAACTGTCTCATGTTGCCCTTTAACCCTCCCTAGACAAACCATAGCATGCCTCACCTAACTAAGTAATGCATAAATAAATAAATCACAGTAGCAGAAATGGAGAGAGCTGAGCGATCCTGTGCACAATGGTTAGGAACCAACAAGAATAAATTTATGCCAAATACCTCAACTGTCTTGGTGGTGTAGACTCAGTCCCTAACATCTCAGTGTAAGTTTAGATTTGGTTGTTGAGAGAGGGGGTCATTGAACATGGTATTTCAAGAGTCTTTCTGTCACTCCCCACCACCTCTGAGGATATCTAAGATAATGACAATGACACTCAAGACCCAAGTAATGCCCCTGTATCCAGGTGCTAAGAGAAGGCCATGAGGACAGCAGAAGGTCATATAGGAACCGGGATTTAAGCTCAAACCCATATGTACCACCAGGGACATCCGTTCCTCTCACTTACCAGATAGAGCCCCAGGTGCTGGGCCGGTGTGATCAGGAGCTGTGCACACACGTGCCAGGCACTTGGGGGTCCCCTTGAGAGCGTATCTTCCTGGAGCTGGAATGAACGGCTCTGAGAAATACAATCATGGCTATGCAGCCTGCTCGCTAACAAAGGCAGCGCCAGGAAGGGAGCAAAGCAGGTGGGCCTGTCCAACCCACTTAGCCCAGGTGGGACACATAACCAGGCATGTCAAGGTTTCTTAATTAATCGTTCCTACTGCCTTCTGCAAACTAAAGCTGTAATTTCCCAAGACAATCCAAGGTGACACAGGACCCTCTTCTAAAGGCATTAATTAGGAACATCTCATTCCCTGTGGCAGGGGTGGAGCGAATCCTTTTGACTGCAGTATATATTTATTTAGAGCTATTACCACATAATATTTACAAGATACTTAACATGCATTAATTACCCTGTAAGAAACTCTATGCCTCTGATAGCGTTGTTCTGTCAGGACCATAAAATGTGCCCTCCCTTCCACACATAGACACTTTTCTTTTTAATCACCTTGGGAGGAAAAAGAAGGAAAAAATTAAAATTAATTGCATGCCCATTAAATGCTTCTTTTTAATAGAAAATGTGCAAGTGATGTAAAAGCGCAAGCCAGGAAACTCGGTGAATCCGGAGCAGATAGCACCCACTTCCAGACACACTCTGCTGTTTTTATGAGCATGTTTTACAATCCATTCATTATGCTGTCCGTCCTTCTGAAAGCTGGTTATTATATTGCTCATACAAAGAAACATGTGAATGGCTGTGCAGTCAGCCGTGAAAATCAAGACAAAACTGAACATTTCTGATGCTATTTGAATCTGTCTCCCTTAGATCACTGCCTTAAGAGTTCTCGGGAGAGCTTCTTCCCTTTTAACGCCCACTCAAAGCCCCAGATAATGAAGGAAGAGTTTGTGTAGAGGCTCACAATTCAAGATGGTTTCTGCTACATTCTAAGTTCTTTTTTGTGATGTGTGAGTTTGTGTGCATGTGTGTATATGGTATGTGCACGTGCTCATATGAAGACCCACACAACCATGCATGCACAGAGGATTATGTTACATTGTCCTCTTCACTTGAGATAGGGTTTCTCACTGAGCCTAGAGCCAGGCTGACAGCCTGAAATTCCCAGAGATCCACTTATTATTCCTCACAACCCCCCCCCCTCGCACAGTGCTGGGGTTACAGACACATATGTGAGCATGCCCAGTTATTATGTGGGTTTGTAGATTCAAGTTCTTACCCACTCAGGCATCTTCCCAGATCAATGTTCTAAATTCTTATATTCCAACAAAGTTAATATGTTGAAACCTCTTCTGTATTGCATACATTTAATTCCAGAACTCAAGAAGCAGAAGCAGGAGGATCCATGCATTCACAAGCAGCCTGGTTTACATAGTGAGTTCCTGGACAGCCAAAGCTACATAGTTTTCAGTTAGAGAGAATAGCCACATAACAATGTCCTCATAACAGAGCCGTGAGAGACCCCATTTTCCATTCCAACCAAGTGAGGACAACAGTCAAAACAAACGCCATTTAATAAGAATGGGGCCCGACTAAACAACAAATTTAATACCTTCATCATAGACTTCTTGATTTTAGAATATCAAGTAACAAGATGATTTGTTATAGCATCTACAATGTACTAAGACAGTTGTTATTCAAGGAATGGTCAGCGGGCATCTTCATTCTTCTGGAGGCAGTGTTTTCTTTGGAAGCAAGATGGTGGAGGAAGAAAATCAAAGTGGTGCAAATGGATCCTTGTCACAGCGTCTCTTTCCACAATTCTCCCTCAGTAGGAGTCATCATACATGACCAAGGGCTCACATCCCACCCAGGCTGCCTTTCAGTGGCAGAAACACACTCATTCACTGAGCAGATTGATTTCACTTTCAGAACAAATATTCATTTAAAATAAATTTCTCTCTATGAATTTCACCCACTTGCTCTAACATTTGACTTCTGGGTCTAGAGATAGTAGAGAAATAATCCTTTTTTAATATGAACTGGGTTTTTTTGAATTAGTCTCTAGCTCCTAGAAACGTTAAACCTTTTGAGGATATGAAGTATGTCTTTACCTTGCACTAAGGTCATGTGCCAGAGTCATGTACCTGGCATCCCAGTTCATTTGGATATTTATCTATGGATAAACAGGAAGCCCCCATTTCCAGGGCCAAGAAAGGTCTTAGCTTGGCAGTTCACTCTATCTATGTCTTTCTAAGGAGCCCTTATAACCTACCACTAATATCTGTATCCATTTATGGCTAAAGGGAGTTTTAGGTCTCACTTCTCTTCCTAGAGACAGTCACCATCTTGGAGCAGGTCCCAGTACATTTGTGCATTTCCTAATTATAGTTTTCAGTTTTATGATAAAAGCAGGGAGCCTCTTCTACAGAGCTTACAACTTGTGACAAGCAGGCAATAAAAGTATGAAATGAACATCTTATTCTAAGAGGGGGATTATAGTGGAGAGGAGTAGTTGACACAAATACATGTTGGAAGTGATCCAGACAAGAGGAAAATTGAATACATTTCCTAGGTAATGCCCAAACATTGCATGTGTTATGCTGCTGAAAACTGTGAAAATTATGTATTGAATTGTTTCTCACTTGCACAAAGAAATACCATACTGTAGTACTGACATCTCTTTGAGTTGCATTTCTTGGAGCATGAAATTCATCCAGCAAACATACTTTGACATCGACTTTTTTTCCAGGTGCTATACTAGTCACTGAGACCAGGAGAGTTAAAGACACTGCCCTAAAGGTATTAAAGAGGGACAAAGATATAAAACAATGATTGTAATGTGTTATCATCTTCAACCAAGATACTCATGATTGTTCCAAGAACTAAGAGAAGGAAGAAAAGCTAACTCAACCTGGAAACATTATGGAAACCATCACACAGTAATGATAATGGAGCTGGGTATAAAAAGGCAAGTAAGATTTCCTAGAGTGAAAATGTTAGAAAAAGGCTTGCTATGTGGACAAAAATAGCTAAGGCTGGTGAGGTCCAAGAACAGAACATTCAGTAAGAGTTCATTGTGACTGGAATGTAGAGACATGACAGACAGAGTGAACCAGTAAGCTGACACTTTTGTCATATCAGAAAGTGCTTTTAAGGTGATGGTTCTATACATGGCTGTGAGATGGATAAGGAAAAACAGGAAATAAATAGGCCATAGAGGGCTGGGGAGATGGCACAGCAGGTAAAGGTGCTTGCCTTCAAGTCTGAAAACCCAAGTTCAGTCTCTGTGACTCACGGGGTAGAAGGAAAGAACTAACTCTCAAAAGTCATCCTGTGACCTCCATATGTGTGAAGACACACACACACACATACACACACACACACACACAGAGAGAGACAGAGAGAGAGAATATAAAAACAAATAGAAAAAAACAATAAAAAGTATAATCACATCATTGAACAAAGTAGATCTTCTTATAAACTATAAATAGCTTATAAAGTACAAAAATCTGATGAGTACATTGAAGGGCAAGAAAAGGAAATAGAAGAATTCAGAATAGTGGAGTTCTTGCTTTGAGCAATTTGGTGGACAAGTCATCATTAACTAGGATACAAAGTATAGTCATGAGATAATATATTGTAAAAATTGGATATGTTGGATTTTAGGTACCTACAGAGTCCAAATTGGAAAGTTACAAGAACTAATTTCTGAAGTTCAGGGGAGAGGTCAAGGATAGATTGTACTTGGAAACTTAAAAGCAAACAAAATAGCCTAGAGACATATGTGATTTAAACCATGGAAATATCCATACAGAGGATACAACAGCAAGACTGAACTTAAGAAGTCAACAGTCCAAGCGTAGGAGAAACCAAATGTTGATGTTGACAGGGTAGTGGAGGGGTCTAGTAAAAGGACCAGCTCCTGCAGCATTACCAAGCTGTGTGCAGGACCACTTTCAACAGCTTGGTGGCAGTGGTGGTGGTAGTGGTCATGTTGTGGTGTTTTTTTAGTTTGTATATAGACACACACACACACACACACACACACACACAAACTGAGTGAAGGTATATAATTAAGATGAGTATAGGTCCTTGTAGAGGTCATACAAGAGTGTCATATCCCCTAGAGCTGGAGTTACAGGCAGTTGTGAACTGCTCATTTGTAGTAGGAGGCCACTTGTTTGTTTACTGGCTGCCCAGACTCCCAAAATAATCACACAGAAACTGTATTAATTAAATCACTGGCCCATTAGCTCTATCTCCTTGTTGGCTAACTCTTACATTTTTTAACCCATTCCCATTAATCTGTATTGGCACATGACTGTGGCTTTCCTGGTAAAGTTCTGGCATCTGTCTCCAGAGGGGCTACATGGCTTTTCTCTTACTCCACCTTCTTTCTCCCAGCATTCAGTTTAGTTTTCCCCACCTACCTCTGTTCTGCCAGCTATAGGCTCAAGCCAGCTTTCTTTATTCATTAATGGTAATTGCAGCAAACAGAGGGGAATCCCACATCACTCATTGTGGGTGCTGGGAACTGAACCCCAGTCCTCTGGAAGAGCAGTGTGCTCTCTTAACCATTGATTCATCTCTCTAGCCCTGGCAACCTGTCTTTTGAACGAGACCTAAAAGTGAGTTATTGATGCCTGCTGACCTTTAAGAGACGCAAGAACCTGTTAGCAAGACCCAGATTCTAATCACTGAAGAGTCCCTGAAAGTGAAGTGGGACTCCTGTCTTTGATAATGAATTGATAGTGTAATTTTTAAAAATTAAACAATACTTTAGTCATACATAAAAAGCAGGAGTCTAACCTGTACAATAATCATCTCTAAGTTTGTAGGTCTTTATTGTCCATAAATGAGGGAAGATTGACAAGAGGGTGCATAATTGGCTGTCCAACTGTCAGGCACCACTAAAACAACACTCATGAAATGGCAAAGCTGTCTGACAGGAATCATTTTCTTCAACTTTTGACAAGATAATGGCACTAATGAAGCCTTGCATTTTTATATTTGGGCGTTTCTTTGAAATATTCATTTATTGATCAATAATATTGTTCTATAAGGCTCCAAAGCTGGATATGAAGAAAATATGCCTATTAAAACAATAAACCAGAAGCAGATATTCAGAAGATATGTCATCCCTTTCACAGAAGGGAGCTAGAAGTTTGCACCCATGTTAGTTACTAACTTTTTAGATGCTAGAGGTATGGGAATTGGGGTGGGAGTGATCCATTGGAGGTATCAGTGCCAGTAGTAAGACACTGGGCAAGAATAGTGACTGTCAATCACTAAATCCGAGTAAATCTGAGCTCAGCTAAGAAATACTAAGGTGATCATAATTGTCTGACATGAACTTTGTTACAACTTTTTAAAAATGAGACTATGCCTCTGTGTGTGTGTGTGTGTGTGTGTGTGTGTGTGTATGTGTGTACATGCCCACAGAGGCTGGAGTTAGAGGTGGTAGTGAGCTTTCTTGTGAGTGCTGAGACTCTAACCCATGCCTTCTGGAAGAGCTGCAAGCCCTCTTCAAGCCATCACTTCACTCAAGGATCAAGGATCTATACGGAAGAAGATGCAGAGGTACTGCAAGATCCAAAGGGATGGGTGATGCCAAGAAAACAGTGTCTTCCATGCACAATAGGACTGAAACACATATGAACTCACAGAGACTGTGGCAGCCTGCAGAAGGTCTGCTCAGATTCAAGCCTAACAGAAGCCCAACACCAAGAAGGACAAGTGGGAGCCAAGTCCACCTCTAATCAAGAAGCTCTTTGCAATTGATAGCTGTTGGAAGAGGGAAGTCGGTTTCCTCCAGTGGAGCAGCCCTGAGTCTATCTGCCATACTGTAGAACAGGCTTCATGCTCAGGAGTGGTTGGCCAACACAAACGGACTCCACTGTGTATGAATGCACAGTATGTGTGTGTGTGCATGCACGCGCGTGCACACACATGCGTGCTTTTTGTTATTATTATGGTTTGGTGATTTGGGCTTCTTTTTTGTCTTTTGAGAGAAAGCATGGAGTTGGGTGGGTTGAAAGATGGATAGGATCTGGGAGGACATGAAAGAGGAGGAAGAATATGATCAAAACAAAATATATGAAATAATTAAAAGTTAAAATGAAATAAAATAGGAAAATTGAAAATTGAGATTATGCATGTTGCTTTATTTACATGCAGTTGACCACACAATGTTCTCCGTATTTGTATGTACTCTCTCGAGACATCCCTATGTGCAAACACCAGCTAGACCAAACAACTTTAAACAATTCCTCCTTTTCATTTTGTTATTTTCTTTCAAGTACATATTATTTAATTGTCGTGCTCTATATCCATGTTGTGTGTTGTGTTAGGTATGTGATTGTGTACACTTGTGTGTTCATGTGTGTAAACTGTGTATGTGGGGGGATACACGCACTTGAGTATGCATGCATGTGGAGGTCACAGGAAACCCACAATGATAGTCTCCAGACACTACCCACTGGTCTGGCACTTACCAAGTAGACTAGGTTGCTCATCCCTGAGCCACAGGGGCTGGCCTGTCTTCATCTCTATAGCACTGGATTACAAGTGAATACCACCATGACTGGCTTCTTTACAGATGTTTCAGGGATCAAACACAGGTCCTTGTGCCTGCGTAGCACATGAATTCTCTCTCCAGCTCTACATGGCTTTTAAAGTTCGCTCTTTTTGTCTTCATAAGTCAGTCTCCAAGGACCTACAAGTGGAATGCAGTTGCAAAGAGAATGTTGACAAAGAAGACAGAAGCGCTACAAGGTGGAAAACCCTGCAGGACAAAAGAGCGGTCTGGGTTATGGACCACACACCTCCCTCACAGATCTTTTCTTTTGAGAGGGTTTCTTCATTTCCCAAATCTTCCACTTCCTCTGTGTTTTCAATCAGAAAGCAAACTGTCTTGCAATTTCCACTGCCTTCTTTCGACGCGTTCTGAAGATCTACGTGGAGCCTTTACTTCAAGTCAAGGCTGGAGAGATGGCTCAGCAGTTAAGTAAGAGTACTGCTCTTGCAGAGGACCTGAGTCCTCAGGTGCTCAGTTCTCAGCAACCCCATTAAGCTGCGCACAACCACCTATGGCTCCAGCTAGAGGTAACCTGACACTCTCTTCTAGTCTTCTCAGTGCCCCTGTACTCACACATGCACCCCTCCTCTCTCTCTCTCTCTCTCT
>LOEQ01000801.1:61147-71204 GCA_001685075.1 Bramus lutescens | reverse complement strand
CTCTCTCTCTCTCTCTCTCTCTCTCCATCCATCCTCTCATTATAGGCACTCACTGCCACGCTTAGATTTTTACCTGGCTGATAGGTATTCAAACTCAGGTTTTTGCGCTTCCCCAGCAAGCACACTACTAACTGAGACATCTCCCCAGCCATAGGTAAGCATTTGTAGTCCTGGTATGCTCTGGTTAATCATTGTGTTAGTTTTAGTTCTGAAAGATAGTCTAAAGAAGTTCATATTGCTTGAATGTCCCACTTTTCTTTCTATTGATATAATAAAAAAACAAAAAACAAATAAACAAACAAACAAAACCTCTTTCAATAAACGGCTTAAGTGAGGAAAGGGTTTATTTGGCTTACACATCCAGGTCACAGTCCTTCATTGAGCAGGTCAGAGCACGAACCTAAAACAGAAGCTTGACACAAAAAGCATGGAGGAATCCACTTGCTGGATCAAATGCAGGCTCATGTGCTTAGCGAACTTTTTATACAGCCTAGGATCACCTGCCCAGGATGGTGCTGCCCACAATGGGCTGTGCCCGCCTCCATCAATCAGCCACCCAGATAATCCCTCACAACTATGCCTACAGAAGAACTGGATAGAGGCAGTTACTAGATAGAGACTTTTTGGAGGTGATTCTAGACTGATAGTGCTAAGAGTTGATAGAGCTAAGTAGAACACTTGGTGAAAAGTTAGTTTCCATGAGATTGGCTACTCCTATGTAGGGATGATCTCTTCATTAGATGGTCTATCTGCAATGTTCTGCTAAACCTAGAACTAAATAGACTACAGGTTTGGGACAATGACTGGAGACATCTTTGCATTCAGGAATAAGATATTGTAAAACGCTCAGGAAGACACTTCATTAGTAACCCAGCAACCTCCCTTCTAGGCTTACTGAATGCTTACAAGAAAGGCCCTCAGCTGTGAAGGAGGATGGGGTGGGTTAGACAGACACTCCCGGCAATTTGCGCAGGGTTCCACAGCTAAGAGAGAGAACTGCAGTTCTCCGTGACTGTGTCCTCCTCTTGCTGCTGTCAGTCAGGAATACTCCAGGCTGGCTGCATGCAGAACATATAAAACTGTACCTTCTGCCCCACATCTCCGCATCGTGGTAGCTTAGGACTACATTACCAGTCCAAGTCAATGAATTGTAAGTAGAGGCAATAGATGCCATTCCCAAGGCAGGCCTTTCATGGCTGATGCAAGATCCAGATTCAGGGCTTTGTTTTTCCTCAGGCATAGTGACTGGCATTATTGCAAATGGCAACTGCTCGGTGAAGCAGGGTCTCCAAGTTAGCACTCTATGATTGTCCTTTGACAATCCATGGTGGACACATACTATAGGTAAAGACTAGTCAGGTGTGGTTTGGGCTCTTGTTACAGTAGAACTGTAACAATCTCAGCAGTAGTGAAGATATTCTAATGAAAGCCCCTTCTATCTCTCTGTTGGTTGCCAGAGTATTGAAATACTTATTCCAGGAAGGAGAATTTTCCCTAATAGTCTCGGGCTTATAGAAGAAAAACCTGAAACCCGGTGCTAGTCGGAGGAGGACTTGTCTCCAAAGAAGAGATTTCACACAGTTCTGGCCTCTGCAGGAAAGACAAGAGCTGACAGGGCAGGACCATAGTGATGGACAGGACCACAATGATGGACAGGACCCCACAGTGATGAGCAGGACCACAGTGATGGGCAAGACCACAGTGATGGGCAGGACTATAGTGATGAGCAGGACCCCACAGTGATCAGCAGTACCATAGTAATGGGCAGGACCACAGTGATGGACAGGACCACAGTGATGGGCAGGACCACAGTGATGGGCAGGACCACAGCGATGGGCAGGACCACAGTGATGGGCAGGACCACAGTGATGGGCAGGACTATAGTGATGAGCAGGACCCCACAGTGATCAGCAGGACCATAGTAATGGGCAGGACCACAGCGATGGGCAGGACCACAGCGATGGGCAGGACCACAGTGATAGATAGGACCACAGTGATGAGCAAGAACACAGTGATGGGCAGGACCACAGTGATAGGCAGGACCACAGTGATGGGCAGGACCACAGTGATAGGCAAGACCACAGTGATGGACAGGACCACAGTGATGGGCAGGACCACGGTGATGGGCAGAACCAAATCTTATTCAGGACAGCTCTGTTATGTATATCTCTTGCCTGATGCTTAAACCTAAATTTTGTATAAGGATTCCAAATATAGACTCAATGAGGCATTACTGAGCCTCTTTGCTTATTTTCCCCATGTGGGTACTTGAACTAAGTCTTCTTTCTCTGCTGTCTCTTCTGAGGGACTATTGAGGACAGGTGCCTGAGCACAGGTGAATGAACATAACTTGTTAGTGCAGCCAGGACTCCGACTCCAACATGACAATGCCAGTAATAGTCTGAATTAGTCTAAACAACTGTATTATTGCCTTGATCTTCAATTGGATTGCCTATAAAATGGGATCCCAATGACTTATGGAGACTAGCAAAGAGTCTGAAAGAATATGTAAAATTTCCAGCTCACTGCTTTTCTGAAACTAGACACCGTAAAGTCATGACAATATCTGCATCATACACATGGAGGTTGCACTCTCAGCAGAAGACAGACTGAGTGACCTCAGCCCACTACAAGGCCCGCTGAAGCTCAACCCTGCTGGACTTCTCCACTGGTGACTCTCATTTGCCCAGGCTTCTATTAGTACACGTCTATCACTGTAACAAGCGAAAGGCCAGGAGTGTGGGGTTCGAGAGGATACGGAGGTGGGCTGGGCTGCGGGGAAAGAAGGATAATAGATGAGTTATCAGAAATACTGACAGGCAACAGGATGTCAGGGCCTCTGGGCAGAGTGGGAACCTTTTCTTTTGGGTCTCAGAGAAAGAGGGAAAGTTTCCTAGCACAAGCCTACAGCCAGGCAGCAGAGGGTGGCAGGATTCCAAGGAAGGAGCATATGACTCTGACGATGTGGGAGGAGTGAGTGAGGAGAGGTAGACTACCCATTAAATGGGTGAGGGAATGTGTGGCCACTCTGAGGTCCCAGGGAGTCTGGCAACCTGAGGTTTGTCATTCCCCTGAAATCCGGACACCTGAGGAGTCTGTTTACAGATTTCTAGGCAGGCCTTAGGTAGAGGGGCTTGCCATTTCCTCACAGTAGGAAGGCTTCCACAGGGGGTCTGAGCCGCAGACTGGCCTGGATTCTAACAACAGATGCCTGAGACAGTCAACTCATAAAGGGGAAAGGTTAATGTGACCTCATGGTTTTGCGGGGGTCTAACGTGCAGTTGGTTGACCTGCATGGTAAAAGTGATATGACTGGATTAAATTACTCATCTGATGGCTGGAAAAAGAAAGATTGTCAGGACAAGTGGGGAAGTACGGGGGAGCCTCAAAATCAACCAAGGGCAAACTCGCCGGCGTCCTAAGAATATCTCATTAAACCCCCATTCTTTTTGCAGTGAGAAATAGAAAGGATTTTTTTTATTCTTCTCTCATGCATTATCTTCTGACCGCAGTTTCCCCTCCCACCACTCCTCTCAGGGTCACCTACCTTCCCTCTTCCCTATATCTACTTCTCCGTTTCCCTCTCCCCCCTNAAAAAAAAAAAAAGAGCAAGCATCTCAGGGATATCACCTGAGCACGGCCATAGCAAGTTAGCGTAAGACTGGGCATAAATACTCGTATTAAGGTCGGAAGAGGTAACCCAATAGGAGAAATAGAGTTCTGAGTACGGGCGAAAGAGTCAGAGACACCCCTGCTCCCACTGCTAAGAATCTCACAAGAACGCCGAGCTACATAAACCTAACATATATGCAGAGGACCTAGCTCAGACGCATACAGGGTCTGTGTTTTTCAATGCTGAGAAATTCACTTCACTTAAATATGTACCCCCAAAAAGTTTGGGGGCAATTTCAGAAACTGTTGGTAATTCTATCCTAAGTTTAAATCAAATTCATTTAGTGATTCTTTTATAAAATGCATGTCAGCAGCTTTCATTACTGTTGTCATATTTATGTGTCCACATGCCATGACGGAAGTCAGAAGGACACAGATTTTGGCGGTTGGTCCCAAGGATCAAACTCAGGTTGTCAGGCTTGATGGCAAGTGCCTTTAACTGCTGAGCTACCTCACTGGCCAAAGCAGAAATTTTGCTATCAAACATTCAGCTACTGTTTAATAAGTCCATGCTGAGGAAACAAAGCTAAAAAAAAAGTATTAAAATGTGTTGCTTACTGAAATTAAACTAGTGTGTTTCTATCAGAGAAAAATGTATATATGAGTAGTAATTCATGACATAGGGTAGTCTTGAATATCAGACAAATATTCAGGCCACTTTTGTTGGCATTGTGCAGTATGATGGTACACACCAGTAGTTCTCAACCTGTGCATCATGACCCCTTCGGGGGGTCAACCATTTCCTAGGGGTCACCTGAGCCCATCAGAAAGCAGAGATATTACAATTCACAACAGTAGCAAAAGTGTAGTTACAAAGTAGCAACAAAGATAGCTTTATATAGCAACATGAGGAACTGTATATAACATTAGGAAGGTTGAGGACCACTGGTCTACACTGTGTGAAGTGTGCACAGTTGTGTGTTCTGAACCAAAGCTGCATTTACAACACACCGTGCAGCACCTCGTATTCATTGTGTGCTTAATGTTTGATATTTTCTGTTCGTTGTTCATTCAGTAACCTTTCACTGTTTGTACGTGCTGTGTACCTTCTGTTTGTGAACCATCACCCACAGTCAGAATGCTGTGCTTGGGGCTGCAGAGATGGCTCAGAAGATAATGCTCTGCCAGAGGACCTGAGCTTGGCTCCCTGAACCCATGTAGGATGGTTAACAAACAGCACCTTCAGGGGATCTGTGCCCTCTTCTGGTCTTTAGGAATACTTTACACACACACCCACACACACCATACACACACACACACACACACACACACACACACACACACACACNACACACACACACACACACACACACACACAAGAAGTTAGAAACTGTGTAGAAGAGGTCCAAGGGAGTAAAGGTGGAGAGAGTGAAATTCTATGGCATGCTGTAACAATATGCCTGTCTTTATCTGGTTTCAGCCCGGGGAGACTGACTGATACCAGTAGGAGAGAAACAGGGAGGAGACCCAATGGCCTCTCCACCATTCCACCCTGGTTTAAGTTTCAAGAATAACTGCATGGAACAGAATTTCCAGAAATAGATTTTGTTTGTAACCAAATAACAACCAGGTATTTTTTTTTTAATATCATGTTTTAAAAGCCAAGCTCCATTTCCCCTTTGATGAGGAATTCTGAACACTTTCCCTGGTAGGAACTGAGGCAGTGCCTCTTATTTAGAGGATGCCAGTCTGTGATTGTCCAATTATTCACTACATTCTGTCTTTGATGGTCCAGATGTTCTCAATTTCTTGTAATAAGCTCTTTCATCTGCAAAGTCGTTCCACTCAGAAATGCAAAACTCCTCTACGGCTCAGCTCCCGGGTATTTTTCCCCCTTGATGAGCTGGTGTAATTGGCCTTCAATTTACTTATTGTTTTTCAATAGAAAGCCCAAGTTTAATTTCATTTCTGTAAACCTGGAGATAGGAACTGATCATTCTGCCATTTAAGTCATGTCCATCATAAGGCATGCTGGCTCTGCCCTGACACCTCCCACCTTTACCCCCTGGACAGCACTGTGCCCTTGCTTTTCTGCGTCAAAATAATTTGGGATGGCTGGGGACTCGCTTAAGGTTTCAGAAGTTCAATCCATTATGATCATGATGGGGAGCATGGCGTCATGCAGGCAGATGTGGTGCTGGAGCTGAGAGTCCTACATCTTGACTCAGAGGCAACAGGAAGTCAGTTGACTGTCACACTGAGCAAAGGTTGAGAAAAGAGACCACGAAGCCTGCCCCCGTACCGTCACACTTTCTCCAGCAAGACCACACCTTCTCATAGTGCCAGCCCTTTGGGGGCCATTTTCTTTCCAGTCACCACCAGTACTTAAAGATCAATCTTTTCTTTGATGTTACACTTTATATGTTTGTAACCATTAATAAAAGTTCGCTTGGAGCTGGAGAGATGGCTTAGTGGTTAACAGTTCAGTTTCAAGCACTGATGATGGGCATCACACAACCACCTGTAAGTCTAGCTCCAGAGGACTTGGCTCCATTTCTTGGCTTCTGTGGGTACTACACACACCCACGTAAACCACACACATACGCAAACCATACACACCCACACACATCACACTGACACACTATAGTCACACCACACACACACACACACTTTGAAACAAATCTTTAAAGAATATAAAACTAAATACAAGTTTTCATCTCCTTATAGATGATTTTGTTTCCAGGGCTCTAAGGAGACTGGTTTGAACAGGTTGACTGCTTCCCATGTGCATTCTAGCCTGTGCAGAGAAAGGAAATGGATGTCCCACAGGATGTTACACCCTTGCCTCTTCAATCAGCCTGGGTTCAAATACCGGCTCACTTGCTCATCATAAGACCACAATCAAATCATGTATTTGAATGTGAGGTGCCCCCTCTATGTTTCTGTTTGAACACTTGGTCCATGGCTGGTGCCACTGTTTTGGGAGGCTGTGGAACTTTTGGGATATAGGCTACTAGGGGCGATCTTAAGAACTGTGATCCCTGTCCAGCTATAAGCTTCTACCATGATGGAGAGCTGTTCCTGCTGCTGTGTATTTATGCCTTCTCCTCCATAATGGACACTATCCTCTGCCAGGTGTGCTCAGTGTTTCACTATTAGGAAATGACATTATGATTTAAAAAGTGCATGCCTGAGAGACTGTCCAATAAAATTGCAAAACAAAACCTTTATTATTTCAGCATTTTCTATTTTATGTTTTAAGTTTGTCAATATATACTTAAATATGTGAGTATGTTTGTGTACGTGTGCGTGTGCGTGTGCGTGTGTGTGTGTGTGTGTGTGTGTGTAGGCCAGAGGATAGCCTTGGGAATTATCCCTCAGGCACTATCCACCTTACTTTTGGAAATATGATCTCACAATGGGGTCTGGAGCTCCCTGATTAAGGCAAGCTGGCTGGCCAGTGAGCCCCAGGGATCCTCCTGTCTCTGTCTTCCCAGCTCAAGCTACCACACCAGGCTATTTATGGTTTTTACACTTATATTTGTTTCTTTTATGTGTGTTTGTGTGTACACATACTGTGGCACATGTATGGAAGTCAGAAGACAGCATGAAGAAGCCAGTTCTCCTTTTCTATCACTTAGGTTCTGGGATCCCAGATCAGGTCCTCAAGCTTGGTGGCAAGCACCTTTATCCACTGAGTCCCATCACTTGCCCTCATCCAGCTTTTGAAGACTAAGATCATAAGTCCGTGCTGGGCTGCATTCACAGCTATTCTGACCCACACCTGGCTGCATGTGGCCCATGGATTACAGGTTGGAAACACCTCCAGCCACGAGTCAAAATAAATCTCTTGTCCTTTAAACTGTTTGTGTCAATAAAGAGACAAGTAACTGAGGTATCCCCCTATGCGCCCATTTCCCAACTGATGAGACAGTATGAGCAGAGGTATCACGTGGTGCGATTGGTGCAGGGTACTGGAAACGGTGCCCAGCTCACGTTCAGGGTCTCCCGAAGTTGCTCTATAAGCTCTGCTACCCAACCTTTCCGGGGGATTTGCATTTCAAAATATCCCCTCCCCTACCAAGGCCTCATCTCAGGATGTCCCCTTCAAAGGCAGAATTGACACTTCTCACCAGCAGCTCGCTGATGTATTCATTTCCTTCTCTTCTGTGGCTCACTCAGAATCTCATCATATCCACTCAGTGGAAAATGATTCTGCTGGGTCCTACACGGATTCAAACAGAGAAAGTAGAAATAACCATAAATTACTTCTACTAGAGAAATGTCAGGTGGGTCTGCATGGGCCATTCTTCCGAGGACGTTTTGGGTAATTCTGTAGATGAAAGAGGGTTGTGAAGGTTTTGTAAGCTTTTCTTTTTTTTTCTTCTTTTTTCCCCCCTTTCCTCTTCTTCTAAATGACAGGAGCCCTCAACAGACCTTTCTCAAAGAATAATTTTCCAAAGCTACCAATTTGGATCTCAAAAGCCCAGACTCAAAGGGACCCTGAGTTTGCCATCTAAAATAAGTGCCTAAATAGGTATCAGCCAAGGTACATACAGAGCAGATGGGAAATAGATAGTTGCATTACTGATGGCTCTGTGAATTTAAGCGGCCTTTGTCTGAGGACAATAGCGCTATGAACAAATATTCAGGTTTTCACTCACAGGCCAGCCAGAGGCTCAAGCAAGAAATCGAATTAAATTGGATCGAATCAGCACTGCCAGCGCCATTAGTACATAATGCGTGTACCACCAGGCATCCTGGTCCACCTCTTAGCAATGTGGCTGGAAGGACTAGGGTGACAGCTTGGTCAGTAAAGTGTCTTCCTTGCCAGCATGAGGACCTGAGTTCAGATCCCCAGTACCCACCCATGTTAAATAGTCAGGAATGGTAAAGTGTAGGCGGAGGCTGGTTGAAGCAGAAGAACTTCCCACACCAGCAAGCACACTTATAATCCCACTCCAACGGAGGCAGAGACAGGAGGATTCCTGGGGCTCTCTGACCAGCTAGTCTCACAAAATCAATGAGCTATAGGTTCAGGGAGAGATACAGTCTCAAAAGCAAAGATGGAGAGGGATGGAGAGACATTGAATATTGACCTCTGGCTTCCATATATGTGTCTGAACTACCCCCATCTCCCACACACCTAAGACTTGCAAATGTGAGAAATGAGCAAACAAAAGAGAGCCGTAACTGTGTGAAAGCCGGCACCTAGTGCCTCCGGGTATTTTTCTGGTTGAGTCTGAGGTTGTAATGCTTCTAATTAAATCTAATTAAACAGGGTTGATTCACAACTGTAAACTGCTCCCCACCCCGTACCTTCTAAAGAATTACAATAATCAAGACCCTCCATGTTACCAAACAGGACATGTGCTCCCTTTATTAATTGATTGTGACTAAATTTAGGCTCTGTCTTCTTGATGACCTGGTAATAATCTTCCGTAACCATTAATTGTGTTGTCAATCAATTTAAATAACTTGTAAGTTTTGACTTTGCCCATAATTGCTAAGACTTCACTTTATTCAAAGGAAAAATGGAGAAGCTGATGTGCACCTGCATAGTCTTCTTTTGCTCAGAGCTGCTCTTCCTCAGAAGCCTTATTTCAGTTGGCGGGACCAGCCTACACCTAATCCATCATCTTTGACACCTCCTTCTCCTCTCTCACTTCCATATCTAATCAACCACAAATCCAGATAATTCCATAAACCACCGAGTTTTCAGACCCCACTTCCCCTGTCCTTCACACTACCCTGTACTCTGCTCAGGTATAAACTGTGAACTGTCATTGGTGGGTAGTCCACAACAGGCAAGCATTCTTGGGGTTTCTAGTACAAGGCAATGAAACCTGGCAAAGGCAGGCTTTAGTCCCTAAATGCCACATGGGTAAGAGAAATCAATGCAATCTGAGTTAGAAATGTTTCTCTGAATGATTTTATTGAATAGAGCTTGGTGAAAAACAGAAGGGATCATCCAGGATACAAGCAATGTTAAGAAGAAGCAAAAAATGTATAGTGGGGAGTGCCTGTAATGCCAGGAGTGAGAGAAAAGGATTGTGAGTTTGAGGCTAGCTTGGGCTATACAGTGAGATCATGTCTCTACCAATAGAGTCATGGCCTCAGGTGTTTGATTTGGGGCTTAAGTAAGAGTAAACTGGGCTGACTGTAGAGTGCAGTGGTAGAAGTCTGGTCTAGAATCTGCCAGTATGGGACTGAGATTATGACTCCGTGGTCGAGCCCTGCCTAAAATCCCCCAGTGAGGTGCTGGGGTGTGGCTCAGTGGTAGAAACCTTTCCTAGAATCCCCCAGTGAGGGGCTGGGGCGTGGCTCAGTGGTAGAAACCTTTCCTAGAATCCCCCAGTGAGGGGCTGGGGCGTGGCTCAGTGGTAGAGCTCCTGCCTAGAATTCCCCAGTGAGGGGCTGGGGTGTTGCTCAGTGGTAGAGCCCC
>LOEQ01000801.1:40024-59653 GCA_001685075.1 Bramus lutescens | reverse complement strand
GAGAGAGAGAGAGAGAGAGAGAGAGATATCCCCAATCCTTTAGCTCTTGGTTAGCATGTACTAGTGGATTTTCTCATCTTCGGTACAATACATTTTACAAAAGAGGGGTTTGATTTGGCCCACAGTTTCAGAGTACAGTCCATCATGACAGGGAAGACATGAGGGCACTGGGTGCGGGGCAGCTGGTAACATGGCATCCACAGTCAGGAAGCAGGCAGCGGTAAAGGCTGGTACTCAATTTGCCCTCTCCTTTGTATTCACCCCAGCCCAAGAGATGGTGTCATCCACAATCAGAGCGGGTCCCCCCACTTATCTTAATCCATTCTAGAAACTCTCTTGCTGACCTGTCTAGAAGTCTGTTTCCGTGCTGATTCTTGTTAGGTTTGTGCCACAGGCTAATCAGATCACGTTTTCCTGCAGTGTTACAGACATTAGCAGGAACCCCACTATGAATGTGTCTGTGAGTCTGTAACAAGCTCCTTGGGCACCTGGACTTCAGGAAAGCAATGACAAATCCCAGAGACAGAAGGGCCTGATCCTTATTAGTTGATTCTGGGATCCCTGCTGTTTGCCACAGGGAGAGGAAAACAGCCATTGGGGTTTGTAGATACACAGATTCTTCAAGACTAACTGGGGATGAGGAAGCTAGACATCCCAAAATGCACACCCCCAATTCGGTGAATACATTAAGTTCCCTTTTCTCCATCCCTCACCCCATTCTCCTGTAGATTCCTTCCTGACTTCCTCACTGCACAAATTCTCCCGTCTACTCAGGAATGCTTTCAGAGAGCCTCTTAGCTCCTCAGAGCATTCTGAGATCCCGTTGTTTTCACGGGACCCTGCTACACTCTCTCTAGCGTAAAACAGATCTTGTGGTGTGAAGGAACGATTTCTGTCTTCTGTTGTTATCTGTGACCTTTCAACTCTAAGCTGAAAGTCAAGATTCACAGCCCCAGCAGAGACTGAAGCACCATGTGTTTCCCAGCACATCCGCATCCGCACAGAACTGAGCCTCAGTGGCCAAAGCGGTAGCTAAAGTCCAGGGGCATCCCACTTTCCCCATACCTTCTCTCCATGACTCTTCCACATCCCTCTCACCCCTAAATCAATTCTGAATCCATTAACCCTCTTAGAAACTTCTAGGGTAAGTCCTATAGTCAGTGATGAAAGAAGCCATGACATCCTGGATCCACCATCAACTGCACCGCCTGAGTCTGTACCTGGAAAGAGTCCTTTTCTTAAGGATGGCTCGGTTGTCCATAATGAAGTAGATGTCATTGCTATTAGGCCTCAGTTGTTACAGTTCGAGTACTGAGCCCACAGTGGGCAGTAGTCTGCACACCATGATTAAACATAAAGTCATTAACCTTATTAGCATATTGGTTAGTGGCAGAATCTGTGCCCTGGCAGCCTGAATAAGCCAGGCTTGATCACAGGTCCCCAAGGTGCCAACTAAAGGGACAAATAACAGTAAAAGGCAGAGTAAGGAGATGTGCTGGGCGGACAAGTTGGGAAGATGAGCAAAGAGGTCCAGGGACTTCTCAAGTACATCTTCATGTTACCAACATGAAGTCTAAGAATAAGTAGCAAGCCAGAGATATGCATGGCTAAGTGGTCCTGGACAAGGGGTGGCCCCGCTGATCGCTAACTCATCTCTGTCTCACTGAGAGTCTCCCCTGCAAAGTGGCCTGAGAAATGCAGCCCAGGTAGGGGAGGATTTCCAGGGTTTCATTTTTGTTCTTGTTTGCTGCCCATTGGCTTCCTTTATGCTGCTCCTGTTGTCTCTCTCCATATTCCTGTTCTCCTGTTATGCGGACATAGTTTACCCACTTAACTCATCACAGTCCACTCCCAGAGGCCAACCTTCTGTAGACTCAACCCCATCATCAGAAAAGATATCAATAAGACATCATCTAGCAATCAGAAAAGTATTGCCATAGAACAGGAAATAGCTATCTGAGCCCGTCCTCAGAGAGCTCAGCTTTTGTCATGAGCCTTATTTGTTGTATCAGGAAAATTAATACTCCCCAGCCAGTTCTTACAGGATCTGTCTCCGAAGACAGAGTGGAAATAGGCAGATCAAGACACGGCATGCTTTGTGGGAAGATAAATGCCTGCTTCTGCGATGCTCTTAAGAACAAAGAGCAGGCATTTCTTCTATCTCTAGATCTCTAAGCCACAGCATGGTGTCAGAGAGACATGCGCACTTCGGGGTAAACTCTGCTGTCCCCACTCACTCCTTTCCATTTTCAAACATGAGCAAGTTGATCTGGGTTGGGGGAGACAGCATTTCTTTATACAATGGGACAAACAGTTGAGACTTCTTTAAGAAGTTATGTAGCGTGAACACATAAGAAACTTCCAGAAGAGCTGTATCAGATTAATGGTGGCCTCAACACTGGTTACTAATGTGTTTACCCAGGTTCAGTCAACCACATAAGCCATGGGGAGGAATGTAAACATCCGGCTGCAAATCTTTAGGTCTATCTACTGATTTTCTAGACAACCACATTCTGAGAGCCTCTCTTGACGCTGTGTAGATTCCCTTGGACTTGAGACCAGTTTCTGCTATAGTTAGACAAGTCAATCGCAGGATTTCATTCTTTCCATCTGCAGTGTTAGGATCCGAGTCTTGGTCCCGACAGCCCTTTAACAAGCCAGATTCGTTCTCAGGAGTCCAGTTAAAGACACAATAGAGGAAAGCAGAAAGTGCGATTGATTTAATATGGACAAACTGGGAAGAACCTCTGAGTGGTGCAGTAGGTGCCCCTTCCTGCTAGTCCTTACTCGAGGTTTAGGATTAAATCAGTGGGGGTTGTGTACATGGGCAAGCATTCTTGATCAGAGTGGTGGGTGTGCCCATCACTGGACCACCATTTGTTTTGGCTCCAGACTCTCCAGAAAGGTGGTCTGACAAGTATCAAGACTACAAAATCTCTTCCAGGGAGACAATTCCTCCTATGGTTGCACCAGGCTTCGGTCTTTTATTTCTCCTAGTATGAGATACCTGGTGAAATTCTGATTTCTTTGGGTACATTATCTCAAAAGTCTGATCATCAAAGGCAAGGGCACAGGTATAATCTGTAAAGTATTTTTGTTCCTTCTAGGTAAGTCACACATTTAGCCACAGGGGTTGATGATCTTAGAATAGAATTTCCCTAGGTCTAGTAGGACAATGTCCTTGTGCCCATGTATGACCCAGCATGGACAGCATAAGAACTGTGTCCTTTGGATGCCACGGACCATCCATGGTTTGGGTACACGCATGCACTCTGTTCTACTTTCTTTTCCAATGGTACGACAGAACATAGATTCCCCCCCACACACACCAAACAATCTCAGAAGGAAAGGGTTTATTTGGCTTATACTTCCTTGTCATAGCCCATCAATGAGGGAAGTCAGGACATGAGCTCAAACAGGAATTTAAAGCAAGCAGTAACCATAGAGGAATATGCTTGACTGAATTCCTCACTGGCTTGTTCTTAGCCTGCTTTATTATACAGATTAGGATCCCCCAACAAGGGAATGGTGTTGCTCAAAGTGGGTCTGGATCCTCCTACATCAATTATATCAAGTCAAGCCCCCACAGAAATGTCTAGAGGCAAATCTGATCTAAACAGTCTAGGCTTTCCTCTAAGATGACCATGGGCTATATTGTGCTGATAATTAAAGGTATCTAGGACGCATACCAACGTCAAATTCTACTGTACTGCACATGTCAAATTCTACAGCCCTGAACCTTCTTTTGTACTTGCTCTACCAAGGCTTGTTTCTCTCCTGCTCTTGTCACCACGGATCTCCATGGTGCTAGCTCCTGTGTCACATGTCATCAGTCAGCAACATTTACCAACCATTCACACATTCTTCACTGGCTAATTTCCTTTGTGTGACTTCCAAGATACCAGGTTCTAGTTCTCATATTCTGCCCTCTCAGGTTCTTTGGTTGGAGTCTTTCTCTCAAATGAGTAAAATCAGAGAGGTTTAAGTATTAGTCTTGAGTATCAAGACTACATTGTTGCTACAGTTAATCTCAGCCACTGAGTGTGTGTGTGTGTGTGTGTGTGTGTGTGTGTGTGTGTGTGATGGAGTCTCTCTTTTTCTGCACCTGGAACTCACTGCTTTGGCTAGACTGACTGGTCTGCAGCCCCTGGGGATCCTCCTCTTTATGTCTCTTCAGTGAAGGGATTGTAGCATGCTCCTCACCAGATTCTTATCTAGATTCTGGGAACTGAACTGGGGTCCTCATACTTATGTGTCAAGCACTTTACATCTATCCATCTGCTTAGTTTCCAATTTTAAGTGTCACCAGTAAGTTGAATTCATAACTCTTACCCAAACCCAAACCTTACCCTAATCAGAACCTGAACTAGCTCTATTCATAACCTTATCCCTAACCCTAGACAGAACCTTAAGCCTAATGATGCATTGACAGTTTGGGTTTGTTTTACAGTTAGGGTCACTTAGCTTTCTTCTTTCACGCATCCATGCTTGGCTTTTCTTTGCCTCCCCCACCCCTCTGCCTACAGCCTCTCTCTTTTGGTTGATTTCGTTTATGCTGACCAAACATCGTGAAGACATTCATGGTTTCTCTCTTTTTCTCTTACTCGCAGTCAAACCTACCTTCCAACCATGGCGAATGTCCCCCACATTGTATCTGTAGTCTTGCATTCTCTCACATCTAGCCCATTCCATTACAACTATGGTGGTCAATATCAGCGGCTAATTTGACAGGATCTAGAATCACAGGATTCTAGGATAGGGTACGATCCTGTGGACATGTCTATGAAGGAGTTTCTAGAGTGGATTCATTGAGATGGAAAGGTCAACCGCCATTCCAATGGCTGGAGTCTCAGACTGAATAAAATGAGAGAAAGCAAGCTGAGCAGCAGCATTCTTCTCTCTGCTTTCTGACTGTGGATACCATGTGATCGCTGCTTCACATCCTGTTGCTGTGCCTGCCCCACCATGATGGACTGTATCCCCTACCACTGTGAGCCCAAATAAGCCCTTCTTATGTGGCTTTCTTTGTGTATTTTATCACAGCAGAGAGAAGAGTCACTAGCAACATCTTTGTATTGTCACTTTGCCTTCTGATTCTAAACTTGTCCTTGTTTCTTTAAGTTCTTTAAGGTGTCAGAAGGATTTTCTGGAATGCATGACATATTAGCTTTACACTGTGGGTCAAATTCTCCAGTGATTCCCAATGAACAAGAACAGCAACCAATGTTATTTTTTTAATCTCCCTGAATTGTAGAGTTCTAGCAATACTTTTCTGACACCTTTCTCTTGACAGTAACCTTAATAAACTCATTGTTCACCAAATTGGACTTCAGTGCAGTCATTACTTTTGTGGGTTCCCTCTCGGGGATGAGTAGACTTGAGTCTATAGTGTCTCCCAGAACACAAAAGTTCACCTGTAGGAGTTCCAGGAAATAAATCTATTCTTCCTGTAGCAATTTGAATGAGTTCTATGTCCTGTTACGAGAATATTCATGTTTCCTTCTTGTCTCTGCGTCAACAGATCCTGGTTGTGATCCAGAAGGTCAGCTTCAATCTGGGTTTGAGGCTCTCTTCCATGTTGAAGACTCTTTTAGATATCTTAAGTTCTATTCAACCTTAGTAGTTTATTGCTTATGAAAACAACAGCTCTGAGATGGCTCAGCTTATGAAATGCTTGTGCCCCACAAGTACATGGACCTGAGTTTGATCTCTAGAACCCACATCAAAACAAAACAAAACAAGGCAAAAATGAGTGTGGGAGTGTATACTTGTAATTCTAGCTACAGTGTCTCTGAGATACACACACTTAAACATGAGACTGTACTTGTGTATACATATATATTTACATAACACATACATACTCTCATGCATTCTCACTCACAGAGAAATGAGATAAATATCCCTGAGACCAAGAGAACACCATTATTTTTACTAGATATTTTTGGAATTTAATTATAACCAGCTTATCCGATGATATATTTGTATTTTCCCTTAATTGGGAAATTTTGCCTCTCTACAATAAATTTGTAAGCAGCCTGATAGCATGCATAATAGCAATAGCAGATATTTATGGAGACCTCATAGGTGCTGTGCACTGCTTTAATCTCTTCCATGTGTTAATCTCGTTAATGATCACAACAACCTCAGTAGCAATTGCCCTCACTTCCTGATGAAGGTATCTGGAAACAGAGTGTGGCAGGATAGTAAATGAGGGGCAGGAATCCAAATTAATTCATCAAAGAGGTCAGTTAGTGGAAAGACTGGGAATCCCTCCCAACTAAAGCTAGTTGAAACAAAACAGAGAATATTCTGGAAGAGGCTGTGCAGTCTCTTGGGGAAGCCAAAGCTATGTAAATGACTTCTAAAGGATCAGAGCTCATGAGGTGAGGGGCCTGAAAGAGTCTCTCTACACAGCTTACTAGGCCACTTCTACCCTTAAGAATGCTGTCTCTCTCGCTTGCCTTTCTGTGATGTGCAAGTGTGTATATATGTTTGTGTTCGTGTGTGTAAACAGTTGCTGGGAGAATCTGACAGGCAGAGATGCCCAGAGAAGACTGCCAATTCCCTTGAGCTGTTGACGAGCCACGTAGGGACCTTCAGGGATGCAGCTTTTTTGAGTTACCACCCATCTTAGGGTGGGTTTCTCACCGATGTGACTTCCAGTGGGTTGTCCATGCCCTATAAGTAACTCCTGTCTCACACTCCTAAAAATAATCTCAAAAATCCCACTGTTTCATCAAGTTGGACTTCCCTAGAATTGTTCCTTTGGTCCATTGTTAGTGCCCTGTCTAGGTTGAGTAGAGGCTTCCCCAGAAAAAGCCACATAATAGTTATCAGTTGGTGAGTTGGTGCTCCTTGCATCCTAGCCCCAGGGGACCCATTCCTCTGCCTTCTTATGTATCCGATGCTTTTTCTGATGTGATGTCCTTTCTATGGCATCCAGCATAGCTGCAGGGTGACTGCTATAACAATGTACATGCTTCCTCCTAATTAGAGAGTCATCATTATTTCAGAATACTTGAGATGAAAACATTCTGTTGGATTCAAAACATATTTGCATAATCATAAGAAGCTTCAACATTATATTTGTCACGGCAAAGAAAGAGGAGCCGTTAGCGCCTTTAAATACACTTCAACTGCAGTGGATTTGCAAATGGTTGTAACGCATGGCTTTAAATTTTTTCTCACCTACTAGCATGGAAGAAAATTTTTTGCTGATGTCAACTGTTAAAAATTGAGAACTGGGGGCATGACTCAGTGACATATCTGCCTAGACTCCCCCAGTGAGTGACTAGGCCTTGGCGTAGAGGTAGAGCTCCTGCCTAGAATCCCCGAGTGAGGGGCTGGGGTGTGGCTCAGTGGTAGAGCACCTGCCTAGAATCTCCCAGTGAGGGCTAGGGTGTGGCTCAGTGGTAGAGCTCCTGCCTAGAATCCCCGAGTGAGGGGCTGGGGTGGGGCTCAGTGGTAGAGCACCTGCCTAGAATCCCCGAGTGAGGGGCTGGGGTGTGGCTCAGTAGCAGAAGGCAAAGCTCTGTGTTTAATCCTCAGCACCCAAAACACAATATGATCAAAAAGGCAAAGTTCTTAAAAATACCCAAACAATCTTTTGCACCATTACCTCCCACTACCAAAAATGAACAAAAGACAAAATCAAAGTAGCAGAAAAGAATATTGGCAAAAAGGATAAAATGGTAGCCTGTTATCCCTGAAGCCCTGGCTTCGAACTCCATTATCACCATCATTATCATGATCACCATCATTATCATCATCATCATCATCATCATCAACGACTACATTATCAGACACCCTGAATGAACTGATACTTGTGGAATGTTGCTCGACTATAGGGATTATTATAAGGCACATTGTGTCCTTACCAGACTGCATACAATGGAATAAATGTAGTTTGATAACTTCAAAACTGCTGAGCATGATGACACACGCTTGTCATCCCAGCATTCAGAAAACTAAGACAGGAGGATCACACTCAGTTCAAGTTCAAGGCCAGACTAGGCTATGTTATGATTTAAAAACAAAAACAACCCCCGCCAAAAAACCAACAGAAAGTAACCAAACTAAAACAGCAGCAGCAACAACAAAAAACCCATCAAAATAGTATGATGTAGTGGGGTGCATCTGTCATCACTCAGGAGGCTGAAGCAAGGGAATATGGAATTTGAGAACAGCCTAGAGTATATGGTAAGACTGTGTGTCAAAAATAAATAACAACAACAACAACAACAACAAGTAAACAGATACAACTACTGAAGCCAAAGAGAGTAGGCCATCAAATCTTTATGGAATTAAATTAAATTGATAATAACACAGTATCCAGGGAAATTCCTAATGTTTGAAAATGTAGCAACCTATTTATAAATAATCCATGCATCAAAAATTTACAAAAAAAATAGAAAATGTTTTGAACAGAATCACAATGGAAGCTTAATATAATGAAAAATATCAAGCAAAATAGAGTTTAAAGATTGTTTTTTTATTTTTATATTAGGTGTTTAGAGGGGACAGGGATGGAGTGTGTGCACATGGATGTTGGTGCACATACAGACCAGAAGAAGGTGCTCTGTCCCTGGAACTCGGGTTTCTGATGGTGATGAGCCATCTGTCATGAGTGTGAGGAGAAAAACTTGCATCCGCTGCCAAAGAAATCTGTGCCTGTAACTGCTGAGCCATCCTGCCAGCTCCTAAAGTAGAGTTTAGAGAGCCCTGTACAGCTCTTAGTAATTATTGAGATCTAATCTGAATCGCCCATTTTGAAGAGGAGGAGGCGAAGGAGGAGCAGCAGCAGATAGTGAGAAAAAATTGAGCCACAGATACCTGGGAGGCAATAAACAGTTGGTACAGATGAAGGGCCCAAAACCAATGAAATAAGAAGAAAGTCTATAAAGCCCAAAGCTGACTCTTTGATATTTTTAATAAAATTGATAAACTTCATGGTTTAAATCTGGCAAATGAGGGAATGAGAAAGACAACAGAAATAGAGCATAAGTCATCAATATTAGTCATTACGGGATCATACAGAGTGAACAGGAAAGGAAGGGGGCCTTATGGAAAATTCGTGACAATAAATTCAACAACTTGGATTTAATTAATTAATAAAATTAATATACGTGTAATATATTTTAAAAACCTTACTATAAGAAAAGCTCCAGACCCAGATATTTTTCAATGGTGAATTATATCAAACACATAAGAAACATAATTAGGCTGATTGCACACAAACTCTGTCAGAAAATAGTGGTAACACTTGTCAGTTTATTTCATAAATCTTCATTAAGCAACGAATAAAACAAGGCAAATATGTCAGAAGAAAACCACATAAATGGTATTTGACTGTTATGATTTTAAAGGCGCAAATGTTCCCTACAAACACTTGATTCCCAGCTGATGCTGCCCTTTGTGGGGTTGAGGAATCTTTGGGAAGTTGAATCTTATTGGAGAAAGTGGGCCACTGGGGGTGGGTCTTGAAGTCTTCTACTCCTGCCCCACTTCCTGTTTATTCTGTTTCCTAATCATGTAATGTGACCAAATGTCTCCTACCTATGCCACCATGCTTTCCCCCACGATATGAACTCAGTCCCTTCAAACTGTAAACAAGAACAAGCCTTTCTCTGCCTACTTACTACTTGACATAGCTTCTTGTCTGCTACTTTAACCCCTAGCCGGTAGCACTGTGTTAGCAGGTTCTGGAACCTCTGAAAAGTAGGACCTTGATAAAGAAATGGATCACTAACCAGGTGGCATGTGAAGGTTATAACTCAGAACAGCTTGCTGTAAGAGCTGTCCCTGTTCCTGCCACCTCCCCGCCCCTGCATGCGCCCCATGAAGTGCAGAATAATTAATAGCCACATGGTTCCCACCACCCACCCTTCCTTCCTCGCCACAGTGGGCTCCACCTTTTCAAATGGCGAGTCAAACTGAGTCCCTTTCCCCTTATGCTGGTTTGTTGTGTGGTGATAGGATTCACATTGGTAGTTGACTACTGCCCAGGGTCAGGCTAGAGAGCAACGGCAAACCAGTGGGAGAGCATCTGGAAACTTTTGAGAACCCCCGGGGATGTGATGGAGTTAGAGAATCTGGGGCCTTGATACAATTGTTCTATGTCTAATTGTCACGGCACAATAATTACACAATTGAACACAATTTGTCAAAAGGCAGTGTGGTTCATCTGAAGCAGGTGGATTTTACTACTGAATAAATTATGTTTCAAAAAAGCTGGAGGGGAAAGTTAGGTGAACATGCCTAAGCTGATCATTTTTAAAACTTCGAAATGATGGTGTTTGAAAGTTTTATGTGAATTCAGTATTTAGTATCATCTTTAATCCTGTCAGTTCAGCTCTTCTTAATGATATGAGAAGGGGAGAAAACAGCCAAAAGGAGGTGTTTCCTTTTCCTTTCTTTACCTTGCAAATGTGTGCTGCATGCATGTGTGCATATCCTTGTGTGCACGTGTGTGTGTGCAGTGGAGTTGTGTGAATGTGTGGAGCACAGAAGGCAACCTCTGATATCTTCTTCTTTTACTTTCCACCTTAGTTTTTTGAGGCAAGGTCTCTCACAATCTTGACCAGACTGGCTGCCGGGAGAGGCCAGGCATTCTCTCTGCTCCCTAATGCCATGATTGCAAGTATGTACTGCCTTGTTCAGCTTTGTGAGTGTGTGTCTGTGTGTGTATCTGTATGTGTATTTGTGTGTGTGCACGTGCATGTGTGTGCCAGTGTGCATGTGTGTGTCTGTGTGTGCATGCATGTGTGCGTGCAAACATTTGTGTGAGACAGAGCGTGTGTGTGCTTGTATGTGTCTGTGTGTGAGTATGTATGCATGCATGTGTCTGTGTGTGTGCGTGTGCGTGTGTGTGTGTAGGGGGGAAAGGATGCTAGGATCAAACTCAGGTTCTCATGCTGTGCAGAAGCACTTCACCACTTTTTCATCAGTCTCCTAAAGTTCTCCTTGGGGTCCTCATTTATTTAAGTGTCCTGTGCAATGATTACCACTTCTATGTATTTGAGCCACACAGACATTAGGAAATAACACCCTATGCTGCTTATGTGAATTTCCCCAGGAAACTAGCACAGTGAAGGGTGCGGTGAAAGATTTGAATCAAATGACTTGCTTTTATTTTTCTTATCATCTTAATTTAATTCATTTGCACTTACTACATTCATGGTGCTGTACAGCCACACACATGAAATGCTTTTGGACTATTCACATGACTAAAAAGGAGAGCCCATGCCCTTGTGTGTTTCGATCGTCAATTCGACACAACCTAAAATCATCTGGGAAGAGAGGCTCAATGAGACAGAATTGTCTACCTTGGCTTGGCTTGTGCACATGCCTATGGGAGATGATATAGAAAAGACCCAGTCCACTGTGGGCAGCACCATCCTCTAGGCAGAACAGGGTGGAGAAGTACTGAGTACAAGCAAGCAGTAATGTGAGAGTGGATGCAGTCATGTCTCTCTGCTCTTGACGTGTGTGGGATATAGCTAACTTTTTCACGTCTGCAATGAGGAGCTGTGACCTGGAATCATGAACTGAATAAAGCCCTTTCTGCCCTGCGTTGCTTTTTGTCAAGGCATTTTATCCCAGCAATGGGAATGAAACTCAAACACCTTGAATTTTCTTTTTAAAACTGTGCTTTGTACTCAAGCTTGAATTTTCCAAGTCCACAGATATTCTGCCACTCCATTCAGAGCCAAGAGTGGCATGAAAAGACTTATACACATAGTATTTAAACAGTTCTGCAAAATGCTTTTCACACTTTAAACAAAAACATCACACACACACACACACACACACACACACACACACACCCTTTGGTGACTATGACTATTTGCCCAAGGTCACAGTTTTTCTTAGTGCAAAACCTGCTAGCTAGCATTCTAACATGCCTAACAACCTGTCAATTTTCACATTTGTTAGTGGATAATCTGCACGTAAAAAACAAATCACTCTGATGCACTGAAATAGAAAAGAGCATCTATTTGGAAGAGTTGAAAAGTTGGTTCACAAAATAAAATACTGTCTAAACCAAGGAGGTGCGTGCCCCAAGACCTTTGAAGTGATTTCAGTAGCATTAGCCTTAAAGTGTTCCTGGATGGTATTACTTCATTGACTCAACTGTGCCTCACTCTCCAGCTGGGCCAGGGAGAATGTAGTCCCTTCTGCTTTCTGAGTTAGACAATGGCTTGGCACAGTCAACTGGTCAACCTACCCCCTGAGGAATGATGGAAGAAAGTTTTGCTAGAGGAAAAATGGAGTTCTATTGGGTGTCTGTCTGTGCCTCCTAAATTTAGTGTCCAGTTAATATTGGGCAGTTATAAGCATTTGTTCCCAACCCACAGTGGGATTAAGGAAATAGGGACAATTACAGAAGTCGGCAACTGAGAACAGCTAGACAAACTATGCTGGGTGTCCTGGCAATAGTGAACGGAGCGGAGCAAGCAAACACAAGAGCAGTGGTGATTGATTATAATATATTCTCAATAGAGCAACACGTGTCTCTGATGCTAGCAATGGTGCAATGAGACACCCAGTCACAACCTTGAGGATTACTGACCCCAGTGGGTGGATGTGCTGGTTAGTTTTGGCTAACCTAAAATTATCTAAGTAGGGAGCCTCTGTTGAAGAATTACCTAGACCAGAATCGTCTGTGAGCATATTCAGATTATCTGTATTGTTGATTGGCTTAGAAGACCCTCCCTGAATATAGGTGACTACATTTTAGGCTGGGCTCTGGTCTGTTGCAGAGCAGAGAAAACCAGTTGAGAGGCAAGCAAGAATCCAAGCAAGGAACTTTGCCTTACTCTCTCTAATACTCCCTGTGAATATGATGATTTAAGTGCCTGCCTTGACTTCCTTGTAAAAATGGACAATAACTTGGAATTATAAGTCAAATGAACCCCTTCCTGCCCCAATTGCTTTTGTCAGGATATTTTATCATAGCAACAGAAACGAAACTAGAACAGTGGGCAAAGATTTAAAGTACTGCACCGGGTCCTCCGCTGACCTGACATAAAAGGCGAAGAAACTGAGCCGAAGTAGAATACAATAGAAGATGGGCTCTGAAATCAGTCAGACCCTGACTTCGCTTTAGCCTCTTCTCTTCTAAGAGTGTGACTTTTTTTTTAGTGAGCTGTTTAATTACTCCATGAGAAGTAGGGTCTATCCTCTGCATCCGTGCGTTTTACATTTAGGTATTCAGCTAACCATGGACCAATAGTGCATTGTTGATATGTGCATCTTGGACTAGGCAGATAACTATGTTGGTAAAGCGCTTGCTGTGTAAGAATGAGGACTGAGTTTGAATCCCCCCAACCCATGAGAAAACAGCCAAGTATGGTGGTGTGCACTTGAAATTTTCCACACTGGGCAGGTGGCTGAGATAAGTGGATTCTTGGGGTTTGCTGGCCAACTAGCCAAACAGAAATGGTGAGCTCAAGGTCAATTGGGAGAAACTCTCTCTCTCAAAAAAAAAAAAACAACAAAATTGGAAGCACTTCAAGATGAGATCCAAGGTTGACCTTTGACTTACATAAGTACATGCATACATGTGCTTATGTGCCTCACACATGCTGGCACACACATGCGCACATGCATAAAGAGCCAAATGTACAACAAAAAAATTAACATCTGTACTACACATGTTCAAATTTTCTGTCATTCTCTGACAAAAACCATTTCAGATCACTTGTGTTGTACAAAGTATTATAAATCATCAAGAAAAAGCACACAGGAGGCACAGCTTGGAGGCGCACACCTTTAATCTCAGCTCTCAGAAAGCAGAGGCAGATGGGTTTCTGTAAGTCTAAAATCAGCCTGGTCTACACAGCAGCTTCCAGAAGGATGCACGAAGGTTCTTTGTGAACATGGGACTCAGACATGCACAGATTTTAGTATTAAAGGAGAACCTAGGACTGCAGTATAGCTCACTTGTCAGAGTGATTGTGGAGCATGCAAAAGGCCCTGGAATCTGTCTCTAGCTGTTCATAAATTAGGTTTGATGGTGCACACCCATCATCTCAACACTAAGGAGGTGGATGCAGGAGGATCAGAAATTCAAGGTCCTTCTTCACCACACAGTGAACTTGAAATAAGCTTGGAAGAGATGAGACTCTGTGTCTAAAATGGGACAGAGGAGGGCATCCTGGAACCAAACACTTGTGGACACCAAAGCGAGGATTGTGTTGCTATTATTATTAAAAATAATAAGAGTTATAAGTTGGGGAGATGGCTCAGTGGTTAAAGCATTTGCTGTGCAAATGTGGGGACCTAATTTGGATTCCCAGAAGTCACTTAAATGCTGCACAAAGGATATCTATAATACCAGCCTCTGAAAGTGGAGAAAAGGGATCTCCAGAATGAACTGGATAGTGATACAAGCCATATCAGCACTCTGAGCTTGACTGAGAGACTTTGCCTCAATGAATAAGGTGGGAGAGCAATAGAGGATGATTCCCAACATCCACTTCAGACACATACACATGTGCACAAACACATATTTGCAAATATGCATGAACACACACACAGGCCTGTATGCAAATGTAAAAAGGGTAAAATTATACATAAATAAAATAAGTTATATAACGGCAAAGGTCTATAAAATAGGAGTTAAACTGGAATCTATCTGGCAAACATAAATATTCTTTCTTAATTGCAAATTCCACTATCAACTGCTTCCACACATTGGTTTTATAGCACTCAGAGATCCAGTTGAGACTTGTGAAAAAAATTGCCATAGTTGGCTCAGGCTACTGAAAGTAATGACGAAATAGAAGCATTTTTCTGTTTTTTGGTTTTTTTTTCCTTTTGAGTGGACTAATCCTATCTAATGGAAGCAAACAGTTCAGACCTCATTTTCTCTCAGAAGCCCATGTGATTTTTCTTAGCCTTACTGTAGAACTGCCTGTTAAATTGCAACTTCTGTTTGCAAAAGATCTATCTTCCAGCATAACGATGTATGTATAAAAAGCCAATCCATACACTCTATTTTTCTTCTCAGAGGCACAACGTAAAATTGCCATCTCAATGACAGAGTCAATAATTATTTAATTCATGTAGAACACACTGCCTTCATTGAGAAGCCAGCGGCAAGCAGTTCTCGGGCCACTCCAACCAACAGGAGCCTCCTGGGTACAGTAACACAGTCGACTGACTTCACTGTAGATACAGAACTCACAGAGGTGACAGGTAAGTAAGTAAGAGCGGGGTTTAATGACTGTTGTGTACATAGTGTGTTTAGAAACAGAGAAGTGAGAGAGATCAATTAAAAGGAAACAAACTCAAGGAGAAAATGGGTGCAGAGCAATGGCTCAGTAGTTAAAAGTGGGTACTTCATGCTCTTGCCAGCAAACCAAGTTTGATTCCTAGCACCCACATCAAGAGGTTCACAACTGCCTGAAACTCCAGCTCCAGGAAATCTAACATCCTCTGGCCACCATGGGTGCCTGAATTCACAAGCACTCACACACACACACACACACACACACACACATATTTAAAACATATTTTTAAAAAGTCAAAAGATATATATGATCTGAAGAGAATCCAGCTGGGTAAAGAATAAGTTCTGAGATACTAAGATAGAGATCACGAAGGGCATAAAGGATCCATATAGCCATTTGTGTCAGACATCCTTGTAAATATATAGAGATGAAATTTGTTGGCTCAGATGGAAGTTACTTCTAATAGAACTAAAGTACCTGGGTCCCTAAGACTGGGGAAAAAACGGTTTAAAGTCACCTTTAATATTTTTGCTAAGAATGGTCTATCTGGTTTAGGATACCCAAATTTATAGGGGTGGTTACTGTTAATGCCCCAACCTAAATGAGTGCAATTCTTACTGCACGACTCACTGATTCTCCTGTTTGAGGTCATCAGTAGCCAGAACAAGGGGGAAATCAAGCAGCTTCAATTACTGGTACAGCCATAATTGGATGTCAGACATATAGAGCCCCCAATTAGTCCTTGAAATACTCCTGTTTCCACCACACCAAAGACGTCTGGAAAATGGTGATTGCTTCAAGTCATATGCTGGAAAGGAAGCAATGCAGGATTTCCCTCACCCATGGCCATCCCTACTGAAATGGCTTCTTGTTGTGGAGTTAAAATATTCCTACTTTGTTGTTCCTTTAAGTTACCAGGACAAAACAGCTTTCTTTTTCTTTTTTTCTTTTTTGTCCCATCCTTAAAAATAAGGACCCTCTACAGCGTTATCAACAGAATCTCCTCCATCAAGAAATGATGAATAGTTCCATCATGTACCCGCAATCTCTTACTCATACATCCACCCCGGATGACAGAAATACCCGAAAGTTTGTATTATTCTCTATATGAATAACATTCTTTTCACCTATAGGACAAAGTGTCTACTTATAAAACCACTTTCATTCACTATTCGATGTCTTGAGACAAGGCTTAGAAACACTCTGAAATAATATCAGCAAACTCAACCCTTTCCATTTTTAGGCTTTGTTATTGAATCTTGTACCATCTGCGCTCAAAAGGTACAAATACATGGAAACTCCCTTAAAACACTTAGTGATTTTCAAAATCTATTAAAAGATATTAATTAGATTAAACTGCTGTTGTGTGTATCTACAGCAGACTCACAGCTTTGATAATCCATAAATGTGACATTGCTCTCACAAAGGCGGCACATAAAGCCTTATACTTGATTAAAACAGTGATGGCTAACGTTTATAGTATAAAAACTGATTGCCACTTTTCTGTATATTTATGTCTTTTAAATACAAAGGCATTATGGCTCAGCTGACTCTGGCGCTTGACATCATGAATGGATAGATACAATTGCCATCTCAACCCCAGTGGTCTGTGATTCCTGTGTTAACTTAATGTCTGCTCTCATTAAAAACAAAACATAAAAGGTCAATTCAGTTATGAGGGTGAGACCCAGATCTTATTGTTATCTCTTTTGATATCTCATAAGTTACCTGTTTATATAGTTATATAACAAAGCACAATTAGATTCTATTGCAGGACAAACCTTGCATCATAACGCAGTGGTAAGATCCCATAGTTTGTACAATACATCATTTGGTTATCACCATTTCTCCTATTACCTGCCTGATGCTCTCATACTTTTTTAAAAAACCCATGCCAGTATAGGTTAAATAGCTTATTGGTCCCAAGATAAACATTAATGATACCAAACTCCTTACTCCCCCATACAGCTGGCTAAATCATTTGTCATTTCTATGACTCTTGCAGTCAAAATGGATACTGAACCTATGCACAGCTCTATAATTTTCCAAACATTCTGTTCATTTGGGAGTACTATTTACAAAACTGTCATTCTTTACAATCCAACAAAATGAATTATTGTTAAAAGGACCAATGGAATATTAAAATTACAGCTCCTAAAACTTAACACCCTCAAGTCCACTGATTTATTATCCTAAGCATTGATAACTTCTATGTTTGTTTTTTTTTTACAGGTGATGATGAACGTTCTGTGAAAGGACAGTATACAGGTTATGACTCTCGTTTTGACTCTTAACCACAGGTTATCCGTGATATCCACAAGGCGACATGGAACAAACCTTTGAGACCTTCTTACTTGAGGTAGAGGGCTCACATGCATGAGTCATGAAAATAACTGTGCTTAGATTCTGGCAGGGGGAGAATGTCCAACCTTGGTCCAATATAATCAGTCTTCAGCTGAATGCTATGGGTCAGTCAGTGACTGTATTGACCCACCACAAGCATAGATGATGTCATCCCTGATCTGAGGGAAAATGGAGAAGATGTCTAATAAGGCAGTGTGAAAGTTAAGAGATTTTGGCAAACTCCTTTCCTCTGTAGGTATTTTTGGTATCATGTTCTGTCACCAGTAATTTGGTGGGCACTGCATATGGCCAGATTTATTGGATACATGTTCTTCAGTCCATTACAGTTCATTCTGTCACTTTGTTTGACATACCCCAACTGTTTTTTTTTTAATAATGCTACCTATCTGCCTTAACTCTTCTCAAAGGTTTCTCTTACAGACATATTGGTTTAGCTTCTCAGCCTCCACTATTCATTACTGCTAATAGCTCCTTCTGTTATCACCCAGGATTATGCAACTGGCTGGCCCCGTGCCCCCCCCCATACAAGATCAAAGCTTTATAACAGCTGTGGATGTGAGCCTGGGATCCTTAGCATTGTCATTTGTGCTCTGTGTGGATTGAATGAGAAAGGCCACCACAGGCTCAAATGTTGGAATTCATGAGGTCTCCAGTGGGTAAGCCTATTTGGGAAGGCTTAGGGAGTGTGGCTTTGTTGGAGGATTGTGTCACTGCAGGATGGTTTGATATTTCAAAAGACTCATGCCATTCCTAGTGTGCTTTCTGCCTCCTGCTTTTGGATCAAGATGTGAGTTCTCAGCTGTCCCTGCTACCATACCTTTGCTGTACCATCTTTGACTCTAATCCTCTGAGACTATATACCTAATCAAATGCTTCTTTGTATGCTGCCATGGCCATGGTGTCTTGCCACAGCAATAGAAAAGAAACTAAGACATTCTCCAAATAGACCTCTTTGTGCTAATTACAGGCAATAGGACGCCAGATATAAACTTTTAAGGTGATCTGTGTTACCACACATCCACCCAATAAAAGCATGGCTAAAACAGGAGTAATAGAAAGGAGAATATGAAAATTGGTAGATGGAGAAAATTGGGCATTGGGGTGGGGACCAAATGCATTAAAATGTAATTACTTTTATCACATGGATACCCATTACAATAACCCTAGGAAGTAGGCTACAGGTGGGTTAGCCCCATCTCCTCTTAGGATGGGATTTGGGATGGCCTAGGCAGGATCGTATCTAGAGGCTGGGGTGAGAAAGAGGTCAGTCATGCTATAGAAAGGAGATTATCACTGGGATGCAATTCAAAATGTTGCCCATTGAAACATAACCCAAAAATAAGTACTTGCATGCATCAACATGTATAGTTAACTGTAGCAGGAGGCCACTTCTTTGTTCCTGGCTGCCCAGACTCAAAATAACCACACAGAAACTGTATTAATTAAATCACTGCTCAGCCTATTAGCTCTAGATTCTTATTGGCTAGCTCTTACTTCTTAATTTAACCCATTTCTATTAATCTGTGTGTCGCCATGTGGCTGTGGCTTACTGGCAAGGTTCCGGCTTGTCTTTCTCTGGCAGCAGCTACATGGTGTCTCCTCACTCTGCCATCTTCCTCTCAGCATATGTGTGTAGTTTTCCCTGCTTACCTCTATTCTGCCCTGCCAGGCCCAAGACAGCTTCTTTATTAACAAATGGTGTTCACAGCATACAGAGGGGAATCCCACATCACCTCACATTTTCTGTTTAAATAAAAAGGAAGGTTTTAACTTTAACACAGAAAAAAAATACATACAACAAAACAGGTATCCAGAAAGAATTACAGTTACAATATTTATATCTATTTTATCTTTTATCATAATTAAAGAAAACTATAGTTATAACTATATATTCTTCAACTCCATCAAATACTCTAGAAGAACATAATATTTATTACCTAAGTTAATAAGAGTGCTTGGTAAGCAACTTCCAAAACTCTAGAATTGACAGAGACAGCTCACTGCCTGTACAGTCACCCAAAGTTCTTCT
>LOEQ01000801.1:24738-39956 GCA_001685075.1 Bramus lutescens | reverse complement strand
GTATCCAGCAGACTTTTCCACAAAGCAGGAAATTTCAAAGACAGTTCCACCTATGTTGGCAGTTTGTCAGTCACTTTCTTCTGTGTCCTACAGAATATCTGGCAGACTTTTTCATGATACAGGAACCCCGAAGGATGGTCTCACCTTTAGGCAAGTTCATCAGTCATTTTTTGTGGGTCTTGCATGTATAGTTCATACAGCATGCCATCAAGTAGTTCAGGCAAGAGCAGTTTCTTCTAATAAACTCAGTAAGAAGCCTCTTTGATGCCTATATTCCTCTTGAAATAATTGGTGCTGCTAGAAGCAGAAGTGTCTCATGTCATGAAAAGTCCTAAGTTCTTAAAGCATTTTAAATGCCATATTCTGTTAGTCTTTGAAAAATTTGAAGATTATCTAACTGAAATATATCTCTATAAATCTAGAAACCCTAACATGACTATAAACGTGACTATTATAGATGACTATTAACCTGTATTTCTTAATTATACATTATATTTTTAAATGAGCTGCACAAACACAATACTTTAAACAAAGTAGAAATATACATATAACACAATTGACCTAAAATTTGTATCAATATACCAAGATCCATACTAATGCAAATCATTCATATCTGTAGCATATCCCCTTTAAATGTAACAAACATTTGTAAACAGTCATTTAGGGAATTTGGGTGCAGTTCTTTCCAAACTGCTTCCTGTTTTTGTTGGGCAAAATAATTTTTGGGGGGGGGTTTACAACGACCTTTCGGGGGCTCTTGGTCCATCAAACCATATTAGTCTGGAAGGATTTAACAGGTTCTCATCCTCTGTAGAAACAAAAGAAGAACCTCTTTTCTAAAGTAGCATATCCTTAGACTCAAATTTTGTAAGAAACCTATAAAACATATATGTTCATTTAGCTTAGCAGTCCCCAGAATCAAACGTTTCTCTGCAGTTAAAAAATTCAAAGAGAACACAATAGTATACATAATCCAGACTCTCTGTGTACATTCCATCTTTACAAGGCTTATTTTTCTTACTCTTCTACTTTTTCTACAAGTTTAATATTTATTTTATTATCTTTACTCCTTTATGACTGTCTGTACTCTCTTATATTACATTTGCTGTCTCTTTACTCTTTTTCTTCTCTCTCCTAAGCTTACATGCATTTTTTTAAATACACTGTGTCTCATTTAGAGGTCTTTAATGTCTGAGTCTGTCCTATTGGGTATCTGAAATCCTTTTCTGTCCAGGAAAACTTCTTAAAATGTTAAGCAACTAAGTGTCATTACTGAGACTAAGGCTGCTTTGCCTATTTTCTTCCCAGTCCAACACAGCAAGGTAGAGGTCTGTTTAGCATAAGCCATGCTCACAGATCCATTTTCAGGCATGCAGCAGGTCTATGTTGCCATTAAGCAAGTTGTATCACTCTGCTCACAAACCTCATTCAAATGCTCTGTAGTTGGACCTCCCCAAAGAGTCAGAGCCGTTTGTGCTGGCGAACTAGGATGCTGCCATTTTGAAACTGCACGTTTTTTTTCTGCTACCCACTGAATCAGGAAGACCTCTCTTAAAGGAGCTGCAGCATTTTTTTCCAGCAAGTAGAGCCAATCTAAAATAATAAATGTAGTTAAACTTTGTTTTTTAGTGTCTAGAATTCCTTTCCAAGCCCTTTCAGGTTTTATGTGGATTTAGCTAGCACATGTTAAAGTGCCAATCTGTAGTAGGAGGTCACTTGTTCGATTCTGGCTGCTCAGCCCCAAAATAACCATACAGAAACTGTAATAATTAAAACACTGCTTGGATTATTAACTCTAAATTCTTACTGGCTAGCTTCTACATCTGAATTTGACCAATTTCTATTAATATGTGTATTGTCATGTGACTGTGGCTTACTGGCAAGGTTCTGGTTTGTCTGTCCCCAGCAACGGCTATATGGGCATCTCCTCACTCCACCTTCTTTCTCCCAGCATACACTTTACTTTTCCCTGCCTACTTCTATTCTGCCTTGCCAGGCCCAAGACAGCTTCTTTATTAACCAATGGTATTCACAGCATACAGAGGTGGATCCCACATCAAAATGTTGCCCATTGAAACATAACCCAAAAATAAATACTTGTGTGTATCAACATGTATAGTTAACCACTGTGCTATTTTATCAGGACATAGTCAAATAGCGAATACTAAGTCTGGATGGTTACATCACATGACTTCTCTTGACTGCTATTTGCAGCAATCCATTAATACTCATGGGTGAAAGGATTCCATGATTCTTAAAATATCAGAAGCTGCTTGGGTTCTCTTCCATTTTAAAACATTTTTGCACAAGACTTCAACTGTAGCCTTCACACATGAAATGATAAGTCATCCACAGAGACACACCAAAAGTTTCATTTAGTAGCTAATTGCTTTAAGTGTGATCTTAGCTGGGGATTACTGTTACAGGTGAAAAACAGCCTCTTTTGTACAAGAATTTTTAAAGGACTTTCCTAAAAAAACAAAAATGACATACCCCAAATTCCCATTAATCAAGATATTCTCAGTGAAATTCAACTACTAAAGGACCCTATTATTCGAGTGTGCTATTACACTATATTTGGAGAGTATGGGACTTGCATAGGTCACAATCTCCAAGATGCCACTCTAATGTCACCAAATATTGTGTTACCCAAGTTCCATATAGTGAATTGAAACAAGAATGGTCTAGATTAAAAATCACCCATTAGGATTGCATCTGTTTCATAACACACGTACTAAAGTTACAATCCCAGGTCTTGGCTGTGGTAACAACTGAGGACCCTGTGTTGGCAAAGGAAAAGTTATGGGGAAGATCAACTGAAGGAACAGTGCCACTCAATCTCTTTATATATTTTAGAACCGTTGTGTTTGGCTTGCTGGGTTTAATGATTCTGAATATTGTTTATATGCTTCTTTGTGGAGTCTTTCAAATAAGTTTGAAACCATTGACTAGAGAGAAAGAACTGGTTCCAAAATGAGTTACGCTAACTTTGTTGCAGAAACAAAAGGGGGGAATTGTTACCATCATACTCATCTTCGAAGAAATACGTTCTGCACCTAAAAGCTCACTGCCCCTTGGCACATTAAGGACAGGGGAAAGATCCAAACAACAAGCTTTCCAGCTGATACAGGGATGTGCTACTTCTTAAGCTGCATGGGTTTGCTATGTTCCCATATACTTTTCTAGCCATACATCTTCTTTACTCCCTAGTGATCTATTAAGGAAAACATTCTATTCTTAGTAAACATGGTTTAATGACTGCATAGTTAGTATCTTTGCATGCAATTGCTTCTAATAAAAACTCAGCCCTGGAGACACTCTGGATCTTTTAGATTTGTTTGAATGCTCTTTAGGTTCCCAGTCTCCCATAATGAAAATGAACTCTGCAAACTCTGAGTTTTATTTCATGGTCTGAGATCTGAGGCAAATTAAGTTATTTGATGTGAGAAGATCCAGCCTACTGTGGGTAGCAGCATTCCTTAGGCAGGGGAGCCTGACCTCTTTGGGTAGAGAAAGCCAGCTGAGCACAGCAAGCAAGGGAGTCTGCATGCATTCATTCCTCCCCATTCTGGACTGTGGATGTAGTGTGAATACCTGTTTTAAGCTCTTGCCACCTTGACTTCTCTGCTAGCATAGATTGCAGCCTGAGATTGTAAGACAAAATCCACCCTTTCTCCTATAAGTTGCTTTTTCTCACAGCAACAGAAATAAAACTAGAGCAACTTCAATGATCTATAGAGAACACTTCCTAATTAATAAGAACATATCTGTGTATTTTGAAAATATATTCAGAACATACGATTTCATTGTAAGCACCTAAAATTCTTTTAAGCCAGGAGAAGGCAGATATTATTATTATCCCCACATTGCTCATGAGTCCACCAGAGCCCAGACATGGAATTAAAGGGAAAGATGGAATTGGAAGCAGATTTTCCACCTGATGGTACCGTGTTTAAAAAGCTAACATGCCTTAAGGAAAGTAGATAATTAATGAAAATATAATGTTAAATATAAAATTTTCACAGGCTTGCTTGTAACCAGAGAAGGGTACACTACTGCTGCCCATCCCGTTTCTTGGCTCTTATGCTATTTTCGTCTTTAGGCTCAGGCCCTAAATGCAAATGTAACCCATTTGCTCATGTATTGGGATAGTTGGGCCCTACCTAATGGTGATAATGTTCCATTCAACAGAGAATATCAATAAAGGATAAGCATTAACGAGACCATTCTAGCATTCACAATGGGTGGTGCATAACTGCCTGGTCATAGTCTACTCACAGTCTATAGCAGAGATAAATGAATGCACCCATTATGGCATAAACCATTATGGACTTTCACAGAGATGAGTGAGGACTTTGACAGTAAGCAGAAGATTTCTATAAAGTGACAAAATAAAGGTTAAATCCCACAATATATCTCTCTTACTGATTAGAGTGATATTTTATTTATGTTTTAATAAATAAAGGTTGCCTAAAGATCAGAAGGGCAAAGATAAGTCACCAGGGGTCAGGCAGTGGTAGCACATACTTTTAATTTCAGGATTTGGGAGATAAAGGCAGATGGAGCTCTGTGTGTTCGGGGCCACCATGGGCTACATAAAATCAATGCAAAAACAAATCCAGGTGGTGGTGGCCTACACCTTTAATCTCAGTACTAGGGAGTCACACGTCTTTAATCCCAGCACTAGAGGGAATATAAAATGAGAGGAGAGAGAAGCTGAGTCTGCTTAGTCTGTGGTTGCCCCGCCTTGGTAGAAGTATGGCTTCTCTAGTGACTTGGCTGTTTTGCTTTTATGGTCTTTGGATTGAATCCCAATATCTGACTTTGGGTTTTTATTATTCATGCTACAGATGATGAGAGAACCTGGCATGAAATAAGGACTCAGAAATAAACAAGTTAATAGATGAATGAAGAATCCACTAGACTAGGCTGTGTGAAAACCTCATGTCAAGAGAGGTTGGGCCAATTAACGCCATAAAGTCATTTTGTTAGTTCCTGTCTGTGTTGCTATGACAAAAATCTGACAAAATCAGTCTTCAAAAGGAAAGTTGTATTTTGTTCACCGTGGTGGGGAAGGCAGGGTGGTAGGCATGTGAGGTAGCTGATTATGTTGCATTTGTAGTCAGGAAGTAGAGAAAGAATGAATGTTGATGCTCAGCTTGTTTGTTTTTGTTTTAATTCAGTCTTAGACCTCCACACATGAAATGGTACCACGCTCACTTAGGGTGAGTTTTCCAACCTTACTTAAACCACACAGAAACACCAGTGTCTATCTCCTAAGTGATTCTACATCTAGTTCAGGTGACAGTTTTGATGGCTAGGGTTGTCAACCTGATAATGTCTAGAATCACCTGGGAATGGGTCTAAAAGGACTGCTATCTAGATCACGTTGGCCTGTGAGCATGTCTGTGAGGGATTGTCTTCATTGTATTCACTAAGGTGGAAAGACCTGCCCATTGTGGGTAGTGTCATTCCTTAGGCAGGGGATCTTGAACTGTATAAGAGTGGAGAAAGCAGCTGAATACTCATGTTTTTATTCTCCGTTGCTCTTGACTGTGTGTGTAACGAGCTGCTTCAAGTTACTGCCTTGACCTCTCTAAAAGACTGTAACCTGGAATTGTACACCAGATAAACCCTTTCTCCTGTAAGTTGCTTGTTTCGGGGTGTTTTAAGTCACAGCAATAGGAAAAGAAACCCAGACATGGTTAATCATAATACTAATCTACAGGTAAAGGCCCACAGGTGAATTATGGGACAGTCAAGATGTTTTGGGATACCAGAGGGGATATGGCTCTTCACAGTGAAAGTATGCTCGTCCATTATATGATATTTTGAGTCCTTTGACCCAGTGAAATGTAATCCGTCACCTTCTAGAAAAACTTCAGGCCATATCTGATTCAAAAGCAAAAGCATCTGGGGTATGATCCTGTATAGTTTGTGATTGGAATCACCCTTCATTGATAATTAACAATGTCTTTCAGTGTGACATCCATGATGAGCCATCCACTCTTCCTGTACCAGATATTTCTTCCCCCAGGAAAATAAACATTGCAAACCTAAATTTAGCACATTCATGATATCTCCTGCTATTCCAATTACCTGGTGTCAGGCTCTCCAAACAAACTGAATTTCCATCATTGGGAAATAAAGAAAATACCAGCCACACTGATCTATTAGTGGAAAGGAGAGGTCGCCCCAAATCAAACAGCAATGTATTGCCACTATTGCTCACCGAATGAATTGCTACTCTGGAGAATACTCCTTTACTAAATGGCTCTAAAGGCCCCATGCTCCAGAAAAGTCGGAAGAAAAATTACCTCCCAGCTTGTACATTTATTTTTATGACTGTCGCTGATCATTCCCTCCTACTCCTGCCTACAATGTACCCAAGCGCCTGTCAATTCCCAGACCTAATCCTATACCGGTTTGCCAAATCCCCACTGAGTAAGCTTACTGAAATGATATGATATGATTGGCTTCTTTGCCAGACTCCCAAGTCAAGTGTTATGAAGTGAGCGGAGCCTCTCTGTCTTTATAAGTGCATTGTGAACTTTATAGTTTAATATTAAACTTGCATCATAAAAAATGGCTCATAAATGGCTAATAAAACTCCAGTTTACAGCTTATAAAGTACATCAGTACTTTGCACGGGTTTGCTTAAGAAGATTTATGTGTGAGCTCTTTGTCTTCTGCTGTAAGTCTGTTTTCCCCTTCCAAAACCAAAAATCATTAAAAAATTACTATCGAGAAAGAAGGCCTGGTTGAACTCTGTGTGGTACCAACTTTGAAACCTACTGGAAATCCAGGCACAATATACAACTATTCACTAATGTGACAGGAAATGCCTATGGTCTCAGAGCTGGCATCATGGCCCTTGATGCGCAGCAGTACAGGCGTCTTTGGAGGTTCAGATAGATTATCAGAGACCTTCAGACCAACGATGTTCAACATGGTCATTAGAATGAAATCACCTGAGTCCTGGGATATAGCTTAGTTGACCAAATGCTTGCCTTGTGTCCTGGTTTGCTCTCTGCTGTGGCAAATATCCCGACTAATAGCAATTTGAGTGAGGGGGAGTTTATTTCATCTTAAAGGTGACATTCCATCATCCAGGGAAGTGAGGGCAGGAACTTGAAGTGGGAAGCATGGAGGGATGCTGCTTACTGACATGCTCAACTACCTTTCTTCTGTAGCACAGGTCCCCCTGCCTAAGGGATGGTACTATCCACATTTGACTGGGTCCTCTTATATCAAACAGAAATAAGAAAATGCCTTTCCAGACATGTCTGCAGTCCAAACCAATCTGGGCAGTTTTCAGCTGAGACTCCTTCTTCCCAGGTGACCCTAGTTTACGTCAAAGTTGACAGCTGAAGACGGCCATGACATTTTGCTAACATGAGGACCTGGTTCAATGTCCAGTACACACATAAAAAGCTGAGAATGGTGGTATACACCTAGGATTCCAGTGACAGAGAGGTGGAGACAGGAAAGATTCCTGGGGCTAACTCGGCAGCCAGCCTAACTGAGTCAGGGAGGGCTAAAACAAGGTGGACAGCACCTGTTGAATGACAGGCGAGACTGTCCTCTGACCTCTATGCGTACACAAACTACATAGTACGCAAACATCTGCTTCTCTCTTTCTCAAATACATCACTTGTTGGCCTCAGTCTGTGGGCAGAAAGAGCCCTCCAAAAACTTCAGAAGTGTCAGCGCGCCAAGCCCTAAGCCACAGATTCAGCAGGCTCCCCTAAAAGCACAAGGCGTCTCCTTTAATGAGTTCCACGGGGTGGCCCAGCTCCCCCTCCTCCCTCTCACTGTCTCCTCTGCCTAATGCACTCATGATCTATGCGCCCTTCTATTTCACTTTTTATTACCCATTGCGCTGCTTTACCCAGGTTTATATGCTTCATTATGATCTCTACTGTCACATCCCTTATTTCATTTTTGATTTTTCTTTTAAGCTCACTGCTGGCAGCTGCCTTGCCTCTCCCTCTCCTCACCCGCCGCTCCCCACACACCATACATCCATCTGCCAGAGACCAAGGCCTTCCACTGTAAAGTTGAGTCCAGCTCTTGACACATTGCCAAGGAGGTATCATGACCTGGATGTGGAGTTTGGAGAGCCTGGCTGCTGCCTCAGTCTTGAGAAGATAGAATTCTGGGTGAAAGTGTTGGTGCCTACGACATTTAGTTAGCTTGCATGTGTGCGGTGGTGGTGGTGGTGGTATTGACTGAGCCCTCTCTCCAGCTTCTTAGTTAGCTTGTAAGTGGGTCAGATGTAAAAGAAACTGATTAAGGGAACTGATCTCCAAAGAGCTTATAACAAAATGGATTGAAAAAGGCAAAAAAAAAAAAAAAAACTTACCACCTAAGAACAGGGACTGAATGAGATTACAGCTTTGAATAGTGGAATGGTCTCACAAACCATACAAGCTTGTATTAATCATGAAAGGGTGACTTTACCAACTTCCCTGACAACATATTATCATTTATATCTTAGAATCAATCAAGAATTATGATCCTCCTCATGCACTCTGCTTTTTAAGGGGATAGCCCCGTGTTTTATCGAGAAAGGCATTTAATCATCCCTATCAGCAGAAGTAGGTATGATGCTAGGAGCTAGAGAGAGATGATCAAAGTTAACGGAGTCCAGATTCTGCCTCAGCCCAGCTTTGTAAGACCAGAGTGGGGAGGGTTGGGGGGCAGCTAAGACCCAAGACATAGCACACACTGGGGCAGGAGAATTGGATGGGGCTCTGCTTGCAAGAGACAAGACTAAAGCTACATATTTATGAAGAAAGGGTACTTCATAATCTTAAGGTAACATCAAATGGGTTTTAACTTTAGAGAACTGGAAAATAGGAGAGATCATCCCTTTGGCCTCAGACATACTAAGCATGTAGTCTAGGACAGAACTGAACAATGCCCATTGGCCCTCACTGGTGGAGTCCAGGCAAGTGTTCTTCCATTAAGCCACCATCCATACCCTCATTGAAGGACTCTTGGCAAGTTTTCTAGTGCTGAGCAATGCCCCAGGCCCTAATGCTAGGATGCTAACCAAGTACTCTACCATGGAGCCGTGCCTCCACTTCTGTTGTGGAGTTCTAGGCAGGAGAACTTCTGCCATTAAGATGCTCCAGCCACTCACTGGAGATTCTAAACAGGCCTTAGTGCTGAGCCTCATCCTAGCTACTCAGGGGAGAAGTCCTAGGTGAGGGACCCACCACAGAGCTACACTCCAGTCACCTTGCTACTTTTTCATTTTGAGACTGAATCATATTGAGTTTTCCAGAGCTCACTCTGTAGAAAAGTCAGGTCTCAAACTTGTGATCCCCCTGCTTCTCCCTCCTGAGCATCTGGGACTATAGGTATGTGCCACTATATCTGAGAGATGGCTTCTCCTTAATGAAGGAATTCAACTCCGACTAGAGCTGTTTGTGCTTGCCACGAAGCAAAGGGCAAGGGAAACGTCTATGTTTCTACTTAAGATGTTGAAGAAAGCCACATTTTGTGTACAAGAGTTAAAAAAATGTCAGCGGAGCCTACTCCCTACATCTGTCCCAGTCCTCTTTCATTTGCAGGACTTCTCCCTCTCCCATCACAAATAACACTGTAGCACATCAAAAAAAAAAATGTCCCCAGTCCTTGGACAACTAACTGAAGTCACTGCACACCCAATGGTCTAAGTTTCCAATTGGCATTGTCAATGACAGGCAATGAATTTGAGGTGAGGGAGGAAGATGGCGTGTGAAAAACCCCTAGAACTCCTGAGTTCTGTCAGCAAGGAGTCATTGATGTCATTGAAGAATGTGACCAATCCCAGCGAAACAACACGAGGGATCACATACTTGAGAGCACATGGTCAAGGCCCTATTTGGTGGATGCAGATTTCAAATGCTGACTGAGGTGAGAATGAGATAATCTGTTGTGGGAATTCATTCCACCAAGAGCTTTGAAGTCCTGGCCTTAGGGTGTGGCCTTGTGTGCCATATGGCAACTGATAAACTGAAGGGGAGGTGCACTCTGGTGCTTGTACTGGCTCATGGTTGGCCTGGTAGGAAACCAAGTGGTGGAGAGGTGGCACAGGATTGGCGGGAGCATCAGATAGCCATCCTGGCTGATTGTTCAGAAGCTTCAGCGCATGGCTCATCTGTCTGTAGCAGCCCAAAATGATCTGCTCTCACCAACTGTGTTGCCACCAACTTATAAGAATATTCTCCCCATCCAATGGGGAGGGGGAGGAGATGCAGGGAGGGGTAGCGTATGGGATTATAACTACTCTAGTCTACAGGGGGATGTAGTGGGAATGCAAACGAGCTGTCAAATTTTCCTTCACCTTTTTCACCATGCAATTTCACCTCTTGGTGTTTATTCTAGAGAAATATTCTGCTTGAGTGAAGTGCCAGCATTGTCGAGGGGAAAAAAATATGCCAAGTCCATCAGCAGAAAGCTGGTTGAACACACTTTATTATAGCTATACCGCAGAACAGAATCCTATTGCAGCCATCAAAAGAGAATGGTGTGTTTCTTTATGTACTGTCATAGAGAGACTATTGAAATCTATTATTAAACAGAAAAAAATAAGCGAGTTGTGGAAACATCTCTATGATATCAAGCTCACATAAAATGCCGAAGCAGAACATGCTACACATCTGTACAATTATGTTTTCATTCCCTCATTCCTTCTGCCAATCAACAAATAAACACTGAGTGCCTGTGGTGTGCTGAGCAACAACTCCGTGATAAAGAATTTACAGTGAGTGAAAGGCTTTGCCCTCCCAGGGGAGACAGTCATGAAGCTGACGAGCAAGGAAAACCTGCGACTTGCCTAAGATTCTGGGAGACAGAGGAAAATACAGGGTAAGAAGAAACGGGGGAAATCCCATGAAAGAAACATTGATGCCTTGATTGCTGTGGTAAGCAAACAAACAAACCAACCGTCTGAAGCAGAGGTGATGGTCACATTAGTACATAAGGAAAGAACTTCTCAGGCAAGGGGCAGCCAATGCCAAAAGGCACAGAGCCTGGAATGGAGTAGAAGTGGGGAATGGGGTATCAGACAGAAGGTAGATGCCACAACATCTATTAGCGCTCTTGATCATCTTGATAGGCATCTCCCTTGGATACAAAACTGCCTGGGAGATCATGGAAGCACACCTCTGAGTGTACATGTAAGGGCATTCCTAAAATAATTAGGTTCCAAAGATTCTGCCATACCTTCTCCAGGTAAAGGAGCTCTGAAATTCTCACACAGGGATTTGGGCCTATTCCTATGCTGCTTTTTGAGCTGCACAAATTCCTCTTGGTCTATGAAAGAGGTACAGGCTCTCTGAGGAAACAGTGCTGTATTTTTTTTAATATGAGAAGATGAAGTCTCTTGAGAGAGTGAAGATGTAGAACAAGCATTTGCCCCAGGCTGAGTTGGAAGAGACTGGCATGATTTGTGTGGGCTAGGAGACATATCCATATGCTGGCAATCCTGCTACGGGGCAGCAGAATCCTGAAGAAGCAGAATCGTTGTGTGGCCCTCTGGCTCTCTGTCCATGGTCGGCACAGAATTTTCCATTGTAAGAAGAGCTCCGGTGGCTGGAGAAATGGCTTGGTCAGTCAAGTTCACAGGAACCCACGTGAAAAACGGACATGACAGTGTGTGTCTGTCTCTACCTCACCAGTACTGGGATTGTGCTATTTAGCTGGCAAAACGCCTTCAAAGGAGGAATATATTGGCCCACCAGTATCAGTCCATCACACCCAGGAGGGTATGTCAGAGCACAGCCGCTCACCTAATGGTGGGGGCAGAGAGAAGAGGACCAAGGACCAGGTGTAATTTTCAAAAGCATGCCTCTAATGAAATACTTTCCCCTGTTATGCCCTACCCTATGCAACTTCCAGAACCTTCCAAGACAGTATCACCAACTGGGGACCAATGATTCCAACACAAGACCTCGATGAGGAATGGTTCGTATTTGAAACCACTCTGGAATTTATGTGGGTGCTTGGGACTGAACTAAGGTCTTTATGCTTATAAAGCAATTAGAACTACAGCTCTGTGGCTGGGCCCTCCTGCCTCAGTTATTAATCAAGAAAATGCTCCACAGACTTGCCTACAGGCCATCCGATGTAGGCACTGTCTCAACGTATCCCATAGCATAGCAAGCCATTTACCACTCCCTTTGTGATATACAGACTTTAGCTTTTCATTACTCAAAACGTTCTCATGAAAGATGATATCAAGCCACTTTCCTTGTACACAAAACTATAGTTTAAACACACTAAGTGAAATAAATATACAGACATCTCTCTTGGAACTGGAGAGATGGCTCAGAAGTTACGAGCATAGGGTTCACTTCCAGAAGATCTGAGTTTGGTTCTCAGATGCCACATTGGATGGTACACAATTGCCTGTGACTCCAGCTCCAAGGGACCCAATGCCCTCTTCTGGCCCTCACACAAAGACACAACACATATAGACAGATGGCAGGCAGACAGACACAGACACAGACACAGACACACACACACACACACACACACACACACACCTCTAACAAACATATTTTGAAAGCCACCTGTCTTCTCTAAAAATATTATACATCCATCCATAATGTTGTCAGACATAAGAGATTCATCTCCACTTTATCATGTCATTTTGAAGACCAAGAATCTTGGGCATAAGAGAAAGAAGATGTATAGTTTGGTGATGGTTATTGCTGTGGGGGTGACGTCAGTGGTCCACGAGTCTCTTTGAGAACGGAGAGTGGGGATTGGGAAGAGGGTTCAATACATACACTGTTTGCCTTGCTGATGATGTGGCTGTGCTGAACAAAACTTCTCTCTGAATTTCAGCGCTACCTTCCTCTTTAATTTGCTTGTTGAGGGTGGGCAGCCAAATCTAGGTTGTCAGGGATGCCAGGGCCAGGCTCTGACCCTAACAACTGCAGTAGCACTTTCTTTCCATATTCCTTTCGCAACAAGCCCCTCCCTTGTGTTTCATCCATTCAAATAAGAGTGAATTCAGCTTCACCAACATGACAACAAGCATCCCTGTGTTCTCTATGTAACTTGTAGCCCACATACACATATAACGCATAAATACATACATATATATGTGCATCTGTGTGTATACATTTTTTTAAAGACAGCATCACCAGAATATGAAATGCATCCTGGATGAAGTCCTTTGCTGGACCATATGACATTGTAAAGATTGCAGCTCTGTGACGCTGTCCCTAAATACCCTTTCTAAGTAAAGTCCAAGGCTAAACAGAGTTCAATAATGTGATTATCAATACTTCTTGGAACTGTTCCCAAAAAGACACTGGGCCTTAGGCCAGACCAGAGGAGAGTCTCACAGGCTGCAGGGGGTTATGAGCAGCAGCAGGGGGCAGCCAGGCCATCACATTGTGCTGGGAGGGAGGAAGAAAATGCTAGAACAAAGCAGCTTCCTGGAGGAGCTTTTGTCAGGTATTCTGTCACAATAATGAGGAAAGCAACTCACACAGTAATGTACTGGTTTGTATTGGTTGCTATAGTGAAACACCATGACCAAAAGGAAGAAAGTGTTTATTTTGGCTTATTCTTCCAGCGAGTTTGTGACCATCATGGTGTGGAAGGCCCAGCATGCCATAATGATCAGGAAGCAGGCTGATTGCATTTTCATCCACACACAGGAAGCAGAAAGAAACAGAACAGGAAGTAGAGTGAGGCTATCAACCTTCAAAGTTTACCCTGAGTGACAAACTTCCTCCAGCAAGGCTGCACCTGCTAAAAGGTTCCATAACCTCCCCAAACAGCATCACCAGTTAGGGACCAAGTGTTCCAACTCGTGAGTTCACAGTTCACAAAATGATGTTTTATAGGACAGTGGAGTTTGAGTAGAATGGAGATCACATGATCCTGTCAAGGATGGGACAGGGGTAGATGGTCCAGTTAGTGAAGTGCTTCCTGAACAAGTGGAAGCTTTGAGGTCCAAGCTCCAGTACCCTCGTATGAAGCTTACTTAGCATAGAGGTGTACCTGTAACCTCAGTGCTGCTGGAGCAATGAGGAGCTCTGGCTCAGTCTCTGCAAAAGCAACGAGTGTTCTTAACCATCTCTCCAGCCCCCGGAACCAATCCTTTTTAGTACCAGATTCCAGCAAATTTACAGTCACAGCTACCCCTGGAGTTTCCAAACTCAGGTGTCCTCCATTACCCTCCCAAAAAACAAAACTTATTTGTGTTTCTTTGAGGTTAAAAAAAATCTCCTCTCTCTCTCTCTCTCTCTCTCTCTCTCTCTCTCTCTCTCTCACACACACACACACACACAAATACATAATAAACTTTGAAAGAAAAGACCATTTCATGTGTGCTATTTTTGGTGAAAGTTTTGTTGAACTAAATGTGCTCTATGAGCCTGGAGGTCTCTTTTCTGTCTTAAATGCTGCACCAATGCTATCAATGCAGCAATCATCTCAAAAGCAGGCAACATCTCTGCATCAGGACCAGGACTTGAGATAAGAATATGGAGTCCCCCAGCACAGTCTAGCTGTTGCCTACTGGTTGCCTCCGAATTGAGACATTCCTCCCCCGACTCCGGAGGGCGCGGATAGACTCTGGAAAAGAGCAAATTTCACATATCTGGAGATGCTGAAACTCTCAAGATTCACCAAAAGCTGTGGGGTCTGCAACAGCTGCTGTGGGAAGAGACTCTGAACGACCAAGCTACTTGGACTTGTTGAGAGCTACCTGCAAATCCTTCAGGGGGCTCCAGACATGCAGCTTCTGGGCATCACCACCCATGGTGACTTGTCTGCTTTTGAGCCCTCCCTGTTGCTGTAAGGAGCCCCTCACATCCATACTCCTCTTAATAAGGCCAGTGAAACTTCACTGGTTCACCAAGTGAGACTTTGACAGAACCGTTACTTCAGTCTGGCATGGGTTCCCTACCTAGCATCTACCCAGGAAAAGCCTTTCACCCAACAGTAGTTCAGCATCTTCCCCTTGATAGCAGCATTTTCTCCTTGCTTCTTACAGGCCTCTCTTTGCCTCTACTGTTGATGTCTTTTGAACCTTCTTGGCTCAGTAATTCCATCCCCAGACTCACCTTAGGTCATGAGCACATGCGTCTTCTATATCCCTTACCCTTGGAACCCTGTCTTGTTTCTTCTTGTCTGCCTAGCTTCAATTATTTTTTCTTTTATTGATTTTTATTGAGCTCTACATTTTTCTCTGCTCCCCTCCC
>LOEQ01000801.1:12320-24605 GCA_001685075.1 Bramus lutescens | reverse complement strand
GGCATTTAGGTTGTTTCCAGGTTCTGGCTATGACAAACAAAGCTGCTATGAACATAGTTGAGCACATGTATTTATGAGGATTCTGAGAAGCCACCCATTCACTGAAACCTCAGCCCCTCAGTGCCACTTGGTTGGGTCCTCAGTAGACTTAACTCATTGCAGACCTATTGAGCATCAGGAGACTGGAGTTGTATGTTCATGCTGCTTCAGTTTACACACAGAAAACTCTAGATCACTGTTTCTAGACTCTACAAGACATATGAATGAAATCATGTGGTGTCCGTATTATTTCTTTTAATATAATGTCCTCCAGGACAAGTCTCTCCGGGTTGTCACAAATTACAGGAGGTCTTCCTTGGAATAACTAAATATTCCTTTTTGTGGTGCCTTAATAGTATCTCTGTGTGTGTGTGTGTGTGTGTGTGTGTGTGACATTTTCTTTATTTTTTTTCCATCAATTAATGAATGTTGAGGTTGGTTCCATACCTTGGTTCTTGTCAATCATGCTGAAATAAAAATGAGAGCACAGTTATCTCTTTGACATGCTGGTTTCTTTTTTAATGTTTAAAGGTTGTTAATGTGTATAATGTGTCTGTGGGCATGCACATGAAAGGTATACATATGGAGACCAGAAGACTACCGTGGAGTTGGTTCTCTCCTTCTGCCTTTATGTGAGTTCCATGGACCCAGTTGAAGTCCCCAGGCTCGTACATCTAGTGTCTTTACCCCCTGAGTTATCCCACTGGCCCCTGATACACTAATTTCATATCCTTTGCATACACACACACACAGTAGTAAATTAAGAGGAGAGTAGTATACAGAAGTGGGCACAAAGACAGAATGGGCAAGGCCCAGGATTGTGCAGCTAGGAGGCCTATGTCCTGATGTTCTGTGGCACGTTAGGGTGGACAGAATTATAAATGGCACATTACAGACTTGCAGCAGTCAGAAGACATGACTTTGAATGTTCACTCCACAAAGGGATGATAAATGTTTAAGGTGATGGATAGGCTACTTACATCACATTGTACCCCCATAAATATATTCAATTATGTGTCAGTTTCTACAACATGCAGTTAAGTGTCAATCAAGAAAAGGGAGACTGGTGTAGTGAGTGCTTCCCTGTCAACACAGAACTTGGGAGACTTGAGAGTTCAATGTCATCATCCATGGCTGTACAGCAGGTGAGAAGCCAGCCTGTGCTACGTGAGACCCTGCCTCAGGAAAATAATAATTGATTAACTGACTAATAATTGGAGACTATACTACTACAGCATGTTAGCATGATTCAAATATCAACCTTAAAATGCTAATAATTGAAAGAACTTTGATCGTTATACTATGTTATGTCCTATATATGCACATAAACTTATGTATCACATTGTACCCCATATATATATATATGTGTGTGTGTGTGTGTGCTGATATGTGAGGTAAGTGTCAATTCTCAATCAAAAACAAACATGTAAGGGATGAGGGAAGTGGATCTGTCAGCACATTTGCTTACCTCCCAAACACAAGGTCCTGAATTCAATCCCCAGAACCCGAATGAAACCAGCAAGTGTGGTGACTGAATTTGTAATCCCAGTACTTGAGAGGCAGAGACAGGAGGATTCCTGAGTTTGTCTGGTCAGTCTCTCTAGCCTGTTGGGGAGTTCTGGGCCACTGAAAGACTGTCTGAAATAAATGATAAAAAATAAAAAAGGGCCCTTGAGAAATGGCAGCCAACATTATTCTCTGGCCTCCACGAGCATGCACACACTTATGAGCCTTCACACATACAGAAACACAAAAGAATGTGAATGAATGAATGAATGAATAAATGAATGAATAAATGAATGAATGACTATTTAACATTGGAGCCTGGAAGTGTAGCCCTATGGTAGGGCATTTGACGAGTATGTGTGAGGCTCTAGGTTCAAGCCCTAGCACCGAAAAGAGAAAAACACTTGAAGACTGGAAACCATAAACACATCATGCTCGTTTAGTTTAAAGATCAAGCTTCTAAAATTACGGCTCAGCTGTGACTGACTGAAATGGTTCTTTACCAAACTGGGTCGATCAGCAGTCAGTCATGGGTCAAGGAAGGGCTCATGAGGACATCAAGTGTCATGCAATCCAGGACTAAAACACCAGTAGCTACAGGTGGCAGCGTGTGTGTGTGTGTGTGTGTGTACATGGGTGTGCACATGCACGTGCGCAATGTGTGCTCAAACTCTATCTATGAGTCCTAAGGATGAGTACCCACCTAGAAAGCTACCCCACTGCCCTCTACTACCAAATGAAGCAGCTCATCTCAGTTAAATTAACTGAAACTTGAGGCCACTCATTTCACAGAAAATGGTCTGACCCCTCCCTGCTGAACCATTAGCTACTGATGGATTATGGGGGAGAGGTAGTCATTGCCTTCCCAGGCATATGCCCACTGCAAGAGGCCGCCAGGCTCCAACGAGCAGCGGCAAACCCACAGTCACACAGGTGATGCTGGAGAGTGGATTTCAAAGAACAAAGTGAAGCTGGTCAGAAAGCAGAGAACCGGTGTCAGTAGAGTGCTCAGCTATAAACGGGACATTTACATCACACATCCTTCCCGTGAGCTGGGGGACCCTCAGGGAAGTGGAGGCAGAAAGAGTTAGAAGAGCCAGGGACTCAGGGAGCATTGAGATGAAACAGTATCTCCTGGACATGTCAGGGCCACTATGCTTATGAACTCATAGCCGCTGTGGTTACAGTGTGGCCTAACTAGAGACCCTGACGCCAGAGTCACACTGAGGCTACAGGGCAAAGCTTTATCCAGGGTGTGAACCGTCCAACTATCCCCAGGAGAAGAGAAAGCAGCAGCACCCAAAAGGAGTTTGGTGTTTTCTAGGGTGCTTGTAGTTGGGCTGGAGTGTGGCAGGAAAGCATTAAGGACGAAAGGAGCTGTTGCAGGCAGAGAGGACTTCAGTAAGCAAAGTTTTATGGGGGCAGAAGGGCTGGTGGGAGGGGGGCAGGAGAGGGGATGGGGTGGAACTCTGGCTGTTAAGATAGCAGGAGGCTGGGGGCAAGCTCTTCTGCTGAGACAGGGATCAACAGACTCCTGAGAATCACAGAATGTTCAGTTTCCATTTCTCTGAAGAGGCTGGGTCCCACATGGGCCACCCCAGTGTCCCTGGTGACTCCATCTTGGGCCAAAGATCTGACCCAGTCCAACAGTTACCTGCAGAAGATGAACAGAGGATAGAGCCAATCAACATTCCAGCAGGGATGGGGGCGGGCAGCACAAGGCCCCACTCCTGACTGAGGAGTCACTGAGAGCTGGTGATTTCTGAGAGAGGGAGGGTCAGTTTTCATTAGAAATGGGGTCCGTGGTAAATGGAGCACATTCCAGTAGATAGCACCACGCCAGCGGCCATGTGGGAAGCACTGATTGTGCTAAGTTGAGGGAAGAAGAAAGCGAGAGAAATGAAACATGAAGTTGGGAAGGGGGGGCATACGCATTGGAGATCCAAGAGAAATTGGAGGAGCGAAGTGAGGGGCGGATAGGATTAAACACATTTATAAAATTCTCAGAGAATAAAATATTTATGTCATTTTTCTTAAGCGGATATGAATATGGGGAGGACTTGAGGGGAGGAGGGAAGACAAACAGAGGGAGATTAGACAGGACAGGGGTTACAGGAGCCGGAATGTACTTTGTACAAGCATGAAATTGCCAAAGGACAAATTCTATAAAACTTTAACAAAATACAACCCAGGACTAACACATCAGTAACTAAAGGTGGCAATGGTGGTGGTGGGGGTTGGGGATGGCGGTGTACTTAAACTCTGCTGATGAGTCCTAAGAATGAGTACCCACCTGGAAAGCTATCCCGCTGCCCTCTCCTGCCAAACGAAGCAGCTCAGGTCAGTGAAATTTATGGAAACTTGAGGCCACTCATTTCATAGAAAATGATTTTGATGGAAGTTTTAATCCGCAGTTCTGATTTTTAAGCAGTAACCACAAGTCCTTTGCCTAAAAGGTCAGGCTTTCGTGGAGGAGGGGAAACTTTGTTATTACCAAGTGGGGTCTCCCCTGCACTTTCACTTAGATTCTGTCATTAAGCCCAAGACAGCTGGCAATTAAATATTTTTTTCAACTTGATCTTTAACAAATAAATGTGAAGAACATAAAATCTCTCTTTGGAATGAGCTTTAATGGCCGCAATGACTTTCAGAAGCATTTTCTAATGAGCCTTTGGACACGACGCGATTCCAATTTGTGATGCATTTGAGGCAAAAACGGAGAGGAGAAATTACATTTGCTTCTTTCCCCGCTGAGCTGTGAAGGACTGACGGGCTTCACACTCCACTGTGGGCAGCACTCCCCTGGCTCAGTTCCCTCCTTACAGGAGCTGCACCAGTGGGAGCCAAACACCATGGAGCCCTTCGGACTCAAGACACCTCAACAAGTTCCAGACAGCCCCAGAGGAAGGGAGGGCCTCTCTGTACAGAGCACTGATGAGCACTGTCTGAGGAAAGAGATAAAAGCTGGGGTGCTGATACACATTGAAATCCTAGTGGAGGAGAACTAGGAATAGGCAGGGCATTAGGCCTGGCTGGCTAGCTACCCTAGCCTGATCAGTAAGATCTAGACCAGTGAGAGACCCCATCTTAACAGAAATCAAATCAAATAAAAACCAAGGTGGGGCTAGAGAGATGGTTCAGCACTTAGGGAATCAGGAGGATTGGAATTTGGATTCCAGCAACTGTAAAAGAAACGGGGCATCCCACCAATGCCCATAACTCCAGTTCCAAGGGATCCAATGCATTCCTCTAACCTCTGCGTCCTCCATTCATCCTGTGTCCGTGACGAGGTAGAGCATCATGCTGGAGGGAGGGCAGGGGAGTAAAGTTGTTTAGTTCGTGGCAGCTGGAAGGAGAAGGGATGGAAGAGACGACAAAGAGAGGACAGATGGGGAAAGGAGAAAAAGGAGAGGGAGAGAACAAAGAATGCCTGTCACCTTGGCATACACATATTGAAATATCATACTGTATCCCACCTTGTAAGAGAGACCAGACTGCATCCTGGGCAACGAGGGCAAACACGGCTGAAACCACACCTTAACCAGGACCTCTTACCTATGCATGCTCCTTGCCTTCTGTTTAAACCTAAACCTCATATTAGGACCCCAAAGATGAACAAAAAAGACCTCTGTATTTGTTCCTCTTCCCAATGTGACTACCTTGAAAAGACCACCTATCTCTGATTTTCATCATTCTCTGGTCTGTTCAATTGGCTCACTGAGCCTGGGTATCCAAACCTTGTTTACTAGGGCTGCCAGAGCCCAGGCTTTGATCCTAACAAGTCCAGTAACTATGTGAACATCAGCCAGAAAGGAGTATCAAGTGTTTTCAGTGAAACCATGCGTATCTAATTATATTAATTATTGCATGTTAATTAAAAACAAAATACAAAAGCTGGAAAGGTGGTTCAATGGTTAAGAGCGTTTGCTGCCCTTGTAGAGGACCCAGGTGTGGTACTCTGTACCCAAATCAGGCAGTTCACAACAACCTGTAAGTCCAGTTCCACGAATCTTCTGGTCTGCTAGGGCACCTGCACACATGTGGTACATAAGCACACACACACACACAAATAAAAATTAAATGAACTTTAAAATAACACATTTAGCTTTCATAAAGCTCTGGGTACCATCCCAGCATCACAGGCATACACACACACACACACACACCAGCAATATAAAGGTTAGTTGGAAAGATGTTTTCCCAGGTAATTCTTGGGTTTCTTCTCAGTCACTGGCTTAATGAGGACATGTGCTTTCTGCTTCTGATTTGCTCGCACAGCCGGTTGGTACCAGTGACTTACAATTTTCCTCCTTCCTGGACTTGGTGCCAACTTACCCAGTGCAAAGCAAACTCCGAGCTAGGCTCTTCGATGCTTTGCCAAAACTGAGCAAGTTTCAACACAGAATAGAGTGGCTCTGAAATTCCGGGCTAATTCCACGTCACTTTCTGTTTCCTCTCCAGTTTGCACAGCTGTAGTTACAACCTCTTGGCTGCTGGCCAAGTACTTCAGGCGGCTTAAGAGAGATGGATGGCGTCAGAGCAAAGGTCAAGTAAAGGGCATTCCTAGGCCTTGGGAATCTTCCTGGCGTCTCAGAATAACATCTCCACTCCATTTGTCACCTCTAGGGCCACTCCTCAGGGTTCTGTTTCGCACATGGTGACAAGTGTCTAGGTCCTAGTTAGGGCGACTGTCACTGTGAGAAAACACCAAGCAGCTTGGGGAGGAAAGGGTCTCTCAAACAGTTCCTTTTCAGAAGCAGTGAGGGCAGGAACTCAAGCAGGGCAGGAACCTGGAGGCAGGAGCTGATTGATGCAGAGGCAATGGAGGGGCGTTGTTACACAAGCAAGCTAGGGGCTTGTTCGGTCTGCTTTCTTACAGAACCCAGGATCACCGGCCCAAGGATGGCACCGCCCACAGTGGGCGTGGCCTTACCGCTAATCTCTTGTTAAGAAAATGCCTGGTTTTAGGAAGGTATTTTCTAAATCGCCTCCTCTCTGAGGAGCCCAACTTATGCCAAATTGGCATAAAATCAGCTAGCACAATCTCCATCTAACTAAAGAGTGGTTCAAGGATCCATAGCTGGGGAAGCCCCGGCTTCTTTGAACTTCCTTACCGTGCTCTCTGCACCACATCATGGGCGTGGAACGAGGACTGAACTTCAGCCCCATTCACCTTTCAACCAAGAGGTCTAGTCAAAGTTCAAGGAGCTCCCCGCACCCCACCTCTCACACACAGAGATACACTCACACACACATACACACTCACACACAGGCACACAAAGAGCTTACATATAGGCACACACATACACACTGTGTTAGGCTCTGTTCCTCTAGAGTCTAGAAACTTAAACTGTGGGTCACAAAACTGAGCGTGGAACCGGGTAAACGTGGCAAGGGTACAAGGGTTTCTGAAGCCACAGCAACCAAAAATAACTCAAAATAAAGTGTGTAATAGATCCACAGCGTTTCTGGCAGGACTCACCCGTGTTGTATCGCGAGACTTTACTGTAGCCTGGAGCCTTTCCCGTAAGCATTACCCTCATACCCACCATGAAGCACCAAGAAGCCCTGTCAGGCGTTATTCTCCATTATGACTCTTGGTGGTTTTTATGGCATAATCGAAATTTTCTGCTCTTCTCGAAACATAATGATTTAACACAGAAAAACAAAGACTCCCAAGTCTCCTACCGTCATCCCTCAGCATGTAAGTATCAAGTCAATTTATCTTTGGACTGTCCTGAGTCAGAATGTTTGATCTTAGGAACTACATACAGTTTGAGTTGCTGGTCAAAATTTCATAAACCTCTTTAAGTGAACTTTGATTTGAAACTAGAATAGAATTCCCAACCATTTCTGAAGTGGCCCTAAACATACTTCTCTCATTTTCTACTACATATGTGTGTGAAATGGAATTCTTAGCATTGACAACTGTAAAATCAAAACATCCATCAACTCCAAAAAGCGTCCAAGATGCTCTGTGTCCCTTGGTATCGAATATTCAGCCAACATTTGATTCTTCAGGTAAAAATAAACAAGCACATTCATTTCATGAATGTGCAAATTTACTTACATCTTTAATAAATACTAAAATTATAAGTAGACTAGAGAATTGCTTTAAAATAAAATTCTGTACGATTCATGATCATTAAGTGTTTGATTTGCAATATATACATATATACATACACATATATATACATATATACATATATGTATGAGTCAAGGGCAGAAAAAGTTTAAGAGCCTTTACTCTAGAGCCCCTGCCTAAAACAGCTGGATTTTTCTTAATATTGTATAGACTGTCTAACGGTCTTTTCTAAGTCAAACATCCGTCTAGGAGAGAGGAGGAAGACTCCTGGAACTTGGGAAGTAAACAAGCTTCACATGTCTGTAGGTGCTAAAATGTCTACGATTCACCATGTCCCATTCTCAGGGTTCCAGAAACAGTCAAGACTGCTGGAGGAGACTCTGACCAGGTAAGCTACAGAACAGAGAGGAAATTCCTGGACCTGTGAAGCTACCTGCAAGCTAGCTATGCAGAGAGCTCCAGGAATGCAGCTTTGACAAGTGGACAGACATGCTGGGGTGGGGGTCAGACATGCTGGGGTGGGGTTTTTGGTAATGCAACTGCTTATGAGTCAACCCCACTCCTGTAAGTAAACCTTTACCTATACTCCTGTCAGCAATCTTAGTAAACTCTTTGGTTCACTAAATTGGACTTTGGTGTAGTGGTTATGTTAGGTCTGTCATGGGTTGCCTATTTGAAATGGGTAAGTGTGTGTGTGCATATGTGCATGTATGCATGGGTGCATGTGTGCATGCATGTGTGTGTGATGTATCTCTCCAGAAAAACTCTAGTATAATTAGGTCCCTGGAATTTGTTCCCACTAAACCCTGGGGGATGGAGGTCCCTTGCTTATTATTATTATTGTTATTCTCTAGAGAATATTCTCAGCCTGTGGGTCCTGACCCCTTCACAGGGGTTGCACATCAGATATCCCACATGCCAGATATTTACATTACTATTCATAGCAGTAGCAAAATTATAGTTATGAAGTAGCAGTGAAATAATGTTATGGTTGGGGGGTCACCTCAACATGAGGAACTGCATTAAAGGTGCGCAGCATTAGGAGTGTTGAGAACCATCGCTCTAGTCTAATCTCACGGAGGAACAGGACTTGATATATGTTATAAGAAGGTATTTATTAGACTGCCTTACGTTATAGGGGCTGGGTCGGCCATCTGCAAGCTGGGAGTAGGGGATGCTGAAAGCCCCGCAGCTGCTCAGTGCATCTCAGCAGTTCCAAACTGGCACTGAAGTCCTATGAGATTCCTACGGAGTTGTTGGTCCTCAGCCAACATTTGGAAAACTGAAGAAGCTGGAATTTGACATCTGATAAAGATGGCGCTGCATCAGTAGAAAGATGGATGTAGTCACCCATAAAGAGTGAAGGTGTGAAGGCAAAGCATCTTTACAACTGGGTGGCTGCTGGCTTGTGGCTCCCTACCGTGAGAGAGGGTCTTGTTCCCTTGGGAATTCCTTCATGGAAATCCCCCCACAGAGCACCCAAAGCATGTATGTCTTCCTTGATTCCAGATCCAATCAATTAGCAATCAAGATTAAAATTCAGAATTCTGGTCTTCAGAATCATCAGAACTGCTCAGCAGAAACCTCTTCCCTTCCTGGACAGCCAATTTTCATTTCCTTGAACACCATAATCACCTTGGGCGGGCCCACTTTGCTTCCGGTTCCCAAAGTGCAAGCACTCAGAGTCCTAGACAGAGTGTTAGTAATTGCCTGTGTGACTTGCTCACAAGATTGGTTAAGAATTTTATGTGCTGTGGGCTGGAGAGATGGTTCAGTGTGTGTGTGTGTGTGTGTGTGTGTGTGTGCGTATGTATGTGTTGTGTCTCAAGAGCAATTACGGTCTTGTAGAGGACCCAAGTTCAGTTCCCTGCTCCCGTGTCTGGTGGCTCACATCTGCTAGTAACCCCAACCTCAGGGGGATGTAACACTTCTGGCGTCTGTGGGGGCTATACATATGTGCACATACCCTGCATGGACACACACGGAGCAGAGGTAGAGGGTTTCTAAATGAGGAATTTGAAAAGCAAATGGGCAAAGTTACAGGAGCAGAACATAACAAGATGGTCATAACCAACAGGTGGTCAGAATAAGGTTTTCAAACAAAGGTAGGACTTGAAACAAAGACATCGTAGCCATTTCCTAGAACAGACAGCACAGAGCAATCTGTAGATAAGATGGTATAGTTCAATCTTTGAGAAATCGAGATTTAAGCATAAACAGGAATGAACCTAGTTTGTCTTTAGTATTAGAGGGCTTCCAAGTCCAAGATGGAGGCAGGTTGGTTCATCACTTCCACTTTGTGAGTTCCAGAGGTAGAGCTCATGTCTCCAGCTTTGGTGGCAACCGCCTTTACCTGCTAAGCTATCTCACTGGGCCTCCTAGTGAGGCTTTTCACTGTCCTTAGCAACCTAGGGGCTGGGAAAGGAGAGCCCTGCACCCATGTACATACTAAGGGTACATCCTCTTTGTTTTCTCAGCTTTTGAGCACATTTCTGCTTCAGTAATTTCAACCTTTAGTAATGTCCTGAGTCACCCTTTCCCTTCTTTCTCCTTGATATCTTCACAAAGCATTAAGGAAAGTTTAGACGACAACAAAATACTACCTAGGTCTGCTTTCCAAAGATGGCCAATATAAAGACAGAGATCAAGATGCATCTTCTAATCCTGGAGCAAGGGAGGGATGTCCCCTCTGCTTCTCAGCTCTGTTTCCTACAAGAATGAAAACAGATGAGAACACTAGAATCTAAGAGCAAAGATGTTCTGAGGAGAGACACTTGGGTCCCTCCCTCTGGCTGTCAAACTACTAAAACAACAAGGGCCCCCAAGGAATTAGAATTTCGCAGGAATCTCAGGTTTGGAGAAGGCAAAGGCTGAGAGCTTGGTGCTAGCCACAGGGGGAGGCTTGTCTCTGGAAAGAGACTTCACACAGTTCTCCTTCTCAAATTGTCGGACCACCTTGCAAGAGGGACAGCAGCCCAGACAATGAAGGTAAACGTGGAAAACCTAAACCTCAGTCTAGACCTCATGTTAGGACCCCAAAGATGATCACAAAGGACCTCTGTGTTTGTTCCTCTTCCCAATGTGACCATCTTGAAAAGACCCCCTGTCTCTGATTTTCATCATTCTCTTGTCTGTTCAGTTGGCTCACTGAGCCTGGGTATCCAAACCTTGTTTACTAGGGCTGCCAGAGCCCAAGCTTTGATCCTAACAAGTCCAGTAACTATGTGAACATCAGCCAGCAAGTGGTATCGTGTGTTTTCAGTGAAACCATGCAGATTTAAATGCCTGGCATTGCATTTAATAAACATTGGCTCTTACAAATTTGGGGTGCTGCTTAGGCCCTTATATCTCAGAGAACATCAGCCTGTATAAACCTTTGCTTCCCGGTATGAATTTTCTCTTTCTGCCTGGCTTCCCTGTTCTGTCCTTGTCTACCACCCTGTGTGTTGGCTGATGGCAAATCAATGACACATTTTTCTTAAACAGCCTACACTTGGTACTTTACTACCGACCACAAGGGCCCCCGCCTTTTAATTACTCCTGCTGAGCCCAGCACTATATATAACACTAATGTTTCTGGGACTGCCAGCAATTAAAACCAAAAATAAATAACACATTACAAGCTGCAGACCCAGCTAGGCTCGGGGACGGCTGCGGATGGAGAGGAGGCTTTTCATTTGGAATAGCGATTTTCTCCAGGCCCTACTGAATATAAACACAGGACAAGCAGCTGTCTGCCAGGGCTTGGGAGCAGAAGGCCTCAACTGAACTCATTTGCAATCCTCCCATCCTTGCTCTAGGCCTTAGGAAACTGACTGACATTCTTCAGCTCATGCTTCTCTATGCTGAGGGGAAATGTTCTAGAACAAAGCTGGCTGCACAGGCACACGCACACACACACACACACATTCACACATTATGAACATGTTGCTGCTGGCCTGGTATTGAATTGGAACCAGATTTATTGATTTTCACTGTTGTTTCTCTACCTCAAATAAAGTACTGAAAGAGCAGTTCTATGGAATGCTTGTATTATTTCATTTATTGAATGTGGGAAGCTGGTACTGAGGCAGAACAATTACAAAACCCAGTTGTGGGACTGGGTCTGTAGTTCAGTTGGCAGAGTGCTTGTCTAGCATGTCTAAAGACCTGAGTTCAATCTCCAGGATCACATAAACCCAGTGTGGGGCCACACCTGTAGACCCAGAGATGGGTCACCTGGATGGTTCTAGAGCCTGTCAAGGTGATGATCAATATTAGCCACTATAGATCAGGAATGACCAGTCTTTTGAAAATGTCTAGATGCTTCCTTTAAGGCAACTCCAGGGCAGGCTCCTCCTGATGGCTGTGTTTTCTTAGAGTTTACAAAAGTGGATCCCAACTGGACGATGGTGGCGCACACCTTTAGTCACAGCGTTGTGGAGGCAGAGGCAGGCAGGTCTCTGTGAGTTCAAGGCCAGCTTGGTCTATAAAGGAGCTCCAGGACAGCCAGGGATACACAGAGAAACCCTGTCTCGAAAAACCAAAACCAAAGGAAGAAAGAAAGGAAGGAAGGAAGGAAGGAAAGAAGGAAAGAAAGAGGAAAGAGAAGAAAGAGAGAGAGGAGGGAGGAAGGAAGGAAGGAAGGAAGAAAGAAAGAAAGAAAGAAAGAAAGA
>LOEQ01000800.1:788931-810501 GCA_001685075.1 Bramus lutescens | reverse complement strand
GCGCGCGCGCGCGCAGCCTGAAAGTACTGTAACAGCTTTTGAAGTTTGTGGCTTTGCTTTTGTTTTCTTGTGATCCTGTGAGTTGAAACCCAGGGTCATACATGTTACCTAGATACTCTACCATGCACACATCCTCAGCCCTACCTTCGGATAATTTCAGAAAGCTGTTAAATATATACATAAAAAGATCCCAAGTATGTGAATAAACTAAAATGCTCCAAGGTTGAGGATACTGCAGGCGATTACCAGCTCAAAACCATAAAATGAAAAACAAACAACAAATACCTCCCCCCTCCCAATAAAAGCCCAGGAAACACCAGAACCCTTCATTGGTAAGTTATCATTTAAACACAAACTACCTTTTCTCCCTGCTTTCTCTTCTGTGGCAGCGAGAGAGAAAGGGGTGGAGTGCTTTTATAGCAGCACCACACTGCTAACCACAGAGAGGTGGTGCTGCAGCCCAGGGCCAGCATGCAGTGTCTGAAAGCTGAGGGTGCCTGGTCCTCTGCCCCTTGCCTGCCTGCTCTCTCCCCAAGCAGTGCTCTGTGACAGAGCGCCTCCCACCTCCTTTCCACCTCTACCCTAAAAGCTCTGTTTTGACTACAGCTGTCACCAGTTCTCCTTTGGTCAAGAATGCACGTGTGCTGAGGGCGATTGCTCAGGGGATAAAGGTGTTTGCGTTCTAGTCTCAGGACTTGAGGTTGAGTAGCAGGAGCGAATCATCCTGCACGTTGTCCTTGACCTCCGTTCGTGCTCAGAAGCAGTTGGTCATTGGGAGGATGCTTCATGGGACTCTGAAAAGAATCCGTAACCCCACCTGGAAAGAAAGTAAGGAACTGTATTTTGTCAGAACTGAAGTAGGCACGAAAGAACATTCCTTAAGATAGGAATGAATAGAACTTCCTAAGAGCAACTCAGGTCACACAAAGCAGTAAAGAGCTAAAAAAATTCACTTCTGACCTTCACCAGCTGAAAGGAGCAAATGAAAGGGTGTGTGGAAGCACCCTTCACAGTCTGTGGACTTCCTGGAAAAATGCAAGCATGCACACGTGGTCAAATTTACAGAAGTGATTCACATCCCTCCCCTCGCCCCCCGTGGAATGTGTTTCTTACTTATGAGTTTTGTTTATTTCCTTTTTGGTGAAACGTTAGTCTAGAAGCAACTTCCTGTCTGTTTAACAGTGTAGATTTTGCTGAGGTTTTATGATTCCTTTCCGTTGTTTGCAGTAGAGTATTAGGCATCCAGATGGCCATTTAGCCTGAGAATGGTAGTAAGCTGTCCCAGGGTCAGCAGAAGAGAGTTAGGTTTGTGTGTACAGAGCCGCACAGGCTCATCAGGTTATAGACTGAATGAAGGTCAGTGAAGTGAAGAGAAAAGGTCTCATTCTTCCAGGAGACCCATCCTTGGCGGTCAGACTCCGTTCCTCGAGGACAGCAGGTGTGAGGAAGAGTATGAAGAGACATACTGAGTTAGGATCTTGTCCTCCCTGCTGAACTGTAGGATGCTGCTTACCTGCCCTGCCACACGCGGGGACAGACTGCCCGGGAGAGTCAGTGTCTGACTTTCTGACACTTTAGCTAAGAGATGCTACTTGTGGTAAGAATTTTTTGGAAGTTTAAAAAAATAATTTTTTTTTTAATTTCATGAGCATTGGTGTTTTGCTTGCACATGTGTGAGGGTGTTGGAGCCGCTAGGACTGGAGTTACAGACAGTTGTGAGCTGCCATGTGGGTGCTGGAAATTGCACCTGAGTCCTCTGGAAGGAGCAGTCAGTGCTCTTAACCACTGAGCCATCTCTCCAGCCCCAATAATAGTTTTTAATACTTTCCTTTAGCTTTGTTCCTCTCCCGCATTTTTAAAAGTTAAATTATGACCAATTTCATAAATCTCTAAATGCAGCAGACATCAACACAGGCCAAATACCTCATTTTCCATCTTCCTTTTTTCTGTTTAGTTTCTGTTTTATATTCCTTTTATTTTCCTGGACTCCTAAAAAATAAGTTACTGCATTGATACTTTTTAAATTTATTTATTTTTCTTTCAGCTCTTTGTTTCTGTGGTTTGTTTGTTTTGAAACAGGGTCTTGTAGCCCAGATGGGCCTGTCATTCCTCTTCCTCATCTTCACTGGTGTCAGATTAGAGGCGTGGGCCAATATACATGGCTCAAACTGTTCTTTTATAGATTTGTAGTAATGTGGTATGGGATGCCAGATACTATATGAATATATCCTTAATTGCTATGTTTCTCATATATGAAAAATAGATATAGTTTTAATTATGATTATTGAAATTAAAGGAATTGCAATTAAAAGTCAGTACTTTGGACTCACTAGCCACATACAGAGTACTCACTGTCCTTACGCAGCCGTGGGCTGCTATATTGGACATTTGTTTCATTAGAAACTCAGCTGGTTAACCTTGCTGCACTATTTTTTCCCTCTGTTTCCCATTAAACAAAAGATGGCTTATTTTAATATACCTTATTAGTAATCAATAACTTGGAGATTTTGCTGCACAGCCCAGGCTGGGTTTGATCTTTTCTCAGCCTATGTCTCTGTAGTTGACTCTGACTCACTAGAGAAGCATTCCTTTGTTCTTCCTGTAATTATCAAGATGGCACCACCTTTGTGATGGCCTTCCTGAGCATTGTTATAAGATTCAAGAAGTGTTGACTAAAGTCACCCATTCTACCAACCTGTTGAGCCTCAAGATGATTTCTCCTTTTGTATAAGCACGTTTGCATTAGCTAGCTTTTTTGTTTTGATTATTATTTTTAGGTGAAACAGTTATTATGGTTATAATTATGCAGTAGATCTCAAAAGTTATGAGAGCAAAACCCCTAGAACAGTGATTCTCAACCCATGGGTCACGACCCTCTTGGGGGTCACGTATCAGATATCCTGCATATCAGATATTTACATTATAATTCATAACAATAGCAAAATTACAGTTATGAAGTAGCAACAAAGATAACTTTATAGTTGAGGTCACCACGACATGAGGAGCTGTGTTAAAGGCTCGCAGCGTTAGGAAGGTGAACCACTGCCCTAAAAGGTACATCTCTGAGGCATCAAGCAAGCCTACCAGCTACTCATCACTATTTCCTTCATTGTTCTCGGTGTTGAACAGAAGAAGATAGACTGCTTTTAAACAATTTCTTACTACAAGTATGGCTTTTCCAGGGGAGTTACATGTATTTATTACAGGAAAGGGAAATTCAGGAAATGGATAGTATGATTTTAGTCAAGTTATAAAATAAGGAATTCAGATGTAGTAGTGATCTTAATCTGTTGTTAGAAATTAGTTAAATTTGAAGGCGTATACAGCAAGAAATACCTTCTATCTGATTGTGAAGATACCAACCTAAAAGTTGATTATATATTTTTTCAGACTTCCCTTAATGTTTATTAAGTATAAACACACATGTTTATTTTATATTAATAAAATTATACATAGAGAGTGATTTTAAGATTATTTTGCTGGATGTAATAAATACATTTTTTGTATCTGATCCATACTCTTATTACTATGTTTTTTACTTTCAACTTTTACAGATTCTGTCATGGGAAATCTGAAATGTAATAATGTTCTTCTGTAAACATACTTATAATGTATGAACATTAGCATGGTTATGACTTGTAATGGTTGCTCAATAAAATTTGTTTCTATTGGGATATATGAGAAGGGCCATTGCACCATGATCCAGCTGTTTCATTTGTGTGGTGAAACTCAGTAAATACCACAGACCTCTGTGCTTTGTGAAACAAATCTTTCTTTTAAACCTGCTGGTGCTTCAAGGGCTAGCAAGATGCCCAGCAGTTACTAGTTCTTGCTCTTACAGAGTCCTGGGTTTGGTTCCTAGCACCCACACCATGGCTCACAACTCTAATTCCAGAGGACCTGACGCCCTCTTCTGACCTCTGCAGGCAGGCATGTGGTGCACATAACATACATGCAGGTGAAACACTCACATGCCTTATAAATAAATACTGAATTAAAAACCCAAAACCTGTTTTTGCTTCAAGAAGTGACTACAATAAGACTTACATGTTTTACTCACAGAATATAGAATTTTATGTACTGCAAAATGACACCATGTGAAACTTTCAGAGTCTTAGAACAGAGTTATAGAAATGTAGTTTCCTTGTTGAATTGTTGAACATGTGGGATGAATGCTGAGATTAGAAATTGCGTGGAGGGGCAGAATGCTTGTGTTGCATAGATTACATATAGTCATAATATGTATCATGTGCTGTAATCCAGTTTCCTGTGGTTCTGGAGAATACCAGAGCTGATTGTCTACTTGTTAGGTCTTACTTTGAAGCAGGATTCCTGTTTGCTCTTCACCATTTCATATGTAGGTCTGATTTCTTTCCTGCAGAGGATGGAGAATTCTGTTTCAGGGTCACTAAAGGTGCAGTTTAGTCCCTGACTTGACCTTGCTTTTTCACTGAGAGAAGAAGAGCAAGGGCCCATGCTGCATGAAGCCCTACAGTAGTTACAGCTGAAGCTTTCTTCAGAGGCCATCCTGGGCTCTACTGAAATTGACTTCAAGATTCTGGGAATTTGTAAATTATAAGTTTGCGTTAGTAATTAACATGGCTCTGTTCAGTCTGTTCATCTTTGTTAGCAGTTTGTTCTCAGCGGGGAAAAAGAGCTTGAGAAGAAACAGTGTATAGAATAGGAAGTGTTCCCCTTGCACAGCCTACCCCTCGTGTGTGTGTGTGTGTGTGTGAGTGTGGTGTGTATACACACGTATGTGTGGTGATGCTGGAAATTAAACCAGAGTTTCATGTATGCTCAGCAAGTACTCTTGACACTGAGCCACACCCCAGCATACTCCTAAGTTCCAGATTGCTTGCTGGGTTATTTTTATGATTTGTTTGTACTTGCACTTTTTTTTTTGGCTTTTTGAGACATGGTTTCTCTTTGTAGCCCTGCCTGGCTATCTTGGAACTCTCTCTATAGACGAGGATGGCCTTGAACTCAGAGATCCACCTGCCTCTGCCTCCCCAGTGCTGGGATTAAAAGCATGTGCCACCACACCTGGCTTGAACTTGCACCTTTTAAGAAAGGAAAATCATGTAACCCTTTTCAGAATATACATTTGTTGTTACACAAGATTATCATGGGTTTCAGAGTTTTTTTTAAAACCAATGTTTCAAAGAGAAAGAGTGGTGGAGTTAGGAGCTCCATAAAGGGATCTGAGTGTAGGGCGTGACTGGCTAGCAGTTGTGGCCTCAGATTAGGGATTAAAACTCATAGTGAGCCTGCGGGAGGGAACCGGAGAAATACCTGCCTTCTCTGTGCTCCCATCCTCTGGCTTTTGCCAGTGCCAGCCTCTCCATCCCTGTTGGCTAAACCTAATTGAAGGCAGAGGGGAGAGCGTTGTGGGTTGTCTGTGTGCAGCGTCCTGTGGTGAGTGAAGGGAGACGTTCAGTGGGAAGACATCTACAGATTATTAAAACCCGCTTTCTGATAGAAATGTACACATGAGCCATTGCACATCTGTACTGTAACAAATAATAGCACATATATGAGTATTGCAGGATTCCTAAACAAGTTCTCTTATGGAACTTTTAATGAGAAGAAAAGTATCTAGAGTTATTGTTAGTGTCAGTCAATGTCTGTGGGAACTGGAAGGGTGACTCAGTGGCTGAGAGCATTTGCTGCTCTTGGAGAGGACTTAGATTTGAGTTCCATCATCCACATGGTAGCTCACAAGCATCCATAACTCCATTTCCAGTTGTCTAGGTACCAAGCATGTCCCTGGTGCACATATGTACATGCAGGCAAAACCCATTCACATAAAACAAATAATTTTTTAAAACTTAAAAAGAATATCTATATCCTGTAGATAGTAAGGAAAGAATGGTCCTTTATGGAAGTTTGTTTAGAGAAGACTTCCTGTGACACTGATTTGAATATGCTACTCTCCCTCAAGCCCTTAAAATATTAAGATAATCTCTAGAACAAATAAAGGATCTTTTAAAACTTATATTTTGAGACAGGTTCTCATTGTATCATCTTGACTGGCCTGGAACTCACTACATAGACCAGGCTATCCTTGAATTTACAGAGACCCTCCTACTCTGCCTCCATCATGCTGGGATTAAAGGTGTGCTCAGCCACACTCAGCAGGAATATTTATTTTTGAGATAGGATCTTACTGTGTAACCCAGACTTGCCTTGAGCTCATGATTCTTCTTCCTTAGCCCCCTAAATTCTGGGACTTGTAGGCATATGCCACCATGTACAAATAGAGGCACTTGTTTAGATGGATGAATCTCTGTCCCTTTTCCTTCTCTCTCCATCTTCCTGTAACATGTAACATTTAAGAAGAGTAAGGGAAATAATTGTACTATAACTTGCAGAAAAGATGTTTTTATAATGACACACACAGACATGAAAGGAGGAGGGAGACATGTTGAGAAGAAGGGCTTCAGTGGGAGAAGGGCGGTGAGAGAGTAATGAGCGGTGGCAATGACCAAAGCCCATCATATACATATATGAAACTGTCAAAGAATAGGAAGCCACTTTTCAAAGGGACATTGTTGAGTTAATTAACCTTCTCCTCTGACCTCATGGTCTTTACTGAGTTCTCATTCTCCTTAATGTGGACATTTGACATCCTGCATTACCTGTATGGCCAGCTAGGAGACACTTCAAGCTTTGGCTTTTGTAGTATAACATTGTCCTTTTCTAGTGTTTATTCATGTTTTCAGAGAATGGTTTCCATGCTACCGAACAAGAGAGACACGTTCCCTGCCCTCTAGAATATATAACCAGCCATTCTTACTTCTTTATAGTCTCTTTTCATGGTTTTATGAACACTATTAGTTCTTGACTGGTTGCTCTATTGGCCTTGGCTTTGTGCTTTCTCTGAGAACTGTTTTATCCTCTTTAAGTTATAAATTTTGAATTCTTACATATCTCTATCCTGAATTTTATTTATTTATTTAGCTATTTAGTAAAATTTTATTCAGCTCTAATTATGTTGTACCCTGATTCAAAGGGTACAGCAATAATGAAAATAGTATCTGCTGCTGTTGTTGCTGAAAGATGTACAGAAAGGCAGGGTGATTGTCTTCAGTGCCCTGGGGCAGGTAAGGGACGGTCTGGCTTATTTTGAAAGGGGAGGGGAGGGGAGGGGCAGCTTTCACCATGGAAGACTCCCAGGGTTTCAAAAGCATAGTAGTTGAGTGTGATTAAGGGCTGTGAGAGGAGTGGAAGAGAAAGCTGACAGTCATTAGGAAGGGAGAGTGAAGCAAAGGCAGTACTCTCCACACTGAGCTAGCACATTCCCCATGGATGATCTCGCCTTACAACTTCACATTCCTGTCTAGGGCGACCAGTCTCTCTACCCCAGACGTCACTTCGCGTCTGCCTTGGCAGTTGGGGCAGCCTTCGGGTTGTGTCATTCCTATTTCAAAACATTATTCCTTGCATCCTTTTCTGTCTTCACAGTTGACACTGTCACTCAACTTCTGGATTATTTCAAAGATGGGTTAAATATTTCTGTTTCCTCTCTCACTGTTAATTTCTAAAATACTTAGTTTACTATGTTACTGACTTTGCCCAAAAGAAGATTGGTTTTTATTTCCTACAAGATAAATTCTTTCTTAGGCCAGTGTTTTAAACTCACAGTCCTTTAATAAACACAACCTGAAGCCCTCATACTGTCATTAAAACCTCAGACTCGCAGAATTCAGAGATAATTAGCAGCAAGGATGTTTCTCTCACTGTGAAGTTTCATCATGAATAGATGTATTTTACTGAACAAGCATGTTTTAAAAGGACAGCTCCACTGCCTTCAGTCTGTCTTCATCGACACAGTTCTAAACTTTGACCGCAGGCGGATCACTTGTACCCATAGGAGAATACATGCACACTGACTGGGGGAGTAGCAGGTGTTAGAATCCTGGCTGTCCCACTTAAACATCAGTAAGTAGTAACTGTAGTGACCAGCAGGGCCTCAGTGATCTGTGCTTCACGAGCTGAGCTGAGGATTGAGTTCATCTGGGTAGCCGGTGCTTGGCGTGTGTGAGCATGCAGTGTGGGGAAGTCCTCTTGGTGGGATGGATGGACCCTTTGCTCGTTCCCTCTGCTCCTGTGCCTGCAGCTCTGGTGCTGCCCTTGCTCCTCCCTGTGCCTTCTGCTCCCTCCCATGCCTCCTGTTGCCTGTGAGTCACCTGTTTGTCACCTCTTCTTCAGTGCTCTTCTGTGTCTCAGTTTATGTCAATCTCTGAATTTCTATTGGTTCTTTTATACCACTTTAATAATCGTACTTCTGTTTTAATGATATTTTTCTGCTTTGTATTTCTTTTTGGATGTGTGTGCAATAATAATAGTTACTAGAATTACTATCACAGTCAAGATACAGAACAGTTTTGGTTTTTTGTTTGTTTGTTTGTTTTTGGCATTTGGTTTTTTGAGACAGGATTTCTCTGTGTAGCTCTGGCTGTCCTGGAACTCTCCCTTAGACCCGACTGGCCCTGAACTCACAGAGAGCCTCTGCCTCCTGAGTGCTGGGATTAAGGGCGTGTGCCACCCCCGCCCAGCGAACAGAACAGTTCAGTTACAGAATAGTTTTGTTACTTTCTGTTGAAAAACGTCTATGTTGGTATTTCTTTTTAAACAATCTCTGAAGTGTACATTTTATTTTTACATATACAGCCTAGATCTTGAACCTGTTTTGCACAAATTAGTTTTCTGTACCTGGTCTAACCTAGTGTTGCATATACAGTGAGTGAGCAGATGCTTCAGTATTTGAACTGTATAAAACAAAGCCCAAATCAGTGTAAATTTGAACATATTTAGAAACTGCGAGCCAGGTGACATGGTGTGTGCCTATAAACTTAGCTACTTGGGAGGCTGAGGCATGTTAAAGTCGTTTTGAAACCCTGCCAAGACCTAGAAAGCCATTTTTTTTTGTCTTGGGGAACAAGGGCTTGTTCTTTTTTTTTTTTTAACTATCAAATATACTTAGAAGTTTTTTTTTTAACTTTATTCTAATGTGGAACGGATATTTACTTCTTCGTCTTTCAAATATTATGATGCTGTTATTAAATTTATTTATGTGAGTTTGTCTTTTTCCTTAAACATATTTAGGATATTAAACTGCTAAATTAAATAGGAATTAATTGTAGAATGTAAAATAAAAAATTTGCCTGCATTCTCAGTTTTATTTTCTGTGGACCAATTTTGATCTTTTCCCTGGTGGTCCTTTTCCCGATTGTCCCTAAGATGCGAAATCAGTGCAAGCAAGAGCGTCAATTGTGAATGCACAAATGCTGCGTGGTCTCATTAACCCTTCCACGGGGTATCAGAGATATCAATCTCTCCAGAAAGGGCAGAGTTTAGTTAAGATTTATATCCCACACTCTCTCCTCCCTAAAGAAGTGAATTGAATGTAATTATATGTATCTTTTTTTTCCCTTCCCCAACAGCTTCCCTGCCTATGGCTGTTCTAAATTTGGGCCAAATATATCCATTTCAGAGAGGCTTTTTCTGTTCTGACAACAGCATCAAGTATCCATACCATGACAGTACCGTCAGAAGCGTTTTTCTCGTCATAGTGGGGCTTGGCTTACCCATTTCCTCTGTAAGTAAATTACTAAGCAGGTAGTGGTGGCTTGTTGAAGTGATGACATTGGGGTGGGAATAATTCAAGCCCTACCTTCACTAGTGTTACTATGGAAAATGATTGCCGAAGGAAAGAGTTCATTGTTTATTCCTGGAGAATGGTGATTTTTCTAGTTAAAGGTGTATGCTACTTAAAACAGCTTGAAGATGGACCAATTCTTCTCAGGATACAAATGAAGAGGGATAGCCCTGCTACTGCTCAGCTCCAGTCAGCCTTTTCACGGCTGGGCCTAAACCAAGATTCTGCCTTATCATCACACTGTTGGCTGAGAATCAAGATCATAAAAAGATGTTGCTTTCTAAGTCTGAAAAGACAGAGACAAGATTGTAAGTAAAGTCTGCAGACTACATTAAGGCCGTCACTGTCTAAAGCTGTGGTATGTGAGATCGCCGACTTGTAGTGTTGGGTTTTACTGTTTCAGGTCACTAGAGACTTCCACCCCATGTTAGCATTGACAAACTGAGTTAAGACTGCCACTTGGGGTATTGCACCTGCTTGCTTTACACTTGGTTCTGATTCCTAAGCCTCACCGTTTGTCTTTGTCTGTCTGAGATAAGTCTCAGGTAGTCCATGCTGGCCTGAGATGTCTGCTTCTATTTACCAAGTCCTGGGATTTCAGGCATGTGTCTTTTTATGGGACTTGGAAATAGAAGAAAAGGAGCAGGGCAGGATTTACCCTCTTGCACGTCTTTGAGTGCAGTGGGTCCACTGTGTATTCCCCTGTGCCCTCCTGGGTCTTGTCAGCTCAGCTCCTTAGGTGTGTCTAAACTTTTAAGAGTCCCAGTCAGCTCAGCAGCCTATTCTTCAGCAGGACTGGCTGACTTTTCTTTCCTGATCTTTAATAAGCTAATTATTTTTTTTTGCTTTAGCAGTTCACGAATATGAGTTCAGTTTGTCTTTTTCACTTTAAGTTTTCTTCTTCCCTGAATAGTCTTCAGAATAGTATTCCAGTGGCTGAACGACCTTGACTTTTATTATATTCCAAGATACATACTTCTGTATACTTAAAATCTAAACATGAGTTAACAGCTTTAAAATAAAAGGGATGGTGAAAAATTGGGATTAGGAATTTAGTTTTAGGATACTTTTCCCTGAGAAACAGTGTCACTACAACTAGCATTATCTAGTTGTGGCCCCAGGATTGTGATCTGTGTGGAGGGAATCCTGCAGAACTGTCACCGAGTGCCACTAACCAGTGCCATTGTCCTTGGATGGAGTGGAGGTCTGTGTTGTAGCTATTATTTTAAGCAAATGTTGCCACATCAGGTTTTTATCAACCTGAATAAGCTTGAGGCTCAGGAAGTTAACTTTAAATCACAGGGTTTGGTACATTTCATCTTTTTCTTAAAACGTCATTACAGAAATCTAATAGTTTATGAATTGAACAGAGCTTATAAAGTTGATCAATAATAGCGGTAACCTTTAGTCTCCTACCTGCTGGAAACTAGTCACAGGTCAGGGGTGTTCAGTTTGGCAGTTTTTATTGCATTATGAAAACACTACAGATTCAGTTTTGTGTCCTTTTTATTTAACAAATATTTTTGAAATAAGTGATCAGAATAGGTCCCCAACTGTTAGACAGTGGGAATGGAGACCAGTGACACAGGCGTGTGTGTTCTTTAGAACAGCGAGAAACACTTGGTGTGAACCTTTGAGTGCTTGGTGTGGTGAGTTCTTGAGTTTGTTGTTGGAACTCACTTGGAAAACCATGTTACTACAAACTTAGGGAATAGAAGAAACAGCGTTTAGCTGGTTTCTGGGCCTTCATGTGATGATGGCTTATGAACTAATGCAAAAGGACTTCGTTACGGTTTCTAGGATAGATTTGTTTTAATAATTTGTGTGTAATATTTCATATAGAAGATACTTTGTTTTAATTTACATGGATTATTCATGTTTAACATAGCTATATATACACATCTTGTATAATTTGATGAGTAATAAGATCTTAGATGGTAAAAAATTTGCATTTTAAAAGTGACTTATTTTTGTCTTTTGAAGTTTTGAGAAGAACCCCAAGTGTGGTGGGCAGCGTGCTGTTTGGATATGCATTCTAGTCCCAGCTTCTGGCTGCTCTAGTTTCCACTCTGCTGCTCTGGTACTCTGACCAGAGGTGCCTTAGGGGCGGTAAGGGTTTAGTTGGCTTACACTTCTAGGTCACGATCTATCAGTGAGGGAATTCAGGGCAGAACTCAAGCGATAGTTAGCACAGAGACTGTGGAGGAACACCATTTGCTGTCTCACCCACAGACTGATGCTTAGCTGGCACTCTTATGCAGCCCAGGAGCACCTGCAGGGAGTGATGTTGCCTAGGGAGGGCTAGGCCCTCCTTCACGTCTCTGCAGACACTGCCACGGGCCAGTCTGGTCAGGGCAGTCCCTCAGCTGAGACTTCTTCACAGGTGTCTCCTGGCTGTGTCAAGGTGACAGTTAAAGCCATCTAGGACAACAGGAGGGTCTAGTCTTTCTTATTTTACCTTAGAAAAAGCCAAGTTAAAGACATAAGCATTGATAGCCATTAACTTGTTTTCTGTTTTATAAATGTTATTTTGAAAGCCAACTGAGGAAGCTACTTTACTTTTTTTTGTTTTTTTAATTTATGTCTTAGAAAATTGAATTTGTGATATTTGCTTTAAAAGTGTTATTTTTAAAAACAGAGCCTTATATGTCCAACTGGCTGCCATGTAGTTGAGGTAGCAAGTTTTTGATCATTAAAAATAATTCTGCCCTTGGGTATACAACAGGGAAGGTTTAGGTAGACCCATGAGGAGATGATTGGCAAACTGGACTTCATTAATAAAAAAAACCCCTCTACTTTGAAAGACACTGTTAAGAAAGTGACATAGGTGGTGGTGGTGCCTGGGAGGCAGGGGCCAGCCTGGTCTACAGAGTGAGTTCCAGGACAGCCAGGGCTACACAGAGGAACCCTATTTTAAAAAAAGAAAGAACAGTAATGACACAGACAGGTGTTTTGAAATTCTTTTCCCAACCCAATGAAGGACCGCTGTTGAAGATGTACTAAGAACTTTGAAAAACCAACATTGAGAAAACAACCCAAGCTGAGTGCAGTCATTAAGCTGTGGTCCCGGGCTTGGGAAACTAAAGCAGGAGGACCTCCAGTTCAAAGCCAGCCTGGCTATGTAGCTGGGGCCAAAAAGTGAGGGGTGGAGGGAAAGCAAGCCAACTGAAAGTGGACTGGAGGTCTGAAGAGAAGACAGACACATGGTGAGTGAGCTGTGAAAGGGTGCTCAGTGTCACGTCAGACTGGACTCCACTGGACTCCCCAGAATAGTGAAAATTCAAGACTGATATTGCCAAATGCTGCAGAAAATGGTATAGCTACTTTGGAAGATACTTTGGCAATTTCTTACAAAGTTAATTTAGTCTGATCATAGGCTACAGCAATTGTGCTCCCAAGTTTTTACCCCAATGAGTTGCAAACTGGTCACATTAAAAAACCAACTGCACACATGTCTGTAGCACTTTTATTCATAATTGCTTGCTGTGGAAAAATCCTTCTGTACACTGTGAATATGTATTACTCGCATTGGTTAATAAGGAACTGACAGGCCAGTAGCCAGGCAGGAAGTGTAGGTGGGACAGCCATAGGACACGGGGAAGAAGAAGGCAGAGTAAGAGGAGACGCCAGCCAGCCACTGAACAAGCAAGACATGCAGAAAATGAGGTAACAAGCCATGAGCCATATGGCAAAGCATAAATGGAATTATGGGTTAATTTAAATGTAAGAGTCAGCTAGTAACAAGCCTAAGCTATTAACTGAGCATTTATAAATAATATTAAGTCTCTGTGTGGTAATTTGGAAGCAGCTGCTAGGGTGGGGAGTGGGCAGTCAGGACAGGAAAATTTCCGACTACAGTTGTTCAAAACTTAAAAACAAAACAAGCAAAATGCCTTTCTGTAGTTTAATGGATAAATGAACTGTGGAATTGGAATGTTCCACACTTAGAATATTCATATCTGATGACACAGAAAGAAGTGGGCTGGGGTGTAGCTCAGTGCTAGAGCACTTGCCTCGCATGGGCAAGGCCCTCAGTTGTCCCTTTAGGATTGTAAGAGCCAAAGAACAAAATCCAAGGAAATAAGCCATCACACCATGAAGAACCATGAAAGAACTCTAAGTGCACATTACTAAGTACAAGAAGCCAGTGTGAAAAGACTGTGCATTTTCTGATGTCAACTATGATATTATGGAAATGCAAGACTGTAGAGCTAGTACAAAGTTAAGTGGGGTGAGGGAGGATAAAAGGGGCACCTAAAGCAGAGGATTTGTAGGGCAGTGAAACTATTCTGTATGGCAGGCACTATGATGGTGGATGCGTGGCCTGTGTATGCATCAGTGCAGACAGAACTATGAGTCCTAAGGTGGAGCACAGATTGCAGTTATTACCACTGTGCTAATACTGGTTCTTTAGTTATATTAAATGTGTTAGGCCGAAGTAAGGTGTTTATAAGACAAGGAGTGTGATAGTAGAGAGGGTGTGTATGTGTGTATTTATTTTCTGCTCAGTTTTTAAGTAAACTTAAAATGATTTTAAAAAAAATAAAGCAAGGCTTAAAAACTGGTAGAGTACCTGCTGTCTCATGGAAAGCCCTGGGTTCTATCCATGCAAGTGCACATGCATATACACAGTGAATATTAATTTTAAAATACATATTTTAATATTTTGATAGTCTGATAGATAGTGTTGCTTTGTTACAGAAAAGTAATTATTTTACAAAATATTATCTTAATATTATTAATTTCGGGGCTGGAGAGATGGCTCAGAGGTTAAGAGCATTGCCTGCTCTTCTAAAGGNCACAGACAGAATATTGTATACATAATAAATAAATAAATAAATATTTAAAAAATATTATTAATTTCTAGGAGTAAGATTACCTGATAAGATATTAAAAATGTGTTTTAGTGTTTTGCACAATTTGTTAACTAAATAAAAATTAAAATTCCATTTACTTAGTAAATTAGTATGTAGTTTACATACTAAGCATGTGTGTTTGGTGCACCCGCTACAGTACATGTGTAGAAGTTAGGGACAACTTGGGACAGTAGGTTCTTCCTTCCACCTTGTGGGATTAGAGATTGAACTAAAGTCATCAGACTTGGCTGGCCCTATTTACTGATTTCACAGTGTTTTTTCCAACTTTGCTCTTTTATTTCCCCAGCCTACCCTGTACTAGAGGCCTCCTGTTTCTTAGGCAAGCACTCTACCTCTAAACTCCAGCTCCAGAACCTACTGGTTCTTAGGAAAGAGGAGTGCTTGACAGTATAATAACTGCATTACCATTGTTTCTTTGTTTTCTTTGCTTATCTTTTTTTGTTTTGTTTTTGTTTTTTGAGAGTTTCTCCGTAGCTTTGGTGCCTATCCTGGAACTAGCTCTTGTAGACCAGACTGGCCTCGAACACACAGAGATCCACCTAGCTCTGCCTCCCGAGTACTGAGATTAAAGGCGTGTGCCATCACTGCCGGGCATACCATTGTTTCTTAAAGCTTAAAATTTGAGAAATTCAGTTTTTAACATCAGTTTTGTGTTTTTACATCTGAACATCGCTGCTCCAGAGGACTATAATATTGTGACATTTATTTTTAAAAAAGGTATAGCCAACTTTGATGGCACACATCTTTAATCTCAGCACTCAGGAGGCAGAGACAGATGGTTCTATGTGAGTTCAAGGTCAGCCTGTCTCAAAAATTAGGGTATTTAGTGCATTTACTACAAGAAGCCATTTCTATTCAAATGTTATACAATAGACCTCTGTCTGATAAGTAAGGCAGAAGTTGAATTTGAAAGCATCTGTAGTCGAGATTTTCTCTAAATACTGACCCATAGTCTGACTCTGAAGTTCTGGGAACCAAAACTTTTAAAATTTATTCAAAATATAATTCACATGCCTTAAGCAACACTGCTCATGAGATTCTAAGTCAGCACCTCATAACCAGAAACAACAATATTTACCCAGTAAAGCTTGACAAGTTACAGCAAATGGGGTGAAGTTCATGGCAGTCCCTTCACCTGTTCAAGTTAGATTTGACACAAGACAATTTCAGGTTGAGTTTAGGCATTGCTTGTTTTGAAAGAACTATAGTAGACTGGGGAGGGGGCTCAGCACTTGAAGGCCTTTGCTGCCAGTCCTGATGATTTTCTTTAGCATCATTTATTATTTCCTTTAATTACCTAAAAATCCCCATATCCTTTTGTGTTGAGAAAGACTATGGCTAAAGGTTAACTGTAGAGCCACTCCTGTGAATGGAGCGCAGATTGTCAGCTCCAGGAAGTAAAGATGGGGTGTGGTGCTTTTGAAGCCTTGTGTGTGAATAGAGCGTCCCTAAAAGAATTTGTCTTAGGTAGGGTTTTTATTGCTGTGAAGAGACTCCATGACCACGGCAATTCTTATAAAGAAGACATTAATTGGGGTGACTTGCTTACAATTTCAGAGGTTCAGTCCACTGTTGTCATGGCGGGGAGCATGGGCACGCGCAGGAGGATGTGATGCTGGGGCTGAGAGTGTTATGTTGTAGGCAACAGGAAGTTGACTGACAGTCACACGTGCAGGCGGATGTGATGCTGGGGCTGAGAGTGTATGTTGTAGGCAACAGGAAGTTGACTGACAGTCACACCGAGGGAAGCTTGAGCAAAGGTGACCTGGAAGCCTGCCCCCACAGTGACACACTTCATTCAGTAAGGCCACACCTCTTAATAGTGCCACTCCCTTTGGGGGCCGTTTCTTTCACACCACCACAGAAGTCACTCATGAGAGGTGTCAGTGTTTTCCATAGCTAGAGGTGTCTAATGTTGCACACCGAGCTCTCTAGAACACTACTCAATCCTAGGTGGTGGCCAAATTCCTGTGGAGACTCCATCTTTTAATAATTTCAGACAAAAACCCCACTTTAGTACCTTTCTGTTAATTTTCCTTAAGCTTTTGCATTTATTGGGTCTTCAGAATGGCAAGTTTTCTGTATTACAGTCCTATATTTCCAATATCACAAGAAATGGAAACTTTTATCACTTGTAGAAAGAAAACTGTTAGTTTGTGTACCTCTGTTTGTGGATTAGGAGTAGTCAGCATGAGTCAGTCATCGCCTGCCTGGTCACAAGGTATGTAGCCTCAGCGAGGGATCTTTTTAATGGTGGCTTTCCACCGGCTGCCCTGCTTTCCCACAGTGAGAATAGGAGCAAAATTCACTGATTTTTATCAGCAGAATATCCGGGAGTTGTGAAATATTCAAGTATGTCAATGCAGGATTTTTTGAATATTTATGTAAATAAAAATTAATTTCCCAGCTAGAGTATTAAGGAAAATACTGGCAGATGCAGTTATTTAAAAATTATGAAAAGAGATTTGTTTAAGAGATGCAATCTTTCTGGTAAAAGTAAAAGGATGTTTGATTTGAACTGAGAACAACATAAACAATCCTTTCGTTCTTGCCTTGGATGTCATACATGTCAAAGATAGTGTCAACTGTCTACTTAAAATGTTCAGTTTTTCCACACTGTGTACTGTGGCTGGTAGAGAAAATTAGTACTGTACAGTTACATTTGGGGAAAGTAATTGGTCAAAAATGTTAATGTTTATATCCTTTAATTTTACATAAAATATTCTAAGGAAATAATTAGGAATGCAAACAAGGATTTGAATTGGAAATATTCTCTGTACTGTAGCGAGTAGCCAGAAACCTAAAAGCAGCCTTTGTGCTGTCCCCGTTGGATGATTAGGACATGGAAGGGGTAGAAACTGTTCCTCATTAGCCTAGGTAAAACTTGTTTGTTGAAACAGACAGAAGGCACTCAGCAGCCTGAGACAGTGGGACCATTGGGACCTTCTGGCACTGGGGAACCCAAGCTTACCTTTTCCATCCATCCCTGGGGCGGGTCAGGCTAGTCCCTTCTTTCAGTAAATGGGCTTTGTCCTTGGCCTTTTTGCGTGTGTGCCAGCTCACATGGACTCGGTCTTATATTTCTGAGAGGTTCTAGAAGCATCCTTTTGAGTCTTAAGTGGGTCGTGAACACCTGTGGCTGGCCTGTACTGAGCTAAATTAGTGGAAATGAAACTGAATTAGGCTATTATATATTCCACAGGTTTCTGTGATGGTGACAAGGAGTGGTTATTACCAATTTAAAAGTATTCCCGACGCCTTCTGAACTCAAATTCCAGATAGACTGCACCTGTGGTGGATTCCTGCTTTCCAAAGGAGACCTCTCGTGTAGGGTTTCTACTCTGTCCTCATTAAAGCTCCTTACTGGAGAATGGCGATCACAGCCTTTCCCCTCCCGACACACTCCCTTTCTTCTGGCTCGTCCTTGCTCCTCCATCCTGATCTGCACCAGCTCACTGCTCTCTCAGTGTCCATGTAATGTCACTGTTACTTTGTGATTGTTTCTCATGTCACATCTGTCCTGCACATTTTCTTTCTCCTTTGTAGCTATGGGAATCGTTTGCATCACTGTTCTATTCTTTCCTCCTGTCCCCCTTCCTATTGGGACTGTAAACACCCAGACAAGGCCCATGTAACACTGCCCTGGTTTTTTTCCTCTGTTCTTCTCTGGGGTAATTATGTACTGTACTGTACTGTACAGCTTTGTAAACCTGATAGCATTGAGGATTTTTTTTTTGCGGGGCAGGGGTCCAAGACCTTTTCTCTGTAACAGCCCTCCCTGGCTTCATGGAACTCACAGGCATCCATCCGCCTCTTCCTCCTGAGTGCTGGGATTAAAGGCTTGTGCCACCATACCCAGCAGCATTGAGGATTTTTTTATACAGTGTATCGAATATTTACCCAATTATACATTCCTTCATTTTAAAGTGGACTATTTATCACACTTGTAATTTTTTCCCTCCATCTTAAGAAAAATAATTTTTTTCTTCACTAAATTTAAGAGTAATTTAACTTGATTTTTGTGGCCAAAGGAGAAAAAAACTTAGTATTAATTGGTATGCATATTAATATTTTTCAGTATATTTAAGGCTATTAATATGAAATTTCCCTTAGACTAAAACCAAAAAACTTAGAGCGTTTTGGATACTAGTGATGTATATTTAATTTCTGTACTAAATATCTTACTATCGAAAGAAGCAATGCTGATTGGAAAAAAAAATGCAACCAATTCAGAAATGTGCTGTGTAGTCAGTAAAAGTTTCCAGTATTTTTTTTGTAGAGTTCTTACAAATAAAATGAGCCATAGACGTAATAGTTCATTGTGAATGTGAAACAAATGTCCGTTCCATTGAGTATTGTAATTGGTGGAAGGGTCAGTGTTCAGTTGCTGTGCAGGACAGGCAGCAGTGGAGCCTCACCCCGTGTGTGTAGTTAGCACTCATGAGTTGAAAGAGTGAGAAGTTTGTATAACTCTTCTGAAGTTGTGCTACAGCCGTAGTACATGTATTGAAGGCCTGGGTATTTCACCCCATTACCCTGATTGCAAGAATGTTGTGAATTGGGCGAGCTTGGATTCAGTGAGAGGGTGGCCTAGCAAAGTCAGCTCTAGTGTAACTTTTTTTAAAGAATAGCATCTATCAGAAGCAAGGCTTTGGGAATCTTGTTGAATTTTAAGGGTTTTTAAAGAGTTGGCAGCTGTCATTGGCAAATTGTACGTAAGTATATGTAATGTCCTCTGGCTATTCAGTATCTACATGAAAATGGGCAGATAAGTAGAAGAGCTAGCAGAAAAGAATGTGACAGATTCTGCTTGCTTTGTGGGTTGGACAGAGTGGATGCTATGTAAACAGAGCAGCGAAGGCTTGGTTGTCAGTCTTAGGGCAGTAGTGGACTAACGAAGACTTCAGGTGACCATCAGGGCTTGGTGCCTCGTGAAGAGGGAGCATTTGAACCTGCATTGGACAGGCTAGCTTAGCGGGTGAGACTGCCTGCAGAACGGNACACCTAAGGGAGAGCCTTCATTCTTGGATCAGTCTTAAAGTGGACTTGTTGACAGTTTCTGCTGAATTACATCTCTCTTAACAAAGCGGTAAGCTGTAATTAGTAAATGGCCATATTTAATACATGAAGAACTTAAACATTTTAAGAGGTGAGTGTGAGGCATAATCCTCGCAGAAAACAAACGATAAAGCAGGTGTGTGTTAGGGTTTATGCTTGACACCATTGTCTGTCTTAAGAAAGTTGGTTCAACTTCAGGGGCCATTCCAAGGCAGCTCTAAATATGCTCTGGATAATAGAAACAAATGAATAGTTAATTTAGACACTGTCCTAATCTAGCTGTGACCTTGGTCTGTCTAAGTGTTGTAGTGAAAAAGGACAAAACAGGGAATGTTAAAATGTTTTCCTCTTTGAAACAAAGTCTGTGACAGATAGAGGTTGAGAAAGTACTGGAAACCTGGCTGATTAAAGACAAGACACGAGAAGAGATTTCCCCAGAATTGACTGTATTTGCGCAGAAACAAAGGTTGGAAAAGTGGCTGGCAGAGGACTTGGAAGCTTTGTTTCCTGTAGAAAAGCACACTCACCCTCCATCGCGAGCGATCCTCCTAACTTCCGCTGCATGCAGTCTGCCTTTCCTTGTTACATGTGCTCTTACTTACTTCCATAGCAAATGCATTTTTAAGGTCTCTGGGATGGTTGTTGCCATGAATAAGTTTTGATAATTTTTAATGATATTTTTATTTATTCCCTTTTGCTAGCTGGATTGCCTTTTGCAATTCTTACTTCAAGGCATACCCCCTTCCAGCGAGGAGTGTTCTGTAATGATGAGTCCATCAAGTACCCTTACAGAGAAGACACCATACCCTATGCATTATTAGGTGGAATAATCATTCCATTCAGTATTATCGTTGTAAGTTAAACCTGCTTTTCCAAGTTTCTAACTTTTGAGCACATGGTTACTCTTGTGATGGATTGTTAATGATTAAATGTATATCCCCTCAGGACTTGTTTAACTTTAGTGGAAGGCTTATTGTATGGAGCTATTTTAAATGAAGTCAAAAGAGTAAAAAATATGTAATTGGAGCCTAACTCAGTATATGTAGATTTTGTGCTAATTTTTATATCACTGTATTATGGTTCTGATTTGCTTCTGTTTCAGAAATTATGTGACTAATTGTTGAATGTTACAGCAGCATGTTTCTCACATAGTTAGTGCACTGGGGATCATAACTGAATGTTGTTCTTTAGTACTGCATTCTAGATGAGAAATTGCTAACTTATGTTAAAATTTCATTCACCTCATTTTTTAAAAGAGTTTTAAACACTGCCATAAATGGAGAGAAAAAGTTAATGTTCTGTGATTAGCAGTGATAGCATGGAAGGAGTCTTACTAGCACCAAAGGCAACACTGTCAGCTGGAGCCATGTGGTAGCTTTTGGTGCCCAGAGTCTCAGTGGNGATGCCCAGGGAGTGGCTCTAGGTAGAGTCCAGTGATAGGCTGTTTCTGTGGTCTTTACATCCAGAAATTGTATTACTTAAGTAAACATTTCTGTGCAAAGAAACTTAGCAATACTTATGTAAACAGTTAAAGGCAGAATTATGATCCCAAGAGAAAAGACAAGATGACAGCATTACCTTGTCAACTTTCAAAGTAAATGTCAGCATTTAATTAATTTGGAAACAGCATTAAAATCATCACATAATCTGATTATTAATGAAAATTAATTAATTCATACTTTGTAGTAGACAACTAGTGAAACAAGCCTTCTGCTGTATGCATGTTTATTTATAAAACTGAGATGCCGGGAGGAAGGATGCTGGTTTGTTAGTCCTAGTCTTCAGTGGCTGTCCTGGAGCCGGGAATGTTCTAGCCACTTACATGAAACTGTTGTCAGTATCTGGTGGAGGGGCTGTACTGTAACTCACACGACTATCTTACAGTATGAGAGCTTACAGTAGGACTGTATTGTAACTCATGACTGTCTTACAGTATGTCAGAGCTTACAGTAGGACTGTACTGTAACTCAC
>LOEQ01000800.1:758659-787842 GCA_001685075.1 Bramus lutescens | reverse complement strand
ACTGTACTGTAACTCACACGACTGTCTTACAGTATGCCAGAGCTTACAGTAGGATTGTACTGTAACTCACACGACTGTCTTACAGTATGTCAGAGCTTACAGTAGGACTGTACTATAACTCACATGACTGTCTTACAGTATGTCAGAGCTTACAGTAGGACTGTACTGTAACTCACGACTGTCTTACAGTATGACAGAGGTTAAAGAAAGCAGGGACTCCTTCATCTGGTCAGATCTCTACACTGAGTTCTTACTGGTACCCGCGATGGTTTGTAGGAAGAAGTCATCTGTGTAGACAGGGTCTCCCTGTGTTTCCCAATGTAGGCATGGATTCGTGCACTGTCGCACTCCTTCTGTGTTAGCCTCCTGAGTACTGGGAAGCCTTTGAGTCTTGCCTGAGCATGCGGTGTGTGCCTATTCTCCCAGCACTCAGGAAGCTGATGCAGGAGTGTAAGTTCAAGGCCAGCTTAGACTACTTAATGCGATCAAATCTTATAGAACAAACGTGCACATACAACAGAGGAGGAGGTCCTGGGTCTTATAGTGCATAGCAGCTGAGTCAGCCAAGAGTCCTGTATTCACATTTAAAGTGCTAGATGCCCTGCTCTTTTAGTTCTGCTCTGTCCCTTTAAAGGTGCCCAGGTGACACTGTAAGACCCACTAGAGTAGAGGGCAGTGGCAGAGCAGGTGCATTGGCTGTGTGGTGTGGATGTGCCTACAGGGCCCAACACAACTGTCCAAAGTGGAAATTAGACTTTATTAACTTGAACCTTTAAAACAAAGTGTTTCAGGAGGAAGAGATGGCTCAGTGGTTGCTGCTCTTCCAGAGCATCCAAGTTCAGTTCCCAGCACCCATATTGAGTGTCTTACAACCATCTTTAACTTCATCTTAGAGAACCTGACACATACACATGTGTGTGGCACACCCATGGAGACACACATGTGGCACACCCACAGAGACACATACACGTGTGGCACACCCACGGAGACTCATACACATGTGGCACACCCATGGAGACTCATACACATGTGTGTGGCACACCCACGGAGACACATATATACACGTGTAGCACACCCATGGAGACACATACACACGTGTGTGGCACACCCATGGAGACACACACACGTGTGGCATACCCATGGAGACACATACACACATGTGTGGCACACCCAAGGACTCAAGTATACACAGAAATAAAAACTTAAAACCTTTCAGCAGTCTTCCTGAAGTTATCTTTACATTTAGTAAAGTATTCAAATTAGCATCAGCAGAAACAAACTCTGCTTGGGGCAGCAGCTTCATGTACTAATTTAAAATAATTCTGATTTACTTAATTCAGTTTTCAAGTACTCCTTAATCAGAATTGTATACATTGAATTTCATTTATTAGAAATAAATAGTGTGTAGGTGGGGGGGTGCCTTACTAAAAAAAAAGTCATTGATTCAGACTTTGCACCGAGCCTCTGGCATGGCTTGCAGATGGTTTCTAACCATGCTGGTGGTACGTCGGAGAGAACCAAGAGCCAAGAGAGGGTTTCAGTACAGAGGAAACGGTCAGTGAGAAGTGAGGTTGATAAACATCTGCTCAACCCAGTAATTCATTTTTGGCTTTCGAGAAAGAATCAGGAGGAGATAAAGGAATAGAAGCAAGGAGAGCTGTCTGGGAGGGTGGAAAATAAGGAAGTCCACCAGTAATGCCAGACTTCTTTGGGCTAGCAGGCCTTGAATGAAAGAGAACACTGTGAGGATGCTGTGTAGACAGTCTTTCGAGGGGACGCAAAGGAGCTGGTAAGAGTGCTGTGAGCATAGGCACGCAGAGATGGCTTGGCAATTTATAAGGGTTCTGCCTCCCTCCCTGAACAGCCTCTTCTGTATTAATAATTATCATGTCCTTACTGTCTTAAGTGAATGAAACACAAGAAGTACTTTGAGTTGTAGGATTAATTAGGCCACAGTTGGCTTAGGTGTAGACTTTGATCAAAGATTAAGAACAAGGTATAATGGATCAAAGGTCAGAACAAAGTATCAAAATGAGTTGAAGAATGACTGTCCTATGCAGATCAAATACAGAAAACTAGATTTAGAACTTCTTCTGGCTGTTTCTGTTAAAGAGGAGAGCATCTAAGTTTAAGAAATGATGCCTGCCGACGAAGCATGTGTCAACATTAGAGCCTGTGAGCCACCCCAGTACAAGCGTTAGATCATGCTACTTGAGATGCTGTGAACACCAGAGCTGGTTTGTTTCTGTCGGTGGCACGAGGGGGTGGAGTGCCTGCAGCTGGTGCCAAGTGTGAGTAGGAAGCCACCTGTGCACCTGGTTCTGGAACATAACTGAGCTCGTGGAAACAGCTGACAGCTGAAGTGTGGATGGCCACACTGCTACACTGGTTGATCAATACACTTGTGTTTCCCGCCACCAAAGATCAACTCCATAATGTGCTAGAGAAATCCGTTCACACTAGCAGCCCTTAATGACTCAAAAGGCAATACTCTTTAAATCAAGGCCACTGAACAATTGGTAAGGGTGACCTTAGCACAGCAGTGCAGGTGCAATGACCCAAAAAGTCCAGTTTCCTTCTCCTATGAGCGAGTCTCAGAAGGGTTTTATGCATTCATTGACAGCTGGACTATTTTTGTGAAGGTATAATGTGTTGAAGGGTTTTGACTTTCACCCCGGATAGTACCTTCCGTTAAAGTTTATTGACACCGGGCTCCTGTGCCAAATTTAGCTTTCTACTGAAAAGGTAAGAAACCACCCAGCTTTACAGAATTCATAGTCTAATTGGCAAGACTCTGATTCAGGGATTCTAGGATCTGTCGAGCCAGATGAGGGAAGAATTGCTGGCAACGGATTTTTGAGATTCCACTAAGAGGCAGCCATTATTTCTTTCACCTGTGGCAATGCTGGCTCCGCAAACAACCCTTCCCTGTAAGGCTGCTTATGTAAGATGAGGTAGAGAAGGCAAGCAGGTTTCTCAAGGGAAACTTGAGCTATCCACCTCCCTCCCACCCATAAGTTAGCACGCTTGCTGCTCCCTAAGTGTTTGTGTAGAGAGCAGGCCCCCAGAATGTGTCCTCTCATTTTATATAAGCAGCAAATTGCTAGTGTTTATAATGAAGCAGTCAGAATCTGGGTTTCCCAGGACAGTGGTGGATAACCTGTGAGGTTGTTCTGCTGTACGCTCGCTACACTGGCGTGCTCGCTCACCACCTAGACTGACACGGTAACAGTCCACAGATGCTCATGGGAAGACTTTAACTCCATTTTATAAAGCGATGAAGAATAAGGGAGGAATCATCTGAAATCATCCCGGGAAGGAGGAGTCCAAGTATTTGGTCTCTTAGTAGGACTTTTTCAAGGAGTCTGGTTTTCTCTTAGTCTTCCAGAAGACAGAACTTGGAGACCGTGGGACTGAATTACTCTTTTTAGTATGATGGATGTCTTTGACTCAAAAGAATGTTGAGAAAAAATGTAGACTGGTAGATTTAAACATGCTTATATGAAGATGATCACTGGGGAGTTTGTATTTGAGTGAAGCCACAGCTGTCTTTGGGATCTGTCACTGTAGCTGTGGACCTCAGTTTATTTAAATATAGGAAAAGAACCAGGGTTGTTCCTTCATACAGACTGCACACTGCTTTTGGCTCAGCGGTGGCCTCAGCAGTGGTGCCTACAGTCAGCCTGGGAATGTGGTTACTTTAGAATCAGATGCCTTAAACTGACTTTTTAAAGGGGGATTAGAACAAAGATCATTTGCAACTTAGCACTTGCTTTTCTGTTTGCTTGTTTAAAGGGCCTGCTTGTTTTATCATCCTCCATTCCTTTCTTTTTCAGATGATTGCTGGAGAAAGTCTGTCTATTCACTTTAACGCCTTACAATCAAATTCCTTTGTTGGCAATCACTATATAGCCACTATTTACAAAGCCATCGGAGCCTTTTTGTTTGGAGCTGCAGCTAGCCAGTCCCTGACTGACATTGCCAAGTATTCTGTAGGCAGACTGCGTCCACACTTCTTGGCTGTTTGTGACCCTGATTGGTCAAAAATCAACTGCAGTGATGGCTATATTGAGAACTACATATGTCAAGGGAATGCAGAAAAAGTCAGAGAAGGCAGGTAAGTGTGGGGTCTCTGACACTTGTGTTACTTTGATATTATCCATTGGCTACAAGGTCTTGATGACTTGCAAGAGGAGCTGACTGCCACTTTGATAAGAGAAGCTAGGGCAAGAAGAGGGGTGAAATAAAGCTTCAGCTGGGCATAGTGGCGCACACCTTTAATCCCAGCTCTTGGGAAGTAGAAGCAGGTAGATCTCTGAGTTGAGGCCAGCCTGGTTTACATAGTGGGTTCCAGGCCAGGCCAGCCAGGACTACACAGTGAGACCCTGTCTCAAAAAATGAAATAAATAAAATGTTATAAACATTGCCTGCATGTAATATGTCTGTTGTTTTACTTGAATGAATATTTAGGAGTATACGTGCTGAACATACAGTATGTACTGTTACAGTTCCAGGAGGCCACCAAGTGTCAGTGGGTGTAGCATTTTGCATCCTTCCCAGGAATGTGTGAGAGTCCTGGTTGTCATTTGTTGTTAGTCTTTCTTGTTTTGGCCATCCTGCAGGGTTTCTGTATCTCAGTGGTTTTCATTTGCATTTTGTCCCTAAGTTGCTGGGTAACTTTCTGTGGCTTTTGTCCTTTCAGCCTGTCATCTGGGAAATTTCTACTCAGGTCTTGTTCTTATTTTTAAAAAACAAAAAACAAGAAAAAAAAAGTGGGTCCCTTGCTCTCCTACATTGTGAGTCACTTGTGCTAATGTCATTTTGATACATTTTCATGTTGTGACATTTTTTCCTCCAAATCTGTTGCTTGTTTTCTTTTTTCCTGATATTCCTTGAAGTGTAGAAGCATAACCTTTTAAGAGCTTGTTTGTGTGTATGCACGTGGAGCCCAGAGGTTGGCATTGTGTGCCTGTCAGTTATGCCCCACCTTATGTTTGAGCCAGCGTCTCTGGAGTGTGCTGAGCTGATTCCATGAGCCTGACTTGCAGTGAGTCCCAGTGAGCCTCCGGATTACAGGACTCAGGTCCTCATGCTCCATGGCAAGCATTGTTTGGTGTGAGCCATCTCCCTAAAGTTTCCATGAAACCCTGTGTTGCGTTTGCTTTCCTAGTTTGTGGTTTGGGGATCCTAATGATCTATACCCTCCTGTGCTTTATAAATCCATGTTTAAGCTTAGCTCTTACAAGAGGTCCAGCATTTGAATTTATTTTTGTGTAAAAGGAAAATATTTTCCAATTTTTTTCCAACAGACTATGCAGTTTCCAGAATTACTGACAAGTCCATCTTTGAGGGGAGCGGGTTGACACAGGATTTCTCTGTATAGCTGTCCTGGAACTCACTCTATAGACCAAGCTGGCCTCGAACTCAGAGATCTACCTGTCTCTGCTTCCCAAGTGCTGGGATTAAAGGTGTATACCACCACTGCCCAGCTAAATCACTATTTTAAATTTTACTAGGACTTTTGTTGAAATGTGGGTCTGCTGCTGAGTGCTCAGTCTGTTCCATTTATTTATGCGCCCTCTCTCTGCCAGTATTATACTGCAGCCTTATAGTAGGTCTTAAAACGAGGTCCCTTTATTCTTCATTTTAAAGCTTTCCTTGTCCATGGTAGGTCTTTGTATCTCGTTTGCTAGAATTTTCATTGGGTTTGCTTCAAATGTTTATATTTGGGGTGGCTTGTAATCTTATTTTTTAAGATATTTTATTTTCTGAGTATCAGTGTTTTGCCTACATATATGTATGTGCACCAGTTTGTGCCTGGTGCAGACGCCAGAGGAGGGTGTCAGATCACTTGGAACTGGACTTACAGACAGTTGAGATTTCATCTGGGTGCTGGGACTCGAACCTAGGTCATCTGAGAGAGCAGCAAGTGCTTGTAACTGCTGAGCCATCTCTCCAGCCCCCACAGCTTTTAATATTTAACACCGGGTCTCCAAACTCACAAGGATAGTGTCGTTCCATTTAATGAGGTTTTTAAGTTACCAGTGATTATTTCCTTTCCCATCTCTTTCCACTTGCCATCTCTGGAGCCAAGGAGCTGCCAATCAAGAACAGTCTAGGACTGGGGAGTGGCCCTGGTTTCATCACAAGCACCAAACAGAAAAGAGAACAAAGGGAGGGGAAAGCCTCAGTTTCCAGGAAATGAAGTTAACGTTTTTCTTTTCTTTTCTCCTAGGTTGTCCTTCTACTCGGGCCACTCTTCGTTTTCTATGTACTGCATGCTGTTTACAGCAGTAAGTACTTCCGGTGGCAAGGGCAGCTGCTGCACACAGGCATTTTCCTTCCCGTGTGGCAAACGTACACATGCAGGAAGCTTATTCCTGCTGTGTGCTGACACTTTCGGGTACAAAGCTTCTGTACTGTTTGGGCAGGGCACTGGGCTGGAGGCCCAGCAGCTTCGTAATTTTCCTTCTACACTGTCTTGTGAGAAGTTTGATGAATGGAAGTGAAGGCAGTGTGGTGGAGCAGGCATGCCATCTTTCCAGTTTCTAAAGTGTTTCCCAGAGACTTTGCACGCTTGCCATATTCCAAGTTGGCACGGAGGAGTTAGAAAAGATGGACAGCTCACTAAACCAGAGATGAGTACGTAAGACAGGGAGTTAGTACACATTCTAGAAATCTTTGAAGTTCAGTGTGTGTGTGTACACATATACTATATAAAATGCATATATATATTATACTGCCCCACTATATATTTTCGGTTTTTTGACACATGGTTTGTATAGTCTGGGCTCTCCTAGTTCTGTAAATCAGGTTGGCCTCAAACTCAGTTTTTATATTTTATAACTTTTTTTGTACTTACATAATTACTTAGGGCACTCTATGTTGCTTTTCCGGCATTTGGAGGGAAACCTTTACACCCACAGATCAGCTAGAATTGTTTCTTAAAAAAAAAAAAAAGCTTTTTTGTGTTTAATTAGTGTTTATGTGTGTACTGTGGAGGCTAGAAGACAGCTAAAGTGTTCTTTTTCCCCATGTGGGTCACTGGGATTGAGCTCAGGTCAGTCTTGGTGGCAAGTGTCTTTACCTGCTGAGCCATCTTGATGGTCCTGTGTCAGTTTTCTTTGTAATTTTTATATAGTTGTAATGCATGCAAGTTTGCAGATTCCTGTTTTTTCCCCTTAATATGACCTTGTATTAAATATAACATGAGTATTTAAAGATAAAAAATCCATTATATGGCTGCGACAAATCACACAGGTCTATAATCCAGCACTTGAGAGGAGTGTGAGTTCTGGGCCAGCTTTAGCTATGTAAGCCAATCTCTGATGTGAATGTTGAGTGTACTCATAAAGTTAATTTGGTGTCAGAATTTATAATCAACTTTAAATTTTTTATTTGAAAAAAACTGTAAAAAAATTCAAATGTTATAACATTCATGTCCACAACCTGAAGCCGGCTTTCTCTTACAACTCAGCAGCTTTGAAGAGACTCACATCTTTCTGTAGCTATGCCATGGAGGGTGACTCATTTCAGGGTAGAGAACAGCACAGCGCTGACATCCTCTGTTTATCTTATTAGGAAAAAAAATAGCACTTGTTCCAAAGGAACTAAATATGTTTTGTTTTCTAAGTAGGATTCTGATGAAGGCTGGGCTAGCCAGAGCCTGGTCTACCAAGTAGGACTTTGTCCAGAGCACAAGGTTGTAGGCTGCCATGACGGGCTTTGGAAGTGTTCAGCCAGACCTACCTGAGTGTCGTGTCTCTGTCCTTGAAAGAGACCTACGATTCTGTTTCGGTTGCTATCAATGATTTGTATTTTACACTTAAGGAAAAAAACTCTTTCTTGTTATTTCCATGTAGGGAAAGTGTGGAATGACTGCTCCTCTAGAGGGAAGAGGCCTTGGAAGGGCTGTGGTCTGTGAGCTTTGCAATCTCTTGTCTTGCTTTTTTTGATTACCTGAAACCTTGGAAGTCACACAGATAGAATTACCCTAGAGAGGGACTTAGTGGAGGGAGGCTAAGCTTGTCCTGTAGGATAACTTGATCTGTTCACAACTGTAATGTGGTAGCTGTGAACCGTTTAGATGTAAGCATTTGACAGGAGTCTGGGGAAGTTAGTTAAGTGCCTGCCTGCAAGGATGATGACCTTAGTTCCAGCTGGGTGTGCTGATATGTGTCTGTAATGGTAGCGCTGGGGAGGCAGACAGGAAAGAGAATCTCTGGAGATGACTGGCCAGCAGTCTAGTGAATTTGTGAGCTCCAGGTTCAGTGAGAACCCTGACTCAAACATTGAGGCTCAAAGATGGCTCAGCAGTTATTGACTGTTCTTCCAGAGGACCAGGGTAATTCCCAGCACCTACATGGTGGCTCAAATTCCAGTCCCAGGAGACCTATTCAGACCTCCAGGGGCACCAGGCATGCAGATATGCATGCAGGTAAAACACACATACACAAAACACAAGTGGGAAGAAATAGAGGAAGACACCCAACATAGACTTCTGGCCTCAATATGGTATACATACATGTACCCAAATTCTTAAACTCATATGTGTGCACTTAACATGTAAACACACACACAAAGAGAAAACAGGTAGATAGATGTGTCATAAACCAAAGCATTTCTGGAGAAAAGCCATCACTTGTGGTTTCACTGACTTGACACAGTAGAAACATTTACTTGACTGGCATGTAGGCTTAGCTTTGACTTCTGCCCTGAACAGTGTCTCCTGGCTTTCCTATTTATATACAACACAGCCTCCCCTCTCCTACATTCCTGAGGCGGTGACTCATGTTGTTTCTCCTGGCATCTTGGCATTATAGGTCAGCCTCAGGTTTGGGTGGAGATACAGTCATTTAAAGTCTGAAGATTCCTGACAATTATAAATTAACTTCTAGTTAAAAATTTTTCCTAAAGCCTGTCCTTTGACTATTGTTGGGCCCTGGCAGGCAGCCCAGACCTGAGCTCAGTGCCAAGGAGGCGGCATTAGTGCCAGAGCTGGAGGAGCTCCAGGTAGGTCTGCTTTGCACTTGCTGTGACTCCCCTTGAATCTGGTTGGCTGCCAAAAAAAATCACACATTTGTGTGACTGTCACAGTAGCCATGAGAGGACAACAGAAATGTATCAGGTTTTTCGTGGATCCATCTTATGGAGGTTTATTTACATCATGGCCTGTGTCACACCTTCTCTCCTAGCAGCTGACCCCTCTCAGGTATAGACGGCTGCCTGTTTAAACCTATATTCCCTCACATAGCTCCTGCCTTGAAATCTGTAGTCATTGAGCACTGACCCTGTACTACTTAGCATTGTGCTTCTTAAAGATGTTTTCAAACTATGGAGGAGCAGGTGATGAATTCATGGCTCAAAGACGAATTTGAATTAGGATCTCCATGAATGGCAGAGAAGCCTGAACTAATGATGCCTGTTTTATACTTTTCTCTTGACCAGACTCATTCTCAAATGTAGGTGAAACAATTTAGCTTGTTGGGCAAGTATTTGTTTTGATAGCGTTGTTCAGGGCTTAAGGATTTTGGTAAAAGGTAAAACATATTTAAACTTTAAAATCTATTTTTTCCATTCTAAAAACAGCTCTCTCTGTTTTATGGTGTCAAACCTAGTCCCCACTACATACACATATTAGTTAGGTACCACTAAGCTACACATCCTTAGGCCCCAAATAACTGACCCCCTTGACTCCAGTTTACAGTGGGAAGTGGGGAAACCTGTGAGACAGTATTAAGGTCAGCCATTGGGCAAAACAGAAATAAACAAGCTGCAAAATGTTTTGCTTACCAGTTTATTTCCAGGTGAGATGATTTTATCATCTAATAGAGATTACTATATCATTTTGTGAAAACTAAGTGTAATTTTAGACTGTAGCCTAACGTAGGCTAGGTGGTTGGGATGCTGTAATCTATTACACAGAGAGCTTTCACAGAGTCAGGTTCCAGTGAGGACCCTCCTCTTGGCTGCACACTACTGAATTCTGCTGTACCTTACAGGATGCAAGTGATACTGGAGCTTTTGAGTCCCACCCTAGAGCACTGGTCCCATTTATAAAGGCTTTGCCTCCATGACCAAAGGCCTGATCACCTCTTTGGGTGTTAGAATCTGAGGGCATGTTCCTTGGCAAGGGGAAAATACCCAAATTGTCTCAAATGTTTAAAAAGCCCAAAGGCCCAGTGTTACACTGTTAGCATGAATTTGGAAGGCCTCTGCACTTTTGCCTGTAGGTGGATTGGGCAGCTTCTTCCACCATCTTCTCTAGGTGTAACTATTGGTTGGTCAAGGCCTCTTCTAAGGAATAAGAAGTTGCCTGTATAATCTGCATTTCTTACAATAACTGCAGAGAACCTGTCTCCCTCCCTCTTTTTATCCAACTTGATGGACACTTGGTCTTGCAGTAAGCAGGGAGGTTCACCAGGATTTTCTAGAATATTACCTGAAGAGTGGCTTGATAGGCACAGAACTGCTTTTTTGGACAAAAAACCGTAGCTGCAGGGCCACTGGCTATGCAGCATTTGTAGAGGATTCTGGCTGGTTACTAAGGCTAAAACTTGTCTGGGTTTACTCACGACTGCTACTTGGCTTGCTGAGATCTTAAGTCACTGCGCTCACTAGAGCAGCAGTTCTCAACACCTTTGGGGGTCACCTAAGACTATTAGAAAACATAGTTGCTCTTGTTTGAGGATAGCAGAACTCTTGGGTAAACAGGTTAGCTAAGCAAACAGCCCTTAGATGAGCTAAGCAGGAAACAAGAGAAGTCTTGCCTAGAGCAATGGCAAACTCTTGTCTGAATTCTACCAGTTTATCCCAAGACTAGGAACAAATGACAGCACTACACACTACCATAATTTTAACTCAAACTCAAAGGAAGAACTACCTTGAAATCCTGTCTAGAGCACACTGAAGACCTGCTTCACACGTTGAAGGGCATGGAATAGCTAAATGGGCAATAAATTCTTCTAAATACAAGTTCTGGGGGCAATATTTGTGACAGTGTGTGTATGTGTGCGCGCACATGCGCACTTTAAAGTAGTAACTTAGACAATGCTTGCCTAAAGTTCTATTTCCTATGTAAATATTCTGATAATCTAAATCTCCTTAGAGGTGTGGTGAGACTCAGGTTTTCTGCTGGCTTGTTAAATGAACTATTCTCCCCCCACCCCTTTTCTATCAGCTTTATCTTCAAGCCAGGATGAAGGGAGACTGGGCAAGACTCTTACGCCCCACACTGCAGTTTGGTCTTGTTGCTTTATCCATATATGTGGGCTTTTCTCGAATTTCTGATTATAAACACCACTGGAGTGATGTGCTGGTCGGATTCATTCAAGGAGCTGTCGTTGCAATATTAGTTGTAAGTATACAGAGCAGCACCCTGCATGCTGACACTGCTAAACATTTTGAAAAATCTGCAGTGAGAAACCTGACAAGGTAGAAAATGTGGCTTAATAATTCTGCGTAAGAACCGTTTATTGTTTGTTTTGGTTTTTTGAGACAGGGTTTCTCCTGTAGCCCTGGCTGTCCTGGAGCTTGCTCTATAGTAGACCAGACTGGTCTTGAACTCAGAGATCCTCCTGCCTCCTGTGTGCTGGGATTAAAGCCTTGTGCCACCTTTACCATCATGCCTGGTAATGACTCCCAGTGTTAATATCTTGCAGGATAGGTCAGACAGGTAAAAATTAAATTACTTCTTTGTGAAAGTTGTAAACTTCTTAGTGCTTTTACTGTCAAAAGTTTCTTTTTGCATGAATTGAAAATGAATTTCACTTAATGAGTTATCTTTTTAAGTGTTGGTTAAATGAAGCTATTTATTAAAAGGTAACTACATTTGGAAGAATTTTCTTCAAAAGATTTTTCTTTTAGCCACTTTTTTTCTTCTTTTTTGAGACAGTGGCTCACTGTGTGGCCCTGGCTGTCCAATGCTGGTATTGAAGGCATACACCACTACCACCAGCCTAGCCAGTTTTATCTTATGTTCCTAATTGCTTTCTGAAATTTTGTATATGATTTTTAGGCTTATGTAAATTATTATATACCATTAAATATTCTGCCCTCTTCTATACAGGCTGTGTATGTATCAGATTTCTTCAAGAACAGACATTCGTACAAAGAAAGAAAAGAGGATGACTCACATACGACTCTACATGAAACCACTGCCACCACATACTCAAGCAATCGCCACCCTTGAAGAGTGTGGGGAACTCACCAGCTTTCTAAAGGAAACCGCTGGAGGCAGAAGGCGGGAGGATGCATATTACTTTCTGGTGTATAGGCCATTACAAGACTGCTGCTATACCTCTTGGATACACCCACTTTACCTGTGTATATAGTTACATTTAACACAATGATTATCTAATAATCCGATTAAAAAAAAATCAAGCCTTCCACTAAGAACACTGCCCCACCTGTACATTTTTTAATTGAAAGATGCTATGTACAAATGTGTATGTTACATGCCTTCTCAGAATGAGAGCTGATTTAAATACAATAAAATGCTCGAACCAACTCTTGAGATGGGAGAACCACTTGAACATGTGTAAGCTTTTGTAGTCAACTGTGATCAGACAGGTGGTGATTAATGTTGAATCTATAAGTAGAGGCTGGCAGCAAATACAATATCTCTCTTGATTTTGGTGATTCCTAAGGGAAAAGAAAACAATGCTGAAACTTTCAAGACCATAAAAAACTCATGTACTATGGTTTTACAGCTCAGTCCTAACTAAACTAGTAGGAAAACAACCTGGAATATAAAAGGCTGTGAGCTTAAGAGACTTCAGAGCCTCTTTGCCCTTTTGACTGGCAACTGCATTGAGTGTGGTGTGATTGTGAGTGGCTACTTAAGATGTCACAAGTAGATGATCCCAATCAAGCAGTTATCTTTATATCAGAAGACATGGGGAACTTTTATACTAAAGCAGGACAAGTATACATATTTTTAAACTGTTTACATCGGCTGCCTCTGTCAACAGCTTAAATACTCAGTATGGAATGTAAGGTGATACAATGTGTAAGAAATCACTAGCATGGACTGACTTTCTGGCCTATCTTGTCTTGACCAACATACATAGATGTGATGATAAAGCCATTTAGAAGTAGCATGCTTCCCAACTTCCAACCCCCAGTTTACAGTCTGGCCATCCTTCCTGCATGCTCCCCCTATATACTCCTAGCTACGCTGTAGACTTGGCCATTTCATTTCCCCTATTCCTTACTTGTATTCACTCTGCTCCAAGTAGAGCCTTGTGCTATTGCTCAAACATTTTGAGCATATATAAAAGGCCTTAAATGTCATCTCTGTGGACGTCTATTTTTTCTACTTTATTCTGGCAGACTTAATGTCCATTGACTTATTTATCTCCCTCCTATTATAAGCTCCATTAATTGCACTTTTATGTTCACTCTTACAGTTCTTAAAACAATGTTGGACACATAGTATTTAATAAATATGTATAAATGGGTATCTCTGCATAAAAAAAATTCCCCAAAAGTGTCCTGTATAAGCCTTCCAATTTAGATGACCCTCCACTGACAGACAGTCCAAGATACCTTAAAATGTCCTTCTAAGTTGTGCCAAAGGCCTAACTTACATAAATTATCAGAAAAGGCTTATAAACTAGATTCTGACCTTCAGCAAATTTGTTCTCCAGCTCCGTGTTTCCAATGGCTTTTGCCGCTTGACACATCTGTCGAAGCAGTTCTTCCAGGCGCCTCATACAACGAATTATGCTGCCTGGACAGAAAAGGAATCAGAGAGTTACTTGTGAACAACCAGGAAGGGTAAAGCACTTATCAAGATGCAAAGCAGGAGAACATGATTTGGCTGTCAGAGAAAAGAGAATTAATGGTAGTAAAAGACATAATCTAAGGATACATTGGCAGAGATGGGTAAACCAACTGCCCTGACTGCAAAGAGAGAACAACTTGAGGAAGGTTGCCAAGTATGACAGCTTATTGGGCTGTAAGAATCAGGAAGTCTGTCAGGAAGCAAGTCTATGGAGAACAGTGCACAAGGGCCTAACAGAGTACCACTTCTCAGGACCCTAGGGGAACCCTACTTAGAATTCTGGATACCACGTGCACTAGCTATGGAGAGAACAGGGTTAGCATGTTTCATCAATGTTTTCTTTACAGAAGTAGCACAGAGGAAACAAGCCCTTCCCTTTAGATTGCAAGTCCAGGACAAGTATCTATCAAAGCTGAAATTGTAGGCAGTGCTACTAGTTAGACTTGTGTAGGAAGAGACCTGACCTTTCTCCAAGTGTGACCAGACATTACAGTGAGATCTGGGGACTTCACTGTAATGTCTGGACTGTATTAGGAGCATCATTTATCTTAAGTGCAAGCTGTATGAAAGGCAACCACACTGATTCCTTGTAACACTGAACAGTTTATTATTATGAAAACTGATAAATGTTAATCACTGCTCAATATCAAGGGTCCTTCTTACTGCTTGCACCCTCCACATCAGGTTCCAGTATGTCCAAGCGGGACACAATCCTAAGCAGAATGAAAATGGAAGCTAGGTGTGGCGGTGCACAGCTTTAGTCCTCCCAGCAGTCAAGGAGCTCTTATGAATTTGAGGCCAGCCTAGTTTACATAACAAGACCATGTCTCCTAATGGTACTGGAGTTCAAACTCCAGGACCTTCCATGAGAGCTCTACCACTGAGCTGCACTCCTGAGTCCCAATAAATATCATCTAAAATGAAAGAAGACAAGTACAGTCTATTTCTAATATAGTTTTTGTGATGTTACTTGGCTCCTGCTGAGAAAGCTCATTAAATGAGTCAAAGGTGAAAGGTAGTTAACTCTATGGATTACTCATTGCTGTGGTAAAAGGCTCAGCTAAACTAAGGGAGGAAAGATTTATTTTGGCTTATGGCTTCGCAGTCCACCATGGAGAAGTCATACTAGATGTGGTAGAGGGAGCATGTAATATGTCATGACTTTGGTTCTGGGAACATGACTACAGCACCATGGGAATGAAGAAGACAAATACTGAAGAAACAACAAACACAGAATAGCTGGGCTTGGGGGGAGCTATGCTCTCTCTGATGGAAGGCACCACTCTGTAATCTGGAAACTCAGTGTGTTTATTATGTAGAGGCAGGCAGTCTCTAGGGGAGCAGCATCAAGTTGCAGTCGTCTGGGAAGAAGCTGTGTGCTAGTTTATTTTTATCTCTCTACACACTGCCCAAGCATTTATAAAAACATGTACCTGAACTAGAGGAAGGCCTTGCCATTCCTCTGAGCTCACCTGGGGAAGAAGACTTTGCCATTTTTGTGAGACTGAGGCACTGGGATCCTTGACATGGCTGTGCCCATGTCAACAATAAGGATTCACTCAGGGCTTCCTCCACTCCCCATAAGCATGTTCCCATCTATGTGGATCTGAGTGGCAGGAGAGAGGGCAGGGAGGAGGGCCAGAATGAATCTCAACACCCTCTGGTCCCACAGGTCCTACAACTTGACAAATGGTTGTACAGCATCTGGGGGCCAAATACATAAGCTTACAGAGTGTATTTCACACTCAAACCATAAAAATGCCAGAATAGGCAAACTCCACAAATATAGACATTACAAACTAGATCAAGAATGATAACTTCAGTCTCACATCTTTTAATCTCAAAAGCTTCCTTACATGTTGGAGGAGTAAACTATGCTTAGAAGACAGGATAAAATCAGATTGATACGTCTGAGGAAAGCTGGTGCTGTCCAACATTTCCTGGGGACTTGACTGTGCAGGCCTGTGCTATATTTTGTGAAGTTTTCATTAGGGAGGGCTTTACAATTCCATGAGGCAAGTACTATTGTTATCCCTAGTCTGCAATGAGGTAAAGGAGAAATTTCAGAGCTCTGTACACAAACTGACCAAGGTCAAAGACAGAATTCACATCAGGCCAGAGGCTTGGGTCACTGGGCACAGCACTCATGCCTGCCACTCATGTCTGAAGACCCAGATTTTTTCCATGGAAGCCAAAATGGAATAAAAACATTGAATATTGAAATTTTTCCTGACCTCTCCATGCATGCCATAGCATATATAAAGTATTTTGGAGAAAAGAAGTCACACTGTCTACTCAGATTAATTCACATAAAATGATTTAGCTGGGATTTTTAGAGTACATTACACTTATAGGCCCTAAATTATAATTCAGTTATACCCTTAAATTTTATAAATACTTTATTAAGTTTTTGGCTTTAAACTTTTCCTAGGACTATTCAATGCTGGTAATATAAACAAACCAACAAATCTTACATTAATGTGCTTTAAAGAGCAGTTTAAAAAAAGATAAAGGTTCTTCATTCTGCATGCTTGACAGTCCTTAATAACAACAGTAATCTCACTGAAACAGCAGCACCAGAATTTTGCGACTATGAAGGACACTGACAGAGGGAAACTATCTTCCCTAGAGATGTGACGGAGAGTTTTAAAGAAGACAATATAAACACTAAGAAAGCATGGTACAACAGCACCATACTCATTAAATGCTGTCTCAAAATGAGGCTACCCTCAAGAAAACAGGTACAACTGACAGTCTGTCCAGGATCATTAACCCAGGTAGGTAATAATAAGCTCAGAACTATGTTTTAGCCACTGTTATGTTGGTAGTAGGAGACATAGGCAAAAATTACAAGCAGTAAGGCTGGGGAAATGGCTCAGCAGTCCACTGGCTATTCTTCCAGAGGACCCAGGTTCAATCCCCAGCCCCCACATGGCGGCCATTTGGGGAAGGGCATGTCTGATGCCCTGTTCTGGCTTGCTCTGGTACTATACACACATGGTGCACATACATATAGGCAAAACAAAAAGTAGAAATTTAAGCAAGTTTATCTATCATGCTAGGACACCAGCAGAAAGGATGTGATTTAGGAAGATGACACAATTAAAGATGACCTTGGGAGTCAGAATGAGAAGGTAAACTGAAGGCTGATGGAAAGCTGGGCTGGAGTTGAGATAGATTCACAAGGAGAGCAATGAAGGTGAGGAACTGCCTCTTAAGGAAACTGTTAGGAAGCCCAGAGAGAATTTCTCCTCAGGAGAGCTCCTGAGGTAGAAGGATTTGGGAGCACATTTCAACCATGCTGTCTAAAATCTGGGAACAGTAGTCAACCAAAGGATACTAACAAGTGAAGTAGTGTGTACACACAGTAAGTGCTAAATACTGACAGTTTACTACTGTTCTTAGGAAGGTCTGACATTATTCTGAGATTAGAGAGCATAGCTCTTGGGCTGGAGAGATGGCTCAGTGGCTAAAAGCACACCCTGCTCTTCCGGAGGTCTCAGGCTTGATTCCCAGCACCCACACAGCAGCTCATACTGCCTGTAACTCCAATTCCAGGGGATCTGACACACTTTTCTGAATTCCTTAGGCACCTGTATTCATATAAGCATATAACCACCCCTAACCCTGGCAACATGCACAGATTTAAAACAAAAAAAAAAATAACAGTTTTCTTCAGCAGAGAGCACTTTTGCAAAAGCACAGAGGAAGCCAGTCACTGACTGACCCAGGTGACTAACAGAAGGCAGAGGGAAAAAGATTCCCTGCTACCTGAGGGCTTGGAGAATGTTCACTCCACTGCAGCCTCCAGAGAATGAGGATGTGACTCATCGATACCCACCTACACTTTCCTTCCTGCTAGTGAGGAGACTCCTATGACCCTAATAAACTTAGGGAAATTTGGAAAACAAACAGGTTTTCTACTTCTATTACTTGTGTATAACAGAATATAGTCCCAGAAGACACTTTCCAAGTAGGCCACTCCCAGCACAGCTACTGCTATTTTACGAATGAGACAAGGAGGCAGTTAGTGCCTTTTCACCTTCAGACTAATACCAGCAGATCTAGGATCAGATGTCAAGAGTTGCACATCTTTAATCCTAGCACTCAGGAGGTAGAGGTAGATGGATCTCTTGTGAGTTTCAGGCCAGCCTGGACTATAGAGTGAGTTATAAGCTAGCCAGAGTAACATGGTAATACCCTGCCTCAAAAAGGGTGACTATCGGGAGGCGAGGGGTGTTCTGACACAGCCCTCCAAGTCTGAAAGAGGAATGTCTACTGGCTTTCCTTTACAGCAGTGGGTTCCTTTTCAATCTCTGAGTTCAGTCATGGAAGAATCTTAGACCTTTACAAGCTAGAAGCCTTGCACAGCTTAGTGCTATCGTTGTTCTCATCTTGAACTTGGATGAGGAAGGCATAAAATGAATAGATGAGAATCTGAGAGCTCAATGAAGGAGGAATACTCAGGTACTGGTCTACAAGAGGAAAACTGCAGCAATTCTCAATGGTATCTGAAGGACAGTTGCCTGTGGTGAGACAGGGAGGCTAAAAATGTTCCAAATGAAAAGACTAAAACACACGAAGCAAGCACACATAGGAAAAGCTAACCCCCAGTTCTTCTTCAGCTCCAAGTACAAGGATTATAGTTGCGCTCCACTTGGAGAGACGGCTAACACTTCCATTCTAAAACATGGAAATATTCTCAATTTTTAAAATTAGGCCATCGCTACAAAAGCTAAAAGACAAAACAATGCCATTCTAATTAGGTGCTACATAAAGAGATGATCACTGAGGTACAGGGCAGGTCCTACAGGTACCTCAGCTCAGTAGTTCCAAAATGTACTAACAATGCAATGCTATGCCTGCCATCCCAGCTACTCGGGAGGGTGAGGCCAGTCAGGACTGCACAGCAAGACCCTGTCTTAAAATGAAAAAAAGATTAAAAGCGCTGGAAATGTAGCTTGGTACCAGTGCCTTCTGAGAATGTGCACAGCTCTGGATTATGCATACAATCCAAGGAAGTTTATCTCTCCACCTTTCCTTCCAAATCCCCTTCACTGCCCCCAGATTTGTCAGCTGTCTGGTATAAATAGTCGTACCAGGCCCCAGCTGATGGGGTTATCCAAGCTGTAAATGAAATGTAAATAACAGCCCTGTACATGAGCCCACAGCACAGCAGAACTGATACACACTGGCTTTCTCTTGTGTTCTCAAGATTAGGTAGGGATGCAGGCTCCATGCCCACCTCAGAAGGAAAGGAGAAATGCACTCAGAAGCTTCTAGAGAAACCAAAGGCGTGGGACAGATGAGGTAACGAGCATGCAGCCATGTTATTAAATGCAAACTATTAAAAAAATTGAACAAGGCAGTGGTTTCAATGGAAATGCACAGCACTTTGGAAAGGAACAGAACTGGTTCACAGCCAATGTAGAATTTCTCAGTCGTCCACTATGATACCAAAAGAGAGGTACTCTCTCCCACTTGTTTTAAATAATTTCAAATGTATACCAAGAAATACAATCTAATGTTCTTTTACTATTTCGACAAATATAGGCAATGAATTTTAACCAGAATCTGCCAAAGTTAGCAGGAGCCACAGCATTACAAATAAATTCAGATGGCATATAAAAACTAAAACAAGAAAACACAACCAGGTCAGGGCGCTCACACATTGTTAGTTTTGGGACACAGCTTCAGAAGAACACTGAGGGAGGAGAACAGGACACTGGGTACAGGCTGCATATCCAACGGCTCTGGGTATTGTCCCAGAGTCCTGGAAACAGATCACTGTGTACACCCATAAACCCCACTGTCCATAGCTCCAGCAGCACAGGCTGCTCCCACAGGGTGAGTGGAGACTGCTGTTGAGCAGTGAATTAGCTAACACCTTTCCAACCTACTGCAGTTCTATCCAGTTCAAGACTTGCCTCCCTCTCAGCCTCATTAGTTAGAACCAGCTAGATGACAAAGCTGCAAACATGGACCTCACTCCCACACTATCACAAGTTGGTATTAACTAGTGCTGATATCTTTTCTTCCTCCCCGAAATTCAATTTTTGGTAGTCATTGACTTTTCTTTTCCAAATAAGTACAAATATGCTGGCATAAATCCACTATTCTAAGTACCTTCACTTGTACAGTTTGCAAGCACTGTCTTCTCAATGCCTTGGAAGAACCTCCACTAGGAGAGAACTGATGTGCTCCCTCGAATACTACACAAGTCAGGGGGGCTGGTCTATTAACGATCACATATCTAATTCTGAACATTTTAATCAGTTCCTCAAATATCCTGTTCTTATTAAGACATCATATCCAACTCTGACTTCACAAGCTACGGCAACCATTCGTTAGCTTTCTGTCTCTACAGACTATTGTAACATTTTTCATGCATAAAATCATCTGTCTCTTCTAACACATTTAAGACTCATCCATACTGTGTCATGAATTAATTAGCACTTCTTTCTATAATAAAAACTTTCAAGATATGGGTAGGCACAATTGATTTACCTATTATGAATACATAAACGACCTGCTTTTATAGAAGAGCATTTTCATATGTACTGCCTTGCTTGGAGGAAGGAACAAAACAAAATCATTCTCTTAAGGACAGAAAGCAGTTTCCATAGAGAGTATTTCTACCTAAACTACAGCTTTCTACATCACTGAGGTTCACACCCTGCCTAATTGCTGCTGTTTGGTCCCACATACGTCTTGTAACTCTTATGCCAACACTCTCTTAAAGGCAGAGAGGTTGCCTGCACCGTGCTTAGCATAGTACTTGATCCCTACTAGAGTCTTGGGATTATTCATTAACTAAGTATCACGCACTGATTACTAAGTGACCTATTACTAAATTTGTACACAAACAATGCACATAAGTAAAATATTATTCAACTATTATCAGCAAAAGTCCTTTCCAACAAAGAGTAACCTGTCCTAGGAAAGGGTAGAACTGCCCTACCGACACCATCGGGAGAACACATACTGAACAGCATTTGCCTCAAAAATCCTACGACAGGTAGAAGGAAATAACTTCAACACATAATTCATAAGGATCTCCCAATGCCAAATGCTTGTCAGACAATGGGTATGGCCTGTGTTTAAGTCCTAACAGATCTACCTGGGTAGGTGCACTGAAACACTAAGCATTAGCTCATATAGTCACTCAAATTTAGTTTGATAAACATCCTACTCATTTTTCAAGGCAATGGAAGTAAATATTTTAATTTTAAAAGTTCCTCAAATAGATCTCAATATAACCCTTTTTCTTACATAAGACATCCCATGGCTATGATCACTAAGTGTTAACTGGCCCAGTTAATGTTTGAAGAGCTCTACAGCAATTGTTCGAGTTCATATGTAAAAACCCTGGCACTTCCTATATAAGAATGTTGAGACTCTTTTTAGGAAGAGATACTATGGCTTTTGTTTGTGACACTGAAGACACACTGTCTGGTAAGCTAGAGGTTGATGTCTAGTGTCTTCCTTAACTGCTCTCCACCTCATGTTCTGACGCAGGCTTTTTCACTGACCCTGGAGCTCAGCTGGGCCTCTGAGCACCAGTGGCTCTTCTCTTTCTACTCCCTAGTGCTGGATTACAGGTATATGTTGCTGTGCCTGGCTTTTTACATGGTGCAAGGGATCCAAACTCAGGTCTTTGTGTTTATGCAGCAAGCGCTACCACACATAAAACTACCTTTCCAAGGCCCTGGATTTAAAACAAAACAGCCCCCCCCAAAAAAAAACCAACAACAACAAACACCAACAAAGCAATTCAACTATATTCTATCTTATGCTTACTCCACTCTTAAGACAGGGTCTCACCTGGCTGGCCTGGAACTCACAAAGATCTGCCTGCCTCTCCTGGTGAGTGCTGGGACTACAGGCATGTGCCACCAAACCTGGCTTTTGTTTGCTTCTTAACTATTACTTTAAAACGAACAAACCTATCTGTTATGTACCAATATTCCTAATGTCACGTGACTTCTTGGAGAAGCAGGTGTTGCACACACATGAACACATATTAGTAATTTTTGCTGTTATTATGTAGTGAATGAGCATAGTTTGATCCTCATCTTGCAAAAGCTAGGCAATAAAGAAGTGGTGATACCATTATTTCATTGCTTTGGTACTTCTGAAACACAAATTCTGTTGTACACCGACCTAGATTCCTGTGTGTTAGGGAAGGCTCACAAATCTGTTATGCTTCCTTCTTTTCACAGACTCTATTATTGCTACCTATTAGGAGCTATCAAAGACCTCATCATCTTTGAGCATGAGTTTTCTGTGGGTAGAGATGATATGGAATATAGTAGGGTTTAAGAGATGAAGTTTCAACTTGATATGCCATGTTTGGTTGATATCCGTGGGAGGCCTGCCCTTTTCTGAGTAGAAACGAAGGAGGAATAGATGGGGGGGCACAAGGGAAGGGCAGAAGGGAGAAGGACTGGGAGGAAAGGAGGGAGGGAAAAGTGCAGTCAAGATATGCAAATAATATTCATAATCATAGTATCATTTAAAAAAAGACAGAGGGGCTGGAGAGATGACTCAACAGTTAAGAGCAATGTTTGCTCTTTCAAAAGTCCGAGTTCAATTCCCAGCAACCACATGGGGGCTCTCAACCATCTGTAATAAGATCTGGTGCCCTCTTCTGGCCTGCAGGCATACATACAGACAGAATACTGTATATATAACAAATAAATATTTTAAAAAAAAAAGAAGAGAGAGAGAGATAAAGTCTGAAGTCACACTGCCATCATACTTCACTGATAACATCATACACCTCATACCTTCAAAGACATCTGTCATTTTGCAGATATGAGCAAATGTGGCTCCAGTTGCCCAGGTATACACCACATCCATCAGGTGAGGCTTGAATGAGCTTAGGTAAGTGTCTTCATCAATCTCCAGTTTTGCTTCTGCTGAAACCTTTGCAATCCTTTTAGCACATTCCTTTTAAGAATAAAGGACAGGGTTAAAATTCTTTACTGAGTATCTTCCATATCACTAAACGGTTTCCGAAGCCAGGATTCTACAAATCGCTTTCCTATTTGAGGAGAGCACAGGTTTCAGTATTGTCTGTGAGTTGAACATCCTGCTTCTAAGCAGGCACAGTACACATGCTTGCCAGTGATCACATAGCCAGGCCCTCCTACTGTGTCAGTCAGTGCTGGTTCGTGCCCAGGAGATGCATACTCTATGCCAGATTACATTTACTACAAATCCTACAACTCACTGTACTTACCTATCAGCAGCATTTAACTAATCTCTAATTGTCTTAAGAAGGAATAAAGGGCTGAAGACAGTGGAGCAGTTAAGAGGGCTTGTGGCTCTTCCAGAGAATCTGAGCTGGGTTCTCAGAATTCACACCAGGTAGTTATAACCACTTTTAACTCCACCCACAGGAAATCCAATGCCCTCTTCTGTCCTCTGTAGATATTTGAACTCACACACACACCACCCCTCACATAACATACAATCAAAAAATAATAAAATCAAATATTTAAAATCATTATTGAAAAATGAGCTAATAAATACTAGAACTAAATGTTATTTTTAATAATGAGGAAAATGGTGGCTAGATAGATGACTCAGTGGTTAAGAGCGCTGACTGCTCTTCCAAAGGACAATTCCTAGTACAAGCATAGTGGTCAAAAACATTTGCAGTTCCAGTTTCAGAAAACCCACATATGACACCCTCTTCTGGCCTTCATGGGCACCGAACACATGTGGTTTTACAGAGAAATACACATAGGCAAAACACCTGCACACATAAAATAAAAATAAAGAAAATCTAAAAAAAATTACCATGGGTAATACTGAGGAAGAAAAATAAGTAGTAAGACAGTCAGTATACCTTATTCATATTATTTAGTTTTAAATCTGTACTTATAAAAATCAAAAAAGCTAATAAAATATAATCAAATGGCACAACTGATATCAAGTGCATTTAATCTGGAGTGATACAATGCCATGATTAACCTGACAAGCTTTTATAATCCCTAGCTTACCTGCATTTGTCGAAGTGGTCCAGCCAACTGTTCTGTTAGTTTGGGCATCTCACTAGACTGTGATAAAGAAAAAGAATATGAAATATGAAAACCTGGGCAAGCACTACTTGCTTGCTGAAATGAAGTAACACTTTTTATATTCTTTTACCCCAAATTCTAAGACTTAGATCGTTATTATTTAAGTTCATTATTTCTAATCAGCTTCTGGTTTTCACACACACAATCAGTACTCTCATCAGCAGCAGCTACCACATTTCAGAGAACACTGACTGCTAACTTTGCCAACTGTGCTAGCCAGGCAGTTCCTATGAATACAAATGGAACCACGGAAGAAACAAATACTATAAACATTAGTGCAGCTATCAATAGTTTAATCATAGCTTAATTATGAACGTTTAGCTTACAGGAAAGTTTATAGAGTGAAAATGTAGGGTGAGTATTTAAAATACTGTGCCTAATTTTATTTTTATCCAGGTATTTCTAATTGTTTAATTAAATACAAGATAGTTCCAAGTTTAATTCAACTTAATACTTTTTATATTTGCTATATACCTGAGGTTGGCCTTAAACTCAGAGATCCATCTGCATTTGCCTCTTTAGTGCTGTGATTAAAAGCATATGCTAACCATGCCCAGCAGGCTTGAATACTGCTCAATTTCTAATTTAGATAACACAATTTAATCTATCATTATAACCAGGTAAATAAAATTAGACAAGCTACTTGAATTCTCTGAGGAGATAAAAGTATGTGTCAGAATAAAGAAATATATCACAGCATGTGTCAAGACTTAAAGAAATGCCAAAGTGCATGTGCATGTGTGTAGTAAAAACAGGTGCAGAGGCCAGAGGCTGTCCTTCAAATGTTGTGTAGGTTCCCGCTTTCCTGCCTTGTTAGCAACAGGGTTTCTGTCAATGTCTTAGCTAAGGTTAGCTGTCCTGCAAGTTTCCTGAGATTCTTCTGTTTCACCTCCCATTTCCCATGAATGCTAGGAATTCAGGTACTTGCACTATGAGGCCTGGTTAATAGGTTAACATTTTAAAAGGCAACTACAGAGCAGTTGCAATATCATCTGCATAGTATATAGGACTTAGTTTTGATTGGTGTATGTATATAAACACATTTCATAAATCATGAACCATGTTTTATATTACTGCTGTAAAAACAAAAGCTTATCAACATGACTGGTAAACAGAGAAAACTATATAGGATGACAGGGAAGGAATGCAAACATGCTAACTGCCATGGACAGAGCATCCATTCATGACCAGCTCATCCACTCTGGCCACCACAAGTGGAAGACACTGGTCCTCATCTGACCAGGGTAAATGGTGCTGTCTGAATGTACAAATTTGTTCCTTCACTTTCATTTAGGTATTAATTCAAATTTCATACTGGGGAGGGCTTTTCTATTCCTACACATTAAAACAAGAACCTGAAGTATTTTTACCCAGCTCTTCTACTTCTTCATTCACTCACACATAAGCCACTAGAGCAAAAGGCATCTCCAGTGTCCAGAACTATGCACTGTAAACACTGGGTATTTAATTAATTTTTGTGGAGGGCTGGAGAGATGACTCAGAGGTTGAGAGCACAGGCTGCTCTTCCAGAGGTCCTGAGTTCAATTCCCAGCAACCACATGGTGACTCACAACCATCTATAATGAGATTTGGTGCCCTCTTCTGGTATACATAATAAACAAATCTTTAAAAAAATAAATTTTTGTGGATACTCGATCTTCATATTTGAAAGATTTATGTACAATTATTGCAGAAAAATATGAGCAATTTTAGAAACATTTAAAATAGAAATATGTTAAGTACATTTCATCTAATAATCAAAGTATTTATTATAACTATTCTTTTTGGCATGACATCATTAAGAAATATAAACATGAATTGAGTCTTATTAATGAATATCCATTATACTATTTATTCAAACTATACGATGTGTGAATAAACAAAGCATACTATATATATATATAAACTCACATTCTCTTGAAACACAAAACAGCTCAATAGTGCAGTTGCCTGTTCTGCAGAAAGGTCATTGAAAAGCCCATTAAACATCATCTCTGTTAGAAGGAGTTCATCAGCACTAAAGAGAATAAATTTCACAAGTCAGAAGATAAAGACATATCTTTAACAGGTAGTTATTAATTAAAATATGTAATTTAATCATGAAGAAAAATCAAGGGGTATAAATTTATATAGGAAATGGTAAACCTATTTGTCAACATATAAACAGTACAAGACACACTGTCAGGAAAAATAATACTGCTTATGACTTTCAAATGGGGGCAGCAGGCTAAGGCTTCTAAGCTATTTATAACTTCTAAGGCAGAAAACATTGGTCTTGATGGAAAATAGATGGATTTTAAAGATGGATTGAAAACTTATTTTCTGAAGTGGGTCTCAACAGCATCTCCTGTTCTACATAATCTTCTACAACTGCACTGTCCATACAGGCTGCCCCCTGTGTAAGTGACAACTTCAACTCAACGTACCAAACTGTGTCGACTCCCCATGGGAGCCCTTACCTGTTGAGAGGACTAGATGGGGGGTGGGAGGAGTAGGAGGGAGAACTTTGATTGGAATGTAAAATGAAATTAAAAAACTAAATTATCAATTAAAAAATATACACTTTATAATTCAGTTCTCTATGTTGAGTCACCATTTTAAGTGCTAAATCCTCACACATGGCTAAATGAACACCTTACAGAACAGTGAAGGTACAGAATATTTCAAGCATAGAAAAGAATTCTACAGGATAGCTGCTACTTTCCTATCAAGAGATGGAACTAATTGTTTTCTATTTGAATCTAGGAGCATTTGTGACTCAAATGTAATCAAAAGACTGCGACAGATGTACTGCTAAGGAATTGCTAAGCTGTGTTACAAAACACCATCAGAAAACATGACACACAACACCTCATGCTGGCGTCCTAGCCTCCACAGACTCCATGTGATTAGGGCCACCATTCTGAGTCGCTCATGCTGTGAAGACACCCAAACTGGCCCATGTGGAAATGAAGAAAGAGGGAATGGAAGGAAGGTGGGAGGAAGTAGAGGGGAGGCTGAGGAGGGAGAGAATAAGCAAGCTCCATCCATTCCAATACTACTCACTTTTTCGAGCCTCCTAGTATGTTACTTAATTAGCATCTTATTGCGATGGGGGTAGGGAGTGGATATCCTGAACTAGAATCATGTGACCAAACCATTACTGAATTGCTAACTCAGAACTGACAGTAAAATAACTACCGTTTGGAATTATAACAATATGGTGAAAGATTACCCAAGCTAAGAACAACACAGCTGTCCTTTAGTATCTTGAGTCCTAGGGTTACCCTGTCCTCCCCTCCCCCAGGCCAAGGCTGCCAGCATCTGAGAATGTTCAAGAACCTTATAACCTAAGTCAGTCTTCACACACACTTTAAAGTCATCTCTCTTACTTACAGCACCTAAGACAACGTAAATGTAATGTGAACTGTTGTACTATACTGGCAGGGGACAGGGACTAGGTAAAAGGACAACACATACACATTTACTTTTTTTCCAACACAATTTTCTATCTACAAGTGAGCTTAATCTGTGGATACAAAATAGAGCTGGCACTGCATTTCCAAATTTAAGTTCCAGCCTAAAATAAGTCAATGTCTTAACTTACTCTTACCCCCAAACTTGAGTAAAACCTGCTCACTTGTGCTCCCTCCATATATATATATATATGAATGAACTGGAGTTAAGTGTCAAGGTGAAAAATTTTTAGAAAACAGCATACAAGTTGATATATAAACTAAGGTATGATTTGTAAAGTTATAAACATAAATTATATAGAAAGAATCTCAACATACACAAAAAAAAGTCTTTCACAGAAAATATAGCAAAAGGCTAGCTAGAAGTACCTACATTAATTACTGAGATTCATGAGTTCTAATTTCTCAACCTCTTGGTCCAAACTATATATAAAATGGAAAAGCACAATAACACAGTCCTATTTAAGACAGCTGTTTCCTGACGAGTGTTATCCATGTGAGACAAAATAACATTTGGCAGTCTCTGCAGAACATTTTACCTGCTTATTTCACAAGCCACACGTCCTTTCATCTCTATTACATCAGAAGACGTAGCAAAGCCCAACCTCCTTAAAACACGTTTGCGACATTTGAGTTCATCCATTTGCAGGACGGTTCTTGCTTTCTTCAATTCTCGTTTTGCAGATTTAATATCTATTGCAACCTAGGGCATACAAAAGTAAAGGCAATTTAATAATAAACCGAGTAGTATAACATGGAAAAAAAAACCCACCAAAAAGTAGTTTATAAGGCCACCTGATTGAGAGAGTGTGTGTGCTGTAGGGGTTTAGATACAATGCCAGGAGAGGAAGGCTGTAGCTGAAAAGTTCTTCAACACTAGCTAAAATGTCAAACATGTAGAAAATACAAAATACCCATGTTAATAAATAAGTTATTATTTAATACACAGAAACGAATACCTAAAATAAAATGTGCCTTTAGTTTTAAATTAATTTTAAAATAAAAAAAACAGTAAATATTACATATTTTTTGTGGCAAGAAAATGGCTCCACGAAAATAAGAAAACAGTATTTTGAAAAGGAGGGTTTAAATGCAGAAAAGAAAACCCAAAGAAAAATTTAGGGATTAAAAAGATGGAATTTGAACCTCTGAAGCTCTGTATACTGTTAAACCTTAAGGTTCAATGAAGGAGAAATGATAAGGGATGAGCAGTCACGCTTACTCAGGTAATCGTGTGCTCGGTTTCAGTGAGTCCTGTCACTCCTGTGCTCTTCAGTGAGAATGGGGTGGAGCTCAGTAGCAGAGCACCCGCTTAGTATGCGTAAGCAAGGTCTGGAGTTCACTCCCCAGAATAAGATAGTAATTTAATTGAAATTTTAAAGCAATCCCAAAGGTAACAATATCATATCTGCATTTTACTGACAAGGCTGAGACATTACTACATAAAGAGGTTAAGGTCTTTAACAGAGCTCCTGAGTAAACCTGATTTAATTCAGCAATTGATAAGAATCTAGTGCTAGAACTGATGAAGTGTCATAATGTTGTACTGTAGGAAGTAGTGATTTCTCTGCTAGATCACTGCGTGTAAATTAACATAACTATCAGACCTCTCAGAAATAAAAGAAATTTTCTAGGATTTCTTTGACTGAGATGCCTATATGAGCAGAGCCAAACACTACAGTAAAAACTATAAGAGTCATAAAACTTAAGTTAGAAAAAGAGCCCAGCCGGGAAGTGGTAGTGTACACCTTTAATCCCAGCAGTCAAGAGGCAGACAGATCTGTGAGTTCGAGGCGAGCCTGCTCTACATATTAAGTTCCAAAGCTACAGAGAAACCCTATCTTGTAAAACCAA